>BLSH010228224.1:952731-964257 GCA_018402905.1 Glandirana rugosa | reverse complement strand
CGCAGAAATAGCAGCTGTTACAGTATGTCCTGAGAGGGATTACCGAATATTCTTAAATTGAACTTCAATCCATCTTTCCATAAAAACTATAAGTGGACGCCAGAAACGTAACGGCAGTATCAAGTGCACCTGAGGCATTTACAATACCCAGCAGAATTGTTACAACCAGCCTTTAAAAAGACTTCTTTTTGAAATTTCATTATTCCAGTTGTTCCTTGCTTCTATATATCACACTGTATCAGATTTTTTCTGGCATATACTATGTGGAAACAGTGATATATTAAATGCAGTGATACATAGTTGAATTTCCACCAGGCCCCTAGTAACCTCTCAGGCTCCTGTACTGATTGTGCCATCTAGTGGTCAGGAAGATATTAGCAGCTACAAGGTAAAATGCCGTTCTAAGAATTTGGGCCATATATTGACAGGTATGCACTGGAACAAGGGGGGATCTAGGTGGTAGGCAAAGCAGAACATGGTTAGAGAGCTGGAGCTTTCAAGAAATGTTTGTAAAAATTGGTAAAAATATATCCTTGCTGAAAACTAAACAAGTAGCAGCTGTACACTATGCCCAGATACCAGGCACAACAACTATCGATAATTAAAGTGCAGCGCTGAAATCAATCACACAATATATGAAAAATATTCCAATATGCTAAAAGTGCAACCAATAGAATAATAAGTGAAAAACATATAATAATGATATTTTGATTAAAGCGGAGTTCCACTGTATATTACGTTTATTAAAAGTCAGCAGCTACAAAAAGTGTCACACATCATCTTTCAGCACATCTCTCTTCGATAAACTTTCACCAATGGACTTTAGTCTTATATGAATTTTTAATTATTGCTGCCCATCCTTTAGATTGTAAGCTCTACGAGCAGGGCCATCCTATTCCTTCTGTATTGAACTGTATCGTAATTTTACTGTGTCCCTTCTTTATTGTAAAGTGCTGCGCAAACTGTTGGCGCTATATAAATCCTGTATAATAATAATAATAATCTCTATGGAATATTTATTGTCACATGCATTTATATTTTATGCACATGTATTTATGATTTAATTAACCTCCCTGGCGGTATGAATTTTTCAGATTTTTGGTGCTGAAAGCGGAACATTGTTTTGCATAGAAATTTGGCGTTTTATATTGTAGGCCTGTAATTCTTAGGAATAACTCACTTAAATCTGTCCAAACAACAGTCTAGTAGACATCCCGGGTGTGATAAAGTTTGAAACACAAAATCATAAATTATAATAGAATAAATAACTATAAATAATTATTAAAAATAACATAATGGTAATAAAATGTATTCAATAATGTAATCAAATCAAAAACACTGAAATTTGCTCAGTTGCAGAATTGTCGCTGTCGTCACTTTCAGTTTCTGATGATAAATTTCCCCAAAATTCAGTATCACTCAATTCTGCAAGTGATTCGTATTTACTATCGTTGTTTTCTAGCAAAAACCACTTTGACGTAAAGGGACACTTTTTGGTTGCCATGGACGTTCTCAAGTTTCAAGGCAGAAAGAATGTCATATATAATATAAAAGTGCATGCAGGGCACTGGGCAAACCACTAGGGACAAAGGAGATGTGAAATGATTTGATAAAGTAATGTAATCTGTAAGATTACAGTGTATTGTATGTTTCACTATTTAAATTTCCGGCATCACACAGGCATCGGGCGGAGGACCCAGCCCGCGGACACAGCGGGGGGACATCGCTGGATTCTGGGGACAAGGTAAGTAACGCTGCCTGGATCCAGCTCTTGGTTGCACTTTTAGCACTTTATTGGAATATTTTTTCATATAATGTGTGATTACACTTTAATTAATGTTTGCAAAAATGACTTTCACAAAAAATGTAAGAAAGTTTAATATATTTGAGAATATTCACATAAGAAAATTCAACATTTTTGGGATATTATTTTATTAAGTTCATATATAATATATCCATTTGAAATATAACACGCATTCAAGAAATTCTCAATTATTATTATCAACCACATCGTGGGACAAACCATAGCTGGTCATACTTGCTCAGCTTTGCAGGAGGCTGAACAAAGAAAAAAAAAAAAAAAAGATTGCTCCATCAACAGGGTGGATTTGATTTAAATCACTAGTAAAAAGGTTTGATTGAAATGATAATAATTAAAGAGCAACTTTCATCTTTGTCCCACAGCGGCTCCTTCTCTGACCCGCTGTTGACTCACCAACAGTCCCATTCACTTTAATGGGATGACTGGTGATGCGGCAGTGACACAACAAGGTGAGGGATGTGGTGGCAGCAGGGGAGTGGATGCCCGCTAACAGGTGCTGCCATGATGGATCTGAAATGACAGGTGCTCTTTAAATGTAAGGACTTCTTCTTGCTGGTAGTTCTTTAATATTTACAAACAAAATGAAGATTAAAATTTAGAATAATAAGCTGCCAGGTTAGTAAAACAGCAATATCAGAACCGATTCAATCATACATTTGGTAGTGTACATAGGTTTGCAAAACAATGGGATGAAGGAATATTTCTGAACTTTGTTTAATCTCATGGTTACTGTGAAATTGTGTGAATGCATCAATGCAGAGCTTGGATTCATTGAATGAGTTTACCGAAAATGTAAATATTGCAGAATATGCAGCCTCATGCTACATAACTAAGCTGCATTTCATGCTGAATAAACTCAATTATTAATGTATCCTAAATAGAAAACTATATTTAGATAGATTTTCACCCCAAAAGCATTTTATTAAAATAAATTTGCTAAAAATAAAAAAAATTGATTTAAATAAAAAAAAATCTTTTATTTTGTTAAAAAAACTCATTGATTTTTATCCACCCTGTCCATCAGCACTGTACTGTGAAAATGGATGCCCCCCGCTGGGCTAATATAGTCTGACAAATGCCACCAGTGGCTGTCAGAAAACCCAATCAGCGGTTGCATCTGCCTGTGCGCTGTTCGGCGGACATGTTTCAGTCAAGCTTCTTCGATTTTGCAATCAAAGGATGTCAGGCCCGGTGGTGCTAACCGGACATTCTTTAGGAACTGGCCAAAGCTCACTTTGCACACTAGCTTAAAAAATGCTTCTAGCAGCAGCTTTTGAGCATTTTTTTTTCTGCTTCTAGAAGCAAATAGTGTTATCCTGTGTGTCCATGCACAATATTTTAGTCTAGAAGCGTTGTAGCTTCAGCGTTTAGGAGCAGAAAAAAAATATATATTTTTTTTAGTTTTTGGGAGCGATTTGCTGGCAGAAAAAAAAGCACTTTAAACTCCTAAATGCTCCTAAGCTCTGCGGACAGCTACCAAACACAGGTGTCAAGTGTTTTTTTTCTTAGCAGGCAGCCGCCAGTGTCCTTAACAACCAGTAAATAGATGATTGTTAAGGAGAGGGCCATCAAGCCATCCGTCGCATCCCTCGCTACAGATGACTCATCAGCTGTCAGCAGGTTTCCCCGGGATGAATTAATCAAAACTAGATACACGTTTCCACCCCCCCAAAAAAATGTAATGTGCCAAATGTAGTGGCGGGGGGGGAGTGGATGGTGCACATAAAGTGGAAGTTCTGCTTTACCAGCCAACTTCTTGTTGCAAGCTGACAATACTGCCTTTGCTGTCCCTAAATGCCACTGTCAGCCCTACCCAAGTTCCCCCCTGCTGGACTACAGAACCCCTCAGCTTCTCCTTATCTCTATAACAAAAGGCAATGTGTCCATTAGTACAGCAGTGGTGTACTCTTTGTATTACTTTGTTTCAGGCTGGGTTCCCACTGCCACACGGAGTGGCTCACAGCAGGGGTCCGGGGCGCCTCCATTCACCATTTCAGGTCCAATTTTAGCCCAAATTTTTGGCTGAATTCGGACCTGAAATGGACCAAAAGACGCACAGGACTCCTGTGTAAATCGTATTGGAGCCGTTCCGGAGATGAGTGAGCTGGCTCCATGGAAGGGGGGAATTCGCATCAGTGTGAACTCAGCATTAAAGTGGTCATAAAGGCAGTATTTTTATGTTTACCTACAGATGAGCTTATAATAAAGTTTACCTGTAGCTTAAATGAATATCTCCTAAATGTGCACCATTTAGGTCTAGGAGATATTCTAGGGAGCAGCAGCCAGTGAAGTCACGGCGCAAGCGCTCTGAATTAATGGCATTGCCTGCGCCGTTCCTTCAGAGCCCTGTGCCGCGGCCGTGACTCCCACTCGCATCATTGCAGCTCAGCCATTCAAGCGGCCACAGCCGCAACCTCTGCAGTGGTGACAGAACACTGTCTTTCATACTAGCACATTATGCCTTTACCTTGCAGGGGTTTTTGGTTTTTTTTTAAAGCCGTTACTACCGCTTTAAGAGACAAAATATGGGGAATGTGCATCTGTTGCTGAGGTGTACTTTTTATTTTTATAATAACTATACCCAGACATACAATTTAAAGGGGAACCCTGCTCCTTCTGTGCTCTGTATAGTCCGATATCTATGTGCTCTTTTTTCTATATATTACCTGCAATGGACAAACATGAGGTCACCAACCTGACTGATAAATCTGGATCACAAGAACTGCTAAACAGAACTTTAAAGGCCCGTACACACATTGCAAATATCGGATGGGAATTTTCGTTTGACGACCGATCATCTGAAATTCTTACCGTTAGTATGCTCCTTTCGACAGTCGATTTTGATTTTTCATAAGACAAAAGCTGGTTGTGCAGGCTATAAAAAATGTTTCGTATGGAAACTCAACGTCCGATCTTCGTATCATTAGTACGGTTTTCTTACGAAAAAAATTGTACGATCACGACTACGCATGCTCAGAAACTGAAAAATAAAACAAAACTATTCAGCACATTACGTCACTTCTGACGTTGAATTTAATCGTACGAAAATTTTCGTATTGTTAGTACACTTTTCACTTTCGACATGAGGCAAGCATCCAACAAAAAAACAGACGTTCTGTTGTCCGAAATTCGCATCGTGTGTGCGAGGCTTAAGTCCTAGTAAAACAGTTCCAGTCCATATGTGCTGTGTTTTAAAAGAGTATGAATGCCGTTTGACTGGAGTTTTGCTTAAACGGCCTCCAGAAGTACAGCTTCTTCCAAGAAATGAAAGCAACGATTACTCGTTTTTACAAAGGCGTCCTCCAAAACCACAGAATTGCTGCTATTCAACTAGAACCACGCACTTAAAGCACCGGGCCTGCTTGTTCTCGTGTAGGAAATAAAAAGCAGCATGTTTCTGAACTGGATCCAAGCAATGCACCATTTTACACAGACTGCATCTCCCGACCAAAGAGTTGAATCACCGCTGGGAAAACATAAAGGGCTCGGCGCTGTGTCTTCAGCAGCACCGTCACCTACTTGGCCTAGCGGAGCAAACAGAACCACTGTACAAATCCCATCTATTTGTCCTAAATCCGCAATTTCAGACACTGCCAGTGATGGCGATCCCACCGGTGCATCCCAGCGCTCGGAATATGGATTTAAATGACATCACATCTGTTTTTAATAGTTTGGGCACTTCTAAAGAGCGAGCTTATTGTACTTGAGCCACAAGTAAAAGCACAGCACCTGTTGTAAAGAGCAGGATGTCCCAGTCTGAATGCCTGATACGTCTACGCAAAGCTGGAAAGAAGTTCAAGGAATGGTTTAAATTCAAAGACGAACTTCAGACGAATATCTGGCTAGGAGTAAAACAATTTAAAGAGACGGGCCAATGGAAAGCTATCATTTCTTGGCCTGTTTTAACCTCCAAAGGTTCTAGTGGCTGCTGATCTGTCCAAAATCTATGGGAAGTCAATGATGTTAAAAGTCCAAACTAGATGGGTGTCATCAGGACAGAAAGTGAGTGGAAATATCATTAACAGGGACAAAAATCGAAACATTTTTTCTTTTCTCTGGGGTTAAGATGGCAAATCTCTTCTCTCAACTAAGGCCTCATACACACGGACGTTTTTTGATGCTGACTTTTTTGGGCTTTTTTGCAGCTCTCCATGTTAGTCAATGGCTCCATAAAAACGACAACGTTTTTTAGCTGTAGAGGGCGTCGGCGTTAGTGAGCTGAAACTAGAACCCACAGCCAGCGCGTTCTGAGGCTGTAATGGTTGATGTTTTTTGACGCCAACGCCGCATAACGCTCACTAACGCCGTACCGGCATTAACCAACGTTTTTGACGCCAACGTCTTTAGGTTGAAAAATAGCAGAGTATTTTTTTTTTCCCCTGACGTCGGACCTGACGTTTTGCTTATTTTTAAACATACGCCCATGTGTATGATGCCTAAATGTTCGCTAACTTTCTCTGATGGGTGCCTCAACTAGGTGGATGCAGCATTGGCCCAATGCTGCGTCTGTCCCTTGCCACCTCTAAGACCAAGAGCCAAGAAATCAAAGACCGCTGCTCGCTCTGTTCTTGGACTTCAGTGGACAGACAGCTGGTTGCTCTCCATCACCGGCTCTCAGCTCTGCCCCTCCAGCACTCACTGGAGCACTGGGCTGTGCAGGGGTGGAAGTAGCTGGCTCAGTATTCCAGGGGCGCACTGAGAGGCTGAGCCAACTGCTGTTCAGAGATCTGGGTGGATGCCAACATTAAACTCAGGATTGATCCAGAGCCTGGACTGGCTGAGTGACGTCATCTAACAGCAGACTGTGATCCCCAAGAGAAGCAGGGCCAAAAGAGCTTTGGTTGTACTCCTCCTTTAGGTACACTAGAGTTCATCTGGGCTGAGTGACATCAGCTGACAGCAGACTGTGATCTCTAAGAGAAGTAGGGCCAAAAGAGCTTTGGTTGTACTCCTCCTTTAGGTACAATAGAGTTCATCTGGGCTGAGTGACATCAGCTGACAGCAGACTGTGATCTCTAAGAGAAGTAGGGCCAAAAGAGCCTTGGCTGTACTTCTTTAGGCACACACTAGAGTTCATCTGAAATATTGGCTTTGGATGGGCCAACTCTTTAAAAATTGCTCAACATACTTATAAATTCATTATGGTAGATTTTTCCTTTCTTCCCCTGAACACCAGATGACATTTCAAAGAACAACGCCAATATAAAACAAATGAAAGAAATATACGTGATGATAAGTTCTGTAGACAAGTGATCGTTTGGACTAGATCAAATGCTTTTGCCAGTGTTTGAAGGGCACCTTTACCTATCCTCCCCAACTATACTACTCTATCCACCCTCACCACATGCATACTTACCTTGCAATTGTGCCGCTTTGTTTTTGTTCGGGTGTTGAATATTACTGTTCCACCGATGCAGTAGATTCACAAACTGTTTTATGCAAACATCTCTCGAGTGTCTACTGTCTTGGGAATCTTAGGAATCTATTTCACTTATCCATTAAAGAAAAATTATTCTAAGCAATATTTCTACATAGATCTATTAACCTCTAGTAACTGTTTCAGGTCAGTAGCACTGTCATTTGCGGCAATATTGCCACCAAAACCTATCAATGAATTAACCATCTGGCGTCTATCCAACTATAAATAAAATATCTATCTTGGTTAGACTGGCCTGGAAGATGGACCGGCAAGGAAAGGACAAAAGGCTAAACACACAAGTATTGCATGTTGTCTACCTGCAGTTGATCCCCTTAACTGCCTTACCACACCTTGTTCTGAACGGTGTCTCTATGTGGAGGTAGCCATCTTGGTAGAGGATAGGCCTTTCTTATGTCAGAACTGCCCTCCTAATGGCTAGTGAACTGATGACTGGTGGAGTAATGATCAAGTAGCAGCCGGAGAGGTGGAGGAACAACTAATGTACAGAATGAATGAAGCAGAAGCAGGAAGATCCTTGCACTGCAGGTCCTCATGTACAGCTTCCTCTCCAGCAAGGAGAACAGTGAGCACTACAAAATCATCACTAAATTTCTCTTAAAATTTGGTGAGACTAGCAGCCATAGGCAGCAGTGCTTTAGATGATCTCATACTGCAGCTATACAGTTAAAGTGGCTTGAAACACCTCAGACATGGAATATGAACAAGGCATATCCCTCTATAGCAGGGGTAGGCAACCTTAGAGAGATGGAGATCTACTTGAACAACAATGATGAACTCAAAGATCACCGGGAACAGTGTCCTGTTAGGGCCAGATCACACCAGATCGTGATGCCAGAAAGCCATGTTCCATGTGTGTTTCCTTCAACGTGTTCAAAACGCACTGCCTTTGTGATCTACTGCAGATGATGATACATTTGTTAACCCCAAATGTAGATCCCAAAGGCAGTGGACACAAAAAAAAGTATTACAAGAGAGTGCAGATTGCAAGGCTCAGGAGTGTGTTACGCTCAGCATGCAAGGATCAGGAGGGCATTATGTTCAGCATGCAAGGATCAGGAGGGCGTTACACTCAGAATACAGGGATCAGGAGAGTGTTACGCTCAGAATGCAGGGATCAGGAGAGTGTTACGCTCAGAATGCAGGATCAGGAGGTGCTACGCTCAGAATGCAGGATCAGGAGGGTGCTACGCTCAGAATGCAGGATCAGGAGGGTGCTACGCTCAGAATGCAGGATCAGGAGGTGCTACGCTCAGAATGCAGGATCAGGAGGGTGCTACGCTCAAAATGCAGGATCAAGAGGGTGCTACGCTCAGAATGCAGGGATCAGGAGGATGTTATGCTCAGAATGCAGGACCGGGAGGATGCTACGCTCAGGGATCAGGACACTGAGAGGCAGCACAATTCTGGAAAAGGGGCGGTAGCGAAAGTGAGTGCTGGCAGAGTGATTTTTCATAACAAGCTGGTTATTGATTGCTTAGCACCTAGTAACCAATCACCTGCGGGTTAACTTGAAAAGTTAACTTGGCCAGCTCCTCCTCCCACCTCCTCCGTCCTGAGCTGTGCTGCCTCTTGCTCTCCGCTGTTCACTGATGACAGTGGCAGAGGGTGGGGGGAGGGAGAAGAGCGAAGAGAGGAGGACCAAACGCATGGCGGAGGGGGCTGAGGGCAGAGAGAAAAGGACCGGCAGCTAGCAGTAGCAGGAGTCTGCAGCACAGACCCGTTCCCAGTCTACCTGTCACCTACGAACGGTCAATGAATTGCCGATCCCGGCTCTATAGTGTGTACTTTTATCGATCCAGATCACTAAATATAATTTGTCTGCTGTCTCATTCCTCAGCTATCTGAATGAGTCACTTCTGACAAATTTCCCTGACACCAAAAGAAAGGTGAAAGGATAGGGAGCTCCAGCACACAGCATGTGATTGACAGCCTCAGCTCTGTTATGTGCTGTGTGAAGAGGGGTGCGCTCCTTCCCTCCAATCAGCTCTCACTGAGCGGTGAAATGTGTAGCTCTTCACACCTGTTTTGTGAAAGCTCAGACAAGCTTTGTAAATTCTGGACTTTGAATGGATATAGAGAAGAGAAGACTGCAGATAAACAACTTATGTAAGAGGATTTGTTTCATCTCTGTGCATCACCTGAGGCCAGTCACTTCACTGGGTCTATGTGAGGGTTTACAACCACTTTAAGAGGCACAAAAGGTAAAACCTTCAGGGTACTTTTTACGCACAATTGCTATTTCTATTCAATCCCTATACAAAAGCAAATCTTTACATTTTGAATTCAGGTGGACTATCAATAGCACTTGTCAGTATATCATATTGTAATTGGGTGGCACAGTGGTGTAGTAGATAGCACATTTGCCTGGCAGAAAAAGGGTCGCTGGTTCGAATCCCAACCACGACACTACCTGCCTGGAGTTTGCATGTTCTCCCTGTGCCTGCGTGGGTTTCCTCCGGGTCCTCTGGTTTCCTCCCACACTCCAAAGACATGCTGGTAGGTTAATTGGCTCCTGTCTAAATTGGCCCTAGTATGTCTATGTATGAATGTGAGTTAGGGACCTTAGATTGTAAGTTCTTTGAGGAGTAGGGACTGATGTGAATGTACAATGTATATGTAAAGCGCTGCATAAATTGACAGCGCTATATAAGTACCTGAAATAAAAATAAAATAAGTGTAATACTAATTACTACATTATTAAAAAAAAATCTAAGCTGCAGAAAGAGGAATTTCTTGGTGCCATTGGTTTATACAGAATACCAAGAACATTTGAGGGGGGGTCTTCAAAATCTAGGCTTGACCCTGGGAACCAGGGACGTGTAAAAGCTATCCTCAAAAAATGTAAAGTAGTTCCACTTGGCGCGTATCACTTTTTGCTGCATTGTTTTCCCGTTGGCAAATCTGCTGGAATTCTTTAAGGAATGCCAGCCAATATACCAATGTAATGTTCTACCGTGCAGACCAATCCCCCCACCCACATCAATGAAACAGCCTTATGTCTACCTAATCACAGTCATTTACATCTTCGTCTAGACAGCTTGAACTGCACTTGATCTCGCTGCCAAAAAAACCTAAATCTGTAAGGACACTAAAGGCATTGATATTCTGCCTATATACTGGAACGATTTGGATCTGGAAAATCTATAAAGGTATTTCATCCGTGAAAGTTATACGGTGTTCTAACGATCAATGACAAGAGCAGACAGGAAGCCATGTTAGTGTCTACAGCCGGCTAGATGTGTGATCCCGGCCGTACACCTCCGATGAGTGAGCCTACCGACTATTTACCTTTTTATTGGTATTAAGGAATAAACAGCGGAGGGAATGGATTTATATAACGGCTATGTCTGCTAAAAGCCCCATGTAAAAAAATCTGGCAAGGCAATTCTGCTAAGAATTTAAAGCTTTTCAAAATATGTTGTTAAAGCAGAGCTCTAGGCTAATGTTACAAACACAGGTGAGTCCAGTAATGCATGTATTAACCACTTGATGTCCGGACACAGAGCCGCTGATAAGGCAGTACAGCCAGCCCTCCTGTACTGGGCCTGGGCCCCATTAATTCAAAAGGGGGACCCGGGCACCTGCTGAGCTGTAGTGTCTTATTGCAGACACCAATCCTCTCCTGCCTCCCCTTGCAGCACTGCCAGCTTCTCCTCTTTTTTCTGCCCCCGGCTGCACTGCAGGGGGATTGGTTCTAGCACAGGCGCCCCTTCCATCTGCTGTCGGGGCCCCATGTGTGCCCCTTTCCCCCACAGAGCCTCCGGTTTTCCCCCTCTCCTCTGCTGCTGGCACACATGTGAATAGTTCAGGATGGAGAGCGGAAGAAGACGCCAGTAAATGTCATTTATTGGCCCCTTCCATTCATGAACGTACACAGTGAATGATCGTTGTCAATTACTCATGTGTCCATTTGTCACTGAAGCATAGTAAAAAGGGATTTTATTAAAACTTACCGTAAAATCCTTTTCTCCGAGTTCACTGACAGACGCAGCTTCTTCATTAACTTCATGGGGTTTTATGTTCGTCCAACTAGGAGTGTTTACCTGTGTACTCATTAACTGTTGCTAGTAAGTGACACATGCAAGTACTTACCTTCCCCGGTTATTTACTGTAAATGACCGCAGAAGAAGGCGAGAGGTAGGACTTGATAAGTGTACACACGGTCGTCGTCTCCTCTCCCCCTTTTGGCCTCCGAGACACCCCCTTTCCCCGTGTGTACCCCGGGGCTGTCGTCTACCTTCCCCGCGGACACGATCTTGGTTAG
>BLSH010228224.1:924763-939503 GCA_018402905.1 Glandirana rugosa | reverse complement strand
CAGTAATCAGTGGATATTTACATTTCTGATCGCTGTATAAATGTCATTGGTCCCAAAAAAGTGTCAAAAATGTCCATGTCCGCTGCAATATCGCAGTCCCGATAAAAATCACAGATCGCTGCCATTACCAGCAAAAAAAAAATAAATAAAAACGCCATAAATTAATTCTCATGGTTGTAAACGTGGCGACCTTTGCGCAAACCAATAAATAAAACCCGATCGCAATTTTTTTTACCACAAATATGAGGAAGAATATAAATCGGCCAAAACTGATGAATAAATTCGTTTTTTTTTTTGTTTTTTTATATGTATTATAGCAAAAAGTAAAAAATATTGTGTTTTTTTTTCAAAATTGTCACTCTTTTTTTGTTAATAGCGGTGATCAGAAGTGATGCAGAGGTGACCAAATACCACCAAAAGAAAGCTCTATTTGTGGGGAAAAAAGGGTGTCAATCTTGTTAGGGTACAACGTCACACGACCGAGCAATTGTCAGTTAAAAGTGCCGAAACGCAAAAAGTGCTCTGGTCCTAATATGGGAAATCCTTCCGGTCCTTAAGTGGTTAATAATTGAGTTTATTCAGCATGAAATGGAGCTTAGTTATGTAGCATGAGGCTGTATATTCTGCAATATTTACATTTTTGGTAAACTCATTCAATGAATCCAAGCTCTGCCAGCTGAGATAACATGCACTGCATTGATGCATCTACACATTTTCACAGTAACCATGAGATAAAACAAAGTTCAGGAATGCTCCTTTATCCCATTGTTTTGCAAATCTATGTACACTACAAACTGTATGATTGAATCGGTTCTGATATCGCTGTTTTACTAACCTGACAGCTTATTATTCTAAACAGGAAACCTTCATTTTGTTTGCAAATATTAAAGATTCTAACTACCAGCAAGAATAAGTGCTTACATATAAAGAGCACCTGTCATTTCAGATCCATCATGGCAGCGCCTGGTAGCGGACATCCACTCACCTTGTTGTGTCACTGCCACATCACCAGCTGCCCCATTAAAGTGAATGGGACTGTCGGTGAGTCAACAACGGGACAGAGGAGGAGCCGCTGCAGGATAGAGATGACCGTTACTATTTAAAAATTATGATTTAAATCCATAGCCTTTTTACAAGTGATTTAAATCAAATCCACCCTGGTATTCCCTAATTCTAATGGCCCGTATACACGATCTGAAAACCGGACGAAAAATATTGCTTACGATGTGATCGTACGATAAGCGTATCGTTAGTACAAAGCTTACGGGAACCGATCATGACAGTTCATCCGATATTATTCGATCGGACATGCATGAAAATTTTGATTGTATGATTTTCGTTTAATCAGCACAGTTGTTGTCCGAAAATACAATACAAATTCACTACAACACGTGACATCACTTCCGATTTTTTATTCGGTCATTGTGAGAATTTTCGTGACTTTAGTACACTCTTCCGATTCGGTCTGAGATTAGCATGCAAAAAAAAAAAAAACGGATGAGCTGTCGTGCAATTTTCGGATTGTATGTACGGGGCATAACAGAAGAAATGGTATCACCCTCCTGGCTCTGCTGTCAGGCAGAAATTTGTAAATCACAAAAGTGGATGGATACTAATCCTTGGGTAGATAAGACATAAATATGTATTTCAACAGTTTATTAAAGTGTTACTAAACCCAGGACCCTGCATTCACTATATCCGGTCTCCCACAGTACACAGAACATGGAAATGCAATAGTTTTAGTAAATATAAACTGCTAAATACCTTTTATCATCAGCAGTATATAGAAGTCTTGTGACTTCTATCAGTGTCTGGTTAAAGCTTGTAGGAGGAGTTTTCATTCTACTCGGATTTCCATATGAGGCTGCAGGACCCCTGACCCTCTGTCTGGACAGTGCTGATTGGCCCTGTGCTGATCACATGCACCCTACCAAGAAAAAAAAATCTCTCTAGCAATACACACCAGGCTGAGCATGTGCAGAGTGACTCCAAAGGAGCTGTCTTATCAGGAGATAGATTGGGGACAGTGGAAAGGGGGATGATCACAGAAGACAGGATCAAAACAGCCTTTTTACACAATGCAGAGGATTAATGCCTTAGGTTCCACAGTGAATATAACAAGCGCGCTTTACTGCATATATTATACAGACTGATTTTACTGTTGTGGGTTTAGTAGCACTTTAAGTTGTTTTTGTTTTAAGCAATCGCCAGTTCAGGGAAGTTCTTTAGACATTAAAGTGATTGTAAATGCTTTTTTTTCTTTTTAAATAACAAAGCAGTATATACTTATTTGCTCTGTGCAATGGAAGCTATGAGTTTCCACACCATACAGAGCTATGTCCTCCCCAGCTGATTGGCCCAGAGCTGTCACATGTAGTGAGTCACCTCTCCCTCCATACATGGAAGTACTGGTTGTCTAACCTCTTAAGCATGCAATCTACAAATGTTCCAAATCGACTGCAGGTCCCGCTCCACAAACTGAACAAGTAGCACAAAACTCAAGAGCTAACATACAAGCTGGGTTCACTTTTATTAAGAAATGTTCTATGCAGCTTCTCATCCACCAACTGGCTGCTCTGTGCAGCTTTCAATGTGAATGCTGTCTTAGGGGCAACACATAGCAGATTTCTGTTTCGCATTTTTATTAAAGTTTTAGAAATATAGTTGTAGAATGAGCAAAGAGGTAGAATGTGTCACGATGGCTTGCAATGCAGAGATTGCTCATCATTTTACATCAGAGGTCAGTACAGGGTACCTAGGAGAAGAATATTAGGAGGTGAGCCTGCAGATGTAGAGTACAGATAGTTGAGCAATTCTGACATCTAGTGCTAGAATACGGTACTGCACCACAATGAATCTGCTTTACAAAATAACGATTTAAATCATGCTGGACTAGAAGCAGCTACAGTAGGAATAGTCAAGATGGTTTGCAAAAACATAACTAACATACTGTAACTACTATTTTCAATAAACCTCTATTCAAAAATAGCAAACCGGGACAATATACTTTTTGTGATCTCTGCTTGGTAGTGTTTTCTGAAATATGGCACCTCCAAGTGCTGCATGAAGTCATTATTTGTGTAAAAGCCCCATTCACTGAACCCTTACTGTAATGTTCTGACAGCATAAACTCCATCAAAGTGACACTAAACTGTGGTTTAAAAGGAGAAAAAAATAAATAATCATGTAATCTTAGAGGTGGGAGTAAACTCCCATGCATAATTTTTACCTATAGGTAAGCCTATAATAAGGCTTACCTATAGGTATTGTAAGTATCTCCTAAACTTGCACTGTATAGGAGATATTTAGTGTACATGCAGCCGGTGATGTCATTGGCGCATTCGCTTTGAAGGAGCAGCCACCCAGACTGTTCCTTTAGAGCAGTGATCCTCAAACTATGGCCCTCCAGCTGTTGGGGAACTACACATCCCATGAGGCATTGTAAAACTCTGACATTCACAGACATGACTAGGCATGATGGGAATTGTAGTTCCTGAACAACTGGAGGGCCATAGTTTGAGGACCCCTGCTTTAGAGTCCTGGGCTGTAAATGGCGGCTGCCGAGTGCATGCGCGGCAGTGACATCATTGCTGCTCTGGCCACTCACACAGCCAGAGTCAACGAACCCGGAAGACTGGGTGAAAATGGAAGCCCTGTCAGCAGTGGCAGTGTGCCGCTGGAAGGCTTCGTTCTAGGGTAAGTTTCACATCATATGCTAGTATGCAATGCATACTAGCTCATTATGGATTTACCTTGCAGGTTGCAAAAAAATAAGTGGTTTAATACCACTTTAACTCCCCTTTAAATGCCCTTCTATTGCTCTCAGCCTTCTCTAAATTGCCAAATTCCTTCTTTTGCTGCTGTGATCTTCCTGTTAGAAGGTGGCTATGTTCTACATTCATTCTCCAGGGTCCCACTGTCCCATACTGCCCAATCAGATTGATTCTCCAAATTCTCTAATTTACATGAAACCTAACTACTTTTGTATTTAAGTTTCTATCTAGAATTTAAAAACAGGCCTGTGCCAGTAGTCAGAAAAATGAATTTGCATATGATTCGAACACAAATATGCACAACTACCTACAGGGGATCAGGGGAAGAGGTTACACCCTAGAAAGGTGAAAGCAATCTTGCATATTTGAGGTATGCCTGCATTCTGCTGTACAGATTAGCCTATTGGCTATAGAGAGTTTCTATATGAACTGCTTTCATGTTATACATACATGCTCATATCAGGTACCTTTGTGAGTACAAGATAATATTTTTAATAAAAATGTATTGAAGATATTACACTATGCCACTGCGCCCTCTGATCATCTATAAGGCTACATTTACACTGCAAATTGTAGGGGCAGGAATCTTCTGATTCCTGGTTTGGTTCTGAGTAGCTAGGTGTGGCTGTCAGTCCCGTTTACTATGACAGGTTGACGAGCGAATATCTGCGGTGATCGCTGCTGGATGTATTTTGACATTATAATGAATGGGGTCACCTAGCTGCTCAGAGCCACAGCAGAAATCAGAAGATTCCTCCCGCTATAATTTACACTGGCTTTAATTGCCAGTGTGAAGGTTTTTCAACATTTTTTACAAATAAATATGTGAAAAGTGTGGGGTGCATTTGTATTCAGCCCCCCTGAGTCAATACTTTGTAGAACCCCCTTTCCCTGCAATTACAGCTGCAAGTCTTTTTGGGGAAGTCTCTTCCAGCTTTGCACATCTAGAGAGGACATTTTTGCTCATTCTTTTTTGCACAATAGCTCAAGCTCTGTCAGATTGGATGGAGAGCGTCTGTGAACAGCAATTTTCAAGTATTGCCACAGATTCTCAATTTAATTTAGGTCTGGACTTTGACTGGGCCATTCTAAAGGCCCGTATACACGAAGCGACGATTGTATGAAAACGGTCGTACGAGCGCTTGCTGTGCGATCATCCAACCGTTAGTACGCGCAATTTAGAACAGCCGATGTGCGACGGTCATACAACAAAAGTTGGATGAGCAGACTAGAAAACTTTTGTTGTACAATAAGCGGTTGTACGACTGTTGTATCATGTGTACAGAGAAGTTGGTCCAACAAGTTGTATGTAAAAAACACGCATGCTCAGAAGGCAGGAACGCCTGGAAGTGTCCGTTCGTGTAAACCTACATTCCTAATTCACAAATCACATTCACCTGAACTTCCTCTTTATACACTTGTAGCAAGTCACCACGTTAGGCTTGGTCGAACGATCGCTTAGTACACGAGACACAACAGCCAACATACGATTTGGGCCATTCAGTCGCACGACCGTCGCACCATGTGTACGAGGCTTAACACATGAATATTCTTTGATCTAAACCATTCCATTGATTTGTAGAGTGCATAACTAATAGTTGTCCTGTGGACAGATTCTCCCACTTGAGCTGTGGATCTCTGCAGCTCCTCCAGAGTTACCATGGACCTCTTGGCTGCTTCTCTGATGAATGCTCTCCTTGCCTGGCCTGTCAGTTTAGGTGGACAACCATGTCTTGGTAGGTTTGCAGCTATGCCATACTCTTTCCATTTTCGGATGATGGATTGAACATTCAAATGAGATGTTCAAAGCTTGGGATATTTTTTTATAACCTAACCCTGCTTTAAACTTCTCCACAACTTTATCCCTGATCTGTCTGGTGTGTTCCCTGGCCTTCATGATGCTATTTGTTCACTAAGGTTCTCTAACAAACCTCTGAGGGCTTCACAGCTGTATTTATACTGAGATTAAATTACACACAGGTGGACTAATTTACTAATTAGGTGACTTCTGAAGGCAATTGGTTCCACTAGATTTTAGTTAGGGGTATCAGAGTAAAGGGGGCTGAATACAAATGCACGCCACACTTTTCATATATTTATTTGTAGAAAATTTGGAAAACCATTTATCATTTTCTTTCCACTTCACAATTATGTGCCACTTTGTGTTGGTCTATCACATAAAATCCCAATAAAATAAATTTACGTTTTTGGTTGTAACATGACAAAATGTGGAAAATGTCAAGGGGTATGAATACTTTTTCAAGGCCCTGTACATGCAGTAATACGGATACCTATACTAAATGCACTGCCTAGAAACTGGGCCCAAGAGAAAAAAAAATCGAATTCAGCACATTAAACTGTGCCTAGCATTTATCCTAGTCAAGAATCACAGCTTACACAAAGCCAATTTTCCACTCACTTTCTGCCCTGTAGACTTTAGAGAATAGCTTTCTAACGTGAGTGAAATTCCCTTCTAGGCTAGCCACACATTACACAATTTTATTATTCAATATCCTTTCAATTTATCTTCGACTATGTAGTGCGAGGTATGAGGTGTAATTGCAGTTACAGATCTTTGTTCTTGAATTATGTAGTGCAAGGGCCCACCTGATTGCATAGTAATCGTGTTTAGGTGTGACCTCATATTTTATGGTTTGGTAAATTTAAAGGAAATTTGTATAATGTATGGCCAGCCTTAGACACTTCTCCCCAGTGGAATTTCCCCTCTGCTCTTGTGGCAAACCAAAATTCTAAAACATTTCATTTATTCTCACTTTTATTCACCATGTCAATGGTGGTTAAGACAATTAGCAAGAGAGTGAGTCTCCCTAAAGTAATGCAGAATGCATGAAATCCTGACAGTGGATCTAACCCAGTGATTCCCAAACTGCGTGCCGCGTGAGATTTGCAGGCGTGCCCTGGGAGTTTTGAAAAATATTTAAAATAGCGAGCGTTTTGAAACCTTGAACATACCGAAAAATGAAATGGTAAATCAATGCCGCAAAAGTTAAAAAAAAGTAACTATATAAAAACGCCATCTCTGTCAGTCGGTCATTCATTGGTTCCTTTTGTAAGACTTGTGCAAGATCTCGGGAGAACTCGATCGCTCTAATTATATTATAATAATAGGAGACTGTTCCATTCCAACTTTGATACTTATAAATAGGGATGCACCAATACCGGTACCAATACTAGGCAGTTTCGCGAGTATCGGTACTTGTGAAAATGCCCCGATACCGCAAGTGAGGTCTCCTCCGGGCAGATTTTCAACAGATCTTTTTCAGATCCTCCCCCTGCCTCCTCCTCTCCAATAAACTTAGTATGCAAGGAGGTCAGGGGGTGCTTGTCTGTCAGTGAGTGGCCGGAAAGTGGCGAGGGGGTGTGGCCAGCCTCGGAGAGGTGAAGAGGAATGTGGCAGGCCGACCGGAGCTGAACTGCAGCACATGTGTGCATCCAGAGGTATGGCTCTACCCTGCCCTCACCCCAGCCTAACAACCCCCCTACCCAGATAGGTATCGGTAATTGGTATCGGCGACTACCAAAGGTACTCGTACCCGGTGGCAAAAAAGTGGTATCGGTGCAATCCTACTTATAAATAAAGTTTGATCCCTGAAGTAGGGCCCATACCGTATATACGTTGGCACTCATGAACCCTCCATAAATCCTCCTGTAAACTAATTTCTTCGCAGAGACCGAAAGGCGCTATCTGGGTCAAATTCTGAAAACCCCCCACGGGGATTGTTATATGAAGCGTAAGTAAACGTGTTATCGAACATTCATGCCTTGAACCCCATACTATCCCTCCCCCCTCTCTTTCTGCTTCCTAACACCTATTCTCCACACTACTCACCTGATTAATTCTTGCAGCACAAAAGATTAGTATTCTCAGTTGTCTAATGTTGGTAACAATGTACCTTTGCAGAATATTTGTAACATAGTTAAACCAAATGATATGTTTAAGTACCTCTGTATTCGCTACAATTTACAATAAAAAATTTAAACCAAAAAAAAAAAAATAAAGTTTGTTCATTGTTTAGTGAGAAATACTAAATCATTACTGGAATTCTGAAAGAGAAACTGTTAAATAAAAACCAAGGAAGCAAAAGTACAAAGAAGATTACAATCGCTTTAATCTGATTTGCTCTCGAAAGCAGGCCCATTCTTCATTTTAAATATATATGTAAAAATAAATAAGTTCTTCACCACAAAAATTGTTAAATCTTTTCAGGTGTGCCGTGAAAATGTTTAGATCTTTTTGGTGCGCCGCAAGACAAAGTTTGAGAAACACTGCTCTAACCGCTCACCACTCTATCCAAATCTTAACAAAAAAAAAAAAAGTTTTGCCTTTAGTAAAAAGTAAAAATAAATCTCTTGATTTGCCCTGCAAGTTCTCAGTAAAAAAAAAAAAAAAAAAAAAATCAGTAGATGATAAAGTTGAAGATATTTTAATCAAACTATTCCATGCAGTAGGGGGCGCCATGAGACTATTTAGGATCCAGCATGTCTATAACACT
Organism: Glandirana rugosa; assembly: GCA_018402905.1. Taxonomy (NCBI): domain Eukaryota; kingdom Metazoa; phylum Chordata; class Amphibia; order Anura; family Ranidae; genus Glandirana; species Glandirana rugosa. The sequence continues at coordinate 931,216 of BLSH010228224.1, read as the reverse complement.
ACAGGGATTTATTATAAGCCTTCAACATTTACAATAAAGTAAAAATGTCATCTTTCTCTAGATAACTTAAGCAAAGTGTCGTTACCGTGTTGTTATTCCAGACAATATCATAAAAGGACAATGTAATTATTTAATCTTAAGCTTCTATATAGATTTGTTTGGCTGGAAAAGATTAGCTTCTGATTAAAGTTCCACCAAGCCTCACGTTTATCATTGGAGGGGGGGAAACGCCGCAGAAAAGGGAACTTTGTTTAGTGTCTAGACACTGTAGGCCATGGGTACTCAACCTGTGGTGCCCCTTCACTTGCAGAACTACAAGTCCCATCATGCCTCTGCCTTTGGGAGTCATGCTTGTAACTGTCAGCTTTGCAATGGATCATGGGTTTTGTAGTTCTGCAACAGCTGGAGGTCCACAGGTTGAGAATCCATGCTGTAGGCCACGTAGGAGTCATTTCACTCCCGCAGCACACCCGGCTGAAATGAACACTTGTGCACCTTCACAACTCCCCTCAGAACCTAAAAAAATATATATTTCTAGTATTTTTAAAATCAGAGTTGTGAAGTCTTCTAAATACAACTTATTAAAACGGAGCCAGCGGGTTGAAAAGAAGAAAAAAAATTGATCCCCCTGCCAACACTCTCAGTGTTGATGGGGGAATCCCTCCCACAGAGTGATTGTAATCTGACATTGGAGAACCTTCCCTTCCATCAGAATATACACTCACCGGACACTTTATTAGGTACACCTATTCAATTGCTTGGAAATTCATATTGCTAATCAGCCAATCACATGGCAGCAACTCAATGCATTTACGCCCCTTTCACGCATACAGACCGTTCAGGTCCACCTGTAAGTTTTTTAGGCAGACCTGAACGGACGCTCCATTCTCCTCTATGGAGCGACAGATGTCAGCAGACATGTCACCGCTGACATCCGTCGCTCCATAGAGGAGAATGAAGCGTTTGTTCAGGTCTGCCTGAAAAGCTTACAGGTGGACCTGAGCGGTCCGTACGCTAAATACAGATGGATGGAAACTATTTGACATCCGTCTCTGCGGATTGGATGAAAACGGACAGATGGTCCATTTTCACCCATTCCCCTATAGAGGAGAGCGGAGTGAAAGGACCCTTAGGCATCTAGACGTGGTGAAGACAACTGTTGAAGTTCAAACTGAGCATCATAATTGGGAAGAAAGGAGATTTAAGTGACTTTGAATGTGGCATGTTTGTTGGTGCCAGACGGGCTGGTCTGAGTATTTCAAAAACTGCTGATCCACTGGGATTTTCACCCACAACCATCTCTCAGGTTTACAAGGAATTGTCCGAAAAAGAGAAAATATCCAGTGGGTGGCAGTTGTGTGGAGGAAAATGCCTTGTTGATGTCAGAGGAGAATGGGCAGACTCGTTTGAGATGATAGAAAGGCAACAGTAACTCAAATAACCACTCATTACACCCAAGGTATGCAGAATACCATCTCGGATTGCACAAGACATCAAACCTGGAAGCAGATGGTCTACAGCAGCAGAAGACCACACCTGGTCCCATTCCTGCCAGCTAAGAGCAGGAAATTGAGGCTACAATTTGCCTAGGCTCACAAAAACTGGACAATAGAAGATTGGAAAAACATTGCCTGGTCTGATGAGTCTCGATTTCAGCTGCGACATTCAGATGGTGGGGTCAGAATTCGGTGTAAACAACATGAAAGCATGGATCCAGCCTGCCTTGTATCACCGGGTCAGGCTGGTGGTGGTGATGTAATGGTGCGGGGAATATTTTCTTGGCAAACTTTGGGCCCCTTAGTACCAATTGATCATCGTTTAAATGCCACAACCTACCTGAGTATTGTTGCTGACCATGTCCATCCCTTTATGACTACAGTGTGCCCATCTTCTGATGGCTCCTTCCAGCAGGATAATGCTCCATGTCACAAAGCTCAAATCATCTCACCACTGGTTTCTTGAACATGACAATGAGGTCACTGCACTCCAATGGCCTCCACAGTCAACACATCTCATCCAATAGAGCACCTTTGGATGTGGTGAAATGGGAGATTCCCATCATGGATGAGCAGCCAACAAATCTGCAGCCTCTGCCTGATGCTATCATGTCACTATGGACCAAATCTCTGAGGAATGTTTCCAACACCTTGTTAAATCTCTGCCATGAAGAATGAAGACAGTTCTGAAGGCAAAAGGGGGTCCAACCCGGCACTAGAAACGTGTACCTAATAAAGTGGCTGGTGAGTGTAATGCTCAATGTTGCTGGCTATAGCCAGCAGCAATGATCGAGTGAAAAGAAAAGACAGGCTGCCCATAGATGGATCGAAATTTGGCCAGTCCCTGTTGAAATAGGGGAATTTCAATCCATCTATGGCCGGCTTTATAGAGAGGCGAAGTTCTGCACTCCTTGATGGCAAAATAGGACCCCTGATGTCTTTGGAGTGGGGCTGCCCCTGTGTACGCTTGGGTGGGGACTCTACCTTTTTACCCCCTGCCGCACACACAGATCATTATTTAGCCATTTATCAAAGTGATACCATTCCAGTCATTCTGTGAAGTGGGAGAACAATCCACCATTGGCAACAAAGCTACAGTGAGTATAGAAAAGAATCACCCCCTTTGAAATAATCACATTTTGTTGCTTTGCAGCCTGAAATGAAGACAGACACAGTATTTGTTTTATCCAGCTGGATTTACTCAGTGCAACTTATAGCATCCAAGTGAAAGATATAACACCATGGCAGAAAAAAAATAAAAGATTTAAAAACCAGAATCACTGAGTTGGAAAAAGGATCACCCCCGTGTGTCAGTATTTTGTTGAACCACCTTTTGCTATAATCCCAGCCTTTAGTGTGTTGGGATATGTCTCTGCACATCTAGGCTGCAATATTTGCCAACTCTTCTTTGCAGAAGTGCTCAGATTCAGTTAAATTTATTGTTGACCGTTTGTGGACTGCAATCTTCAAGTCATTCCACAGATTTTCAATGGGGTTGAAGTCTGGGCTCTGGCTAGGCCATGTAAGGACATTCACCCTTTTCTCCTTCAACCTCTGTGTGGTCATTTTTGCTGTCTGCTTTGGGTCATTGTCATGTTGGAAGGTAAACCTTCTTATCATTGACAACTATCTGGCAGAGAGCAGCAGAATTTCCTCAAGAATTTGATGGTATTTTGCCCAAACCAAGTTCATTCTATCCTGACAAGTGCTCCAGTCCCTGCTGCAGAGAAACACCCCCATGACATGATATTACCACCCCCATAACATGATATTACCACCCCCATAACATGATATTACCACCCCCCACAACAGGATATTACCACCCCATGACATGATATTACCACCCCCATAACATGATATTACCACCCCCCATAACATGATATTACCACCCCCATAACAGGATATTACCACCTTCATGCTTTACTGTAGGAATGGTATTATTTGGATGGTGAGCTGTACTGGACGTATCGTTTAGTGTTGATGCCAAATAATTTTGAATTTTAGTCTCATGTGACCATAACACCCCCTTTTCCGTATGGCCTCAGAATCTTCACCGTGCGTTTAAGAAGGTCAGATGAGACTAAAATTGAATTATTTGACCTCCAATAATGGGAGAGGGGGTGGCAAGTGGACACTCTGTAAATAGGTAAAGGTGTGCTCTAAAATACAAGTAAACCCTAGTTGAATGACAGTGGGTATCATTTAACATTGCTATGTGTGCTTTTAACCACTTCAGCTCCAGAAGGTTTTACCCCTTCCATGATCAGGCCATTTTTTCTATTCAGCACTGCACTACTTTAACTGATAATTGCTCAGTAAAGCAATGCTGATCCCAAACTAAATTTCTATCATTTTTTTCACACAAATATAGCTTTCTTTTGGTGGAATTTGATTACCACTGGGTTTTTTATTTTATGCGACATAAACGAAAAAAAAACCTAAAATTACAAAAAAATTAAAAAAGGGATTTTATTATAACTTACTGTAAAATCCTTTTCTCTGAGTTCACTGACAGACGCAGCCTTCTTATGACACGTGGGGTTATGCTCATATCACTAGGAGTAGACTAGGCAAAAATAAAACAAAAGCATAGGTTGGCCCCTCCCAGGGGGCCGTCCTCACCTTAGCATATAACCCCCCTGCTCTGCATAGCACATCAGTTCGTAACAAGCCGTACAAACAACACAGAGGGGTGGGTGCTGCTTCTGTCAGTGAACTCAGAGAAAAGGATTTTACGGTAAGTTATAATAAAATCCCTTTTACTCTTCCATTCACTGACAGACGCAGCCTTTTTATGACACATGGTGATGTCCCAAAGCTGTGCCAATCAAGAGGGGTGGGAAAACTATAACAACTGTACCCAACAGAAAAAGCCCTCTCAGGCGGCGCTAATCGCGCCTTTACTGCCGCTTGTAATACTTTGCGGCCAAAGGCAACATCCGAAGATGCTGAAACATCAATTTTGTAAAACTTAGTAAACGTGTGCACTGAGGCCCAAGTAGCCGCTTTGCACACCTGATACACCGAGGCTTGGTGTCTAAACGCCCAGGAAGGACTAACTGCCCTGGTGGAATGAGCCGTGACTGGAAACAGGGGAACCTTACCCCGAATCTCATATGCATGAATTGCGGTCTTCCTTATCCAGCGAGAAATGGTAGCTGACAAGGCCGCCATGCCTTTGCGCGACCCTTCCGTCAGCACAAATAAAGAATCGGACTTCCGAAAAGAAGCTGTAAAAAACAAATACACCCGCAAAGCCCTCACCACATCCAAAGAATGCAGTTCAACTTCTTTGGGATGCGACGGGTGCGGGCACAATGAGGGAAGAACAATATCCTTATTTAAATGAAAAGAAGAAACCACCTTCGGAAAGAAACGAAGGGGAAGGTCGCAAAACCGCCTTGTCCTTATGAAGGACCAAGTAAGGTGACTTGCAGGATAATGCTGCTAACTCAGACATCCGCCTAGCGAATGTGACAGCCACCAGAAAAGCCACTTTCTGCGACAACAGTCGCAAGGGAATGTCCCGAACCTTTTCATATGGTGGCTTCTGCAGCACAGAAAGCACCAGATTCAAATCCCACGGTGCCAGAGGCGACCGTATCCAAGGAGCCACATGACGTACCCCCTGTACAAAAGTACGGATCAACGAATGAGACGCCAAGGGCCGTTGAAAAAGAACCGCCAGGGCCAAAATCTGACCCTTAAGCGTACTTAACGCCAGGTTCTTGTCCAGTCCTTGCTGCAAAAAAGTCAGTACTCTGGACACTATATAAGAGCGGGGGTTCCAACCCCCTGCCTCGCACCAGGTAATTTAGGCCTTCCAGGTCCTATGATAAATCTTACATGAAGTACCTTTACGTGCTTCAATCATAGTAGGGAATACGGAGTCCGAGACACCCCTATCCCTCAACACCTGGGACTAAATAGTCAAGCTGTCAAAGCCAGCGAGGGTAAAGCAGGGTGCAAGATGGGCCCCTGAGACAGTAGGTCTCCGCAAAGCGGAAGACGCCACGGAACATCCGACGCCATCCGCACCACGTCGGCGTACCAAGGACGCCGAGGCCAATCTGAAGCTACCAGGATTGTCGGGATTCCTTCTGCTTCTATCCTGCGCAAAACCGGCGGTAGAAGCTTTAAAGGAGGAAAGACGTACAGTAGCTGATACCGACCCCAGGGTGCTACCAGCGCGTCCGAGGCGACCGCCAACGGATCTCTTGTTCTGCACACAAAGGTCTGTACCTTGTGATTGAACCTGGAGGCCATGAGGTCCACCTCTGGCGTGCCCCACTTGAGGCAAATCTGGCGGAACACTTCTGGATGTAGGGACCATTCCCCCTGATCCAGAGTCCGGCGGCTGAGAAAGTCCGGCTGCCAGTTTTCCACGCCTGGGATGTAGATTGCAGAGAGAGAAGGCATGTGAAGTTCTGCCCACCGAAGGATCAGAGCCGCCTCCATGGCTGCTGCCGAGCTTCTTGTTCCGCCCTGATGGTTCACATATGCCACAGCCGTGGCATTGTCCAACTGAACCCGGACAGGGAGGCCTCGCAGCCTTTATGACCAACGGGACAGACAAAGTCTGATCGCTCTCAGTTCCAGTACATTTATTGGAAGGCAAGCTTCCTGCACTGACCAACGACCCTGGGCAGATAACTGACCCAGGACCCCTCCCCAGACAGCGTTACCTTGTCTAGAGGGGATAGGGATCTGTCTGACTAGTCCAACCTAGTAGTCAGGGCTCCTAGGAACTAAGCCACCTAAGTCCGAGGCCGGGATTTCAACACTTTTACAAAAGAGGGGGAGTTAACCAGCTATCATTTCTGCCTGTGGTCGGATAGCCCGACCCCTCCCCAGGACCCAGTCAATAGACGGGTCCCAGCAACCAGTCACGTCCTTCGAACGGAAGGTTATTTACATGACCTTGACTCTCGCTAGTCTGAAACAGACAGGGCAACCA
>BLSH010228224.1:895336-906273 GCA_018402905.1 Glandirana rugosa | reverse complement strand
GGGGGGGGCCTCGAGACTGTCCATAATTTGGGAGGGTGCCTCGAGACTGTCCATAATTTGGGAGGATGCCTCGAGACTGTCCATAATTTGGGAGGGTGCCTCGAGACTGTCCATAATTTGGGAGGGTGCCTTGAGACTGTCCATAATTTGGGAGGGTGCCTCAAGACTGTCTATCATTTTAAAAGGTGCCTTGACTGAAAAAAGGTTGAGAAACACTGCTCTAGAACATAGCTAACACTCAAGACATACAAAAGTTATACTAAACATACTTCTGCTAAGACAGAAAGAATCAGAAGGCACTAAAAGATGCCAGCACATAACATATTTGTGTTCCTTAGTGCTTTGTAAGCCCTTGAACCCAAAGCGGCATATGCAAATGTTGAACTTCAACTATAAAGCTGAAATTATGCCATGCCCCCCATGTGCGCCTCTCTACTGGTCAGCAAAGAACTGGAAGCCTTGTGTTTCAAATTACAGTTCTGTTTATTCTGCATAATTGAAGTTTTTTTTTATACACATGATTACGAAGGTATCACATTAATATTACAATTGTACTTTTATGGTAACAAGGGGCGTAACATAGGTAGGCCAAATTTGAAATAGGACTCGAAAGGAAGGATACAGCATGCAAAAAAAAACATTATTAGTTCCATGTACACAATGACTGCAGTGTGCAATACTAAAGGCAAATTATACAAAAATAGAATAGTTGTATACAGAATTTACACATTTCCTTTACACTATTAAGTACATTTTTGTTCTTGGATTCACTTAGATACACTAAGTTAAAGTGACACTAAATATCCTTATTCCCCAAAAATAATCCATAGACACCCAATACTTAATGGTCTTGTAATCTATTTTTTATTAAATAGTTTCTTACAATGTTTTTCTTCCTCCTTGAACCGTCTTTCGTGAGCTCCTGAACCTTTTGTTTTCCCACTTACCGTACTTTTATTTGTTTGGAATGAGCAGTCATGTGCACTGCTCTATGAACACTACAAATCCCATAATCAATAGTCCATCCTGGAAGCAAGCAAGAAAGGGTAGCTATATTCTTGTATACAGTAGGATCATGGAATTGAACACAGCCACCCTTCAAAAAGAAGTCAGATCACAGCCGCAAAGAAAAGGAACTTGGAGATTTAGAGGAGGCTGAGAGCAATAGAAAGGACTTTTTGAGTTTAGAATACATACATGATTAGAATGTTCTTTTTAAAAAAGTTATTTTTACTAAAGAGTTTAGTATCACTTTAAGCTTTATATAATTACATTCTTAACTGGTTGACTTTAAGTGACTATTGACCTCATTAAAATGACATATTCTTTTTTTATGTAGTTGACATACCCGCAAATATTTTACACTTTAGAGCTACAAGCAAAGACTACAATGCAAAAGCCATTTCCACTAAAATATCACAAAATAAAACCTATTTTACAGCTGAGACATGCTCTGAAATAACCTCGGTCACCCTCCTGGCACATATGCTACTAGTAATGTGCTGTATAGTGCATTCAGGAGGAATAAAACAATCATTTGAGGCCCAGGGCTACATTCATATTACAGGGACATTGCAATTTGTACCCAGAAAAGTGTCATTTCTATTGTAAACGCCAAAGCACATAGCCTGGAAGTGAATGGGCAAATGGATTGCTGTAAGGCCAAATAAATGAGCTACATTAATTCTTCAGGCTGTCAGTTGGGAGAGTGCTGGGATTACAGGAGACGCCAGCAAATATTCTGCTTTTCAGTTATGTTTAATACCAGCCTGTAGAAAAAAATACAAATTTTCTCCTAATGGCTGGAAAATACATAAAGTCATGTTCAAAATACAATTTTATAAGTCATTAAGGCATATTGCTGCTCTTATTTCTGCTGCCAGTTGTTGCTGGTGCCATATCACTGCCCACAGAAACCAAGCTTACCCAATGGATATGTGTAATGGCAAACTAGCTGCCCTCTGACTATTAAAGAACAGCAGATTACTTTTACAGCTTAACTCCAGGGAGGAATTTTTTTTCTACTTTAATATCTCAAATATAAAAGTAGATATATATTCATAACAATGAAACGCCCATTCCCTTCGGACTTCACAGGTACCACAGGCTAAGCACATAAAAAATGTCCCAAATAAGACTTTAAGGAGGGGAGAGCGGATACCTGTCTTTGACAGGTACCCTGTCCCCACTTCCGGGAAACCGGGCCGCGGTGAAGTACATCAGCAGGTCGGTCCCCCTCCTCCTCTCTCCCCTTCTGCCGGGCCAGTGAGAGCGTGCAGCGCGCTTAGCACATGCGCTTTCAGCTTCACAGCCCAGTTCCCTTACCGACGATGGCAGTGGCAGCACCCGACAGCTGATGGAAACATGCCGACATTGCTGGACTCCAGGACAGGTAAGTGTCCAATTATTAAAAGCCAGCAGCTACAGTATGTGTAGCTGCTGGCTTTATATTTTTAAAGGAGCGTGTGGACCTCCGCTTTAACCTACCAGCACATCTTTGGGGTGTGTGAGGAAATCAGAGTACCCAGAGGAAACCCACGCAGGCACAGGAAAAACAAGCAAACTTCACGCAGCTTGTGCCATGGTTGGGAGATGAACCAATGACCCCAGTGCTGCCAGACAGAAGTGCTGACCACTTAACCACTGTGCTGTCCTTTAAAACAAACAAGTGGATCCATAAGGTCAGATGCTTCTAGCCTCACAATTATTAAAGCAAGTACGTTATAGTGGGGAACAGCCTAATAACTACTGAGGGTATATGCCATTTCTGTGAATAACTTCCAGCTGGCATTTGTTAATGCCCCTGTGTCTGCCCGGGGAGTGGTTTTTGAAGCAGTTCTGGTTCTGATATATATATATATATATATATATATATATATATAGACATATATGGAGCTACAGAAGAAGCTGATTAAATCTGCGAAACGTGTTGGAGAAGGGATGCCAGTCAACCATTTTCCATAACTATGTTGTATATAGAATAATTCCATGTTTAGAATATAAAAATGTAAATCAGCATGCATTTAGACAATGGTAGCGTGCATACCACATGGAATAAGGTATAGTAGAGTGCAAAATCAATGATATAAAAACCTGTAACATTTTAGTGTCTTGTTTAGAACTTTTTATATTAGTAAGAATAACAATTAAGTGATTGTATATATACAGTATAAAATTAAAAAGATTCACTGTGCTACTCATACAATAAGACTAGCTGTCAACACTACAATTAGACAAATTGTGTAAAAATTACAAAGATATTCAAGTGCAGCGTTAATCAAAAATGATATGTGAAAAATCAGAAAATGTGCACATAAGCATACCGTATGCATTATATATATATATAACACCCTAATCTGTCAAATAAATCATCTAATGATAAAGTGCTAGGTACAAAAAACAATATAGAAGTCCATATATAGTTCATATAGGTGAAGGCTGTATATTAATCAATCTAAAAACGTGAATGATGCTAAAAAAATATTAATAGCCCATGGAGAAAAATTAGTCCAAAAAGTAGATCACAAAAAGCTGAATAGAGTTCGCTGATACAGTTGGAGATATACTCGACATTCAAAGGTGGTTAGCCCCCATCTAATATGGAAACATTATAGATTGTATATCCACCACCGATTAGAGAGATTGAATACTCTTACCAGACTGTGTGGACCCAATGCCAGCAGCAAGGAGTCAAACAGGCATGAAATCAAGACTGTAGTCACTTGTAGGAGACAGAATCTGGGGTCACCTGCAGCTCCAGCTCAACAGATCTGACCCTGACTGTATGGACCCGATCTCAGCGGCAAGGAGTCAAACAGGTATGGAATTGGGAATGTAGTCACTCACAGGAGACAGCATATGGGGTCCCCTTCCGCTCTACCCCTTCGTCAGATCACATTTTGGACTGTTGGATCTTTGTTATTATATCAAAGGTAGTGCTCAGGAACACTAGGATTGTTCTTACCCTTCCTGATATTTGCAATGTACTCATTCACCCTCCCAGAAAACGGATGTATAGTATGCCCCACATACTGCTTCAGAACGTGGAATTCCAAATTTTCCATACCTGTTTGACTCCTTGCTGCCGAGATCGGGTCCATACAGTCCGTTCAGGGTCGGATCTGTTGAGCTGGAGGTGACCCCAGATTCTGTCTCCCACGAGTAACTACATTCTCAATTTCACGCCTGTTTGACTCCTTGCTGCTGGCATTGGGTCGACACAGTCCGGTAAGAGTATTCCAACTCTCTAATCGGTGGTGGATATACAGTCTATAATGTTTCCCTATTAGAAGGTGGTTAACCTTCTTTGAATTTCGAGTATATCTCCAACTGTATCAGTGAACTCTATTCTATACTCTTTTTGTGATCTTCTTTTTAGACTAATTTTTCTCCATGGGTTATTAATATTTTTTTAGCATCATTCATGTTTTTGGATTGATTAATATACAGCCTTCACCTATATGAACTATATATGGACTTCTATATTGTTTTTTGCACCTAGTACTTTATCATTAGATGATTTATTTGCACAGGTTAAGATGTTTTATATATATAATTCATACTGTTTGCTTATGTGCACATTTTCTGGTATTTTCACATATAATTATCGATTAGCGCTGCACTTGAATATCTTTCTATATATATATACAGTATATGTGCTTTGCCCCGAGTGGTACCTGTAAAGTACGAAGGGAACGTGGGCTTGGACTGTTATTGAACATCTTATCTCAATAGCTGTTAAGCAGTTAGGCTAGTCATACACCACAGGGGGAATAGAGAAGATCGATAGATTCCTCCATCTACGTTTACAGCTGAGGACATAATATTATTACGGGCAATAATCTCAAGAAAAGGGTAACTTTTCTTGGAAAAGTTAAATGAAAACTCTGCTTGTAACCCTATTCATACTATTCACCTGCATACATATACTAAAATGATTTCACTGTAATATTCTTACAATTCTGATTCTAGCAGTGCCTGCATGTTTTACAGGGAAATGGGGACAATTGGGAATATATAAAGGAAACTAAAAAAAAAGATGAATGCTGATTAATATAGTAGAGTACTAGATTTATCAAAATATATGTCACACAGCAACAGAATTGAAGATCACAGAAGTCATTATATCACCCATTCATTCCCTCGAGTAGTAAAAGATATACGATGAGGACAGTACTATCACTGACAAATGGTGACCTCAGGGACACTGGCACCAGACCAGAGTTGTCCCATAGATGACAACTCTGGACATCTGGAAGGACTATTATTAACCAGTTATTCTGGGTCGCAATGCTGTAGAGCTTTACAACCGTGCTTGAGAAATACATGGCAAGACTTGAAAATGGATTCAAATCCTACATTCACAAGCACCAGGAGACTGCTGCCAACGCTGAGCAGTTGATGGAAATAGCGACCAATAGGCAAGACTTTGCTGGTGCCAGCTACTCTTGGGTATATTAAGGAGCGGGAAGAATTCCCAAGATTCCAAGAGGGATAATGCATGCACGCATACAGACGCTCAACATTTCTACATGGTAACAGAGCCAGGCTGGAAAATGTACAAATATCTGTGCTAGTATTTCAGAAACTTTATGCTTAGGTCATAAATTCTCAAAAGTGCAGACCTAGCAAAAGTCCAAATGTACTGTATATATCTATGATAAACACACTGCTGCGCAGAAAGGAAAACTGTCTGAACTATTACTAAAGAGCCGCTAGCACAATATTGCAAATTTAAAACAACATAAAAAGGTAAAGGTGCAGCGCTAAAACATCAATGAGATTCAGTCCATAAGATCACATTTAAAGCTCCAGATGAATAAGAAGATCAAAACAGCCCGTCACCAGCACCAAACACACTGTCTCTTACCAGAACCACAGGATCCTTATTACAGGGGTCAGATAAACCTTCTGGCAAGAGAAATCCGGGTCAGCAGGTATCTGAATAGTAGTCAGTGGTCATCAGATTTGAACTTTGATTCCCAACGCCACCTCAACCTCGGCATATGGAATGATAACAGAGTCCCCCCGTCCCCCCGACTCATGGTGCAGTAACTTGAATCAGGCTTTATTCACACATATGGTTATAAACACTTACATTAAAATGACGATAAACGAACGTATCGGCTACCACAGGTGCCCCTGACGACGTCAACCTGTGGCGAAAAGCGTCGGAAGGAGCTTAGGATGGCATGCGGGAGTGAGGGCAAGGACGCGGTGGCCATCTTGATTGCGGGAAACCATACTAACAGTCTGATGTGGCTCTGTGGTAGCCGATACGTTAGTTTATCGTCATTTTAATGTAAGTGTTTATAACCCTATGTGTGAATAAAGCCTGATTCAAGTTACTGCACCATGAGTCCCCCCCTCTGTTATCATTCCATATGCCGAGGTTGAGGTGACGTTGGGAATCAAGGTTCAAATATGATGACCACTGACTACTATTCAGATACCTGCTGACCCAGATTTCTCTTGCCAGAAGGTTTATCTGACCCCTGTAATAAGGGTTCTGTGGTTCTGGTAAGAGACAGTGTGTTTGGTGCTGGTGACGGGCTGTTTTGATCTTCTTATTCATCTGGATTTTTAAATGTGATCTTATGGACTGAATCTCATTGATGTTTTAGCGCTGCACCTTTACCTTTTATACTGTATATATCTGTGTAAAGAAGCGACATACATGTTAACCACTTGACCTCCTGAAGATTTACCCCCTTCATGACCAGGCCGTTTTTTGTGATATGGCGCTGTGTTACTTTAACTGACAATTGCGCGGTCATGCAACGCTGTTCCCAAATAAGATTTGTGTCCCTTTTTTCCCACAAATAGAGATTTCTCTTGTGCGAATCTGTGTTTATTTTTTGCGCTATAAGCAAAAAAAAAAAAAAACACGACAATTTTGAAAAAAACTAAATATTTTTTACTTACTGCTATAAAACATATCCAATAAAAAAAATTGGAAAAAAACAAATTTCTTTATAAATTTAGGTCAATATGTATTCTGCTACATATTTTTGATAAAAAAATCACAATAAGCGTACATTGATTGGTTTACGCAAAAGTTATCACGTCTACAAACTATGGGATGTTTTATTTATTTATTTTACTAGTAATGAAGGCAATCAGCGACTAATAGCAGGACTGTGATATTGTGGCAGACATTCTGGCACTGACACTTTTTGGGGACCAGTGACACCAATAAAGTGACCAGTGCTAAAAAATATGCCCTGTCACTGTACTAATGGCACCAGCAGGGAAGGGGTTAACCTGAGGGGCAATTAAAGGGTTAACTGTGTGCCTAGCCAGTGTTTTATTACACTGTGTGTGGTGTTTTTACTAGGGGAAGAGATGGAATTCCATCCCTTCACTCCTGTCAGAATGGCAATCTACCTTGTTCTGCCGTTCTGCCTCTCTGCCTAACAAATGTTGAGTGCCGGCGGACATTGGGTACTGTGCACCCACTGATCGGCTTTCACTATGTTTAATCACATCGCGCCACCTACCCAGAAGGGTTAGATCACGTATCTATACGTTATCCGGCTCACAGGTGCCGCCCTGTAGCATTAAAACTGCTATGGGGCAGACCTGAGGTGGTTAAAGAACAAGTCAACCCAAAACTGATTTCCCAGTTTTAGGAAGAGTGGGATGGGGTTTAATCATTCACTGAAGCCAGCAAACAAACATTCCCACTTGCAGTGAGGTCCCGTCCATTAGGGGCGCCGGAAGCATGGATTCCAATGGGTTTATTTTTTGTTTTTGAAGCACGTGATTAGAGCCCTGAGATCACCCAGTTGTGTGACAATAATGAATGCATATTCTCTATTGTCACACTGATTCTCCTCCCGGAAAATCGGGAAGCAGGTCTTGAGATCCGTTTCCTGATTGGCCGAAAGGAGAAGCGATCCTATTGGCCTAAAAGGAGGAGGGAGGAGACGCACGGCCGCCGTGAGAAGACGCAGAAGAAGCCGTCGCCCGGAGGGAAGCGCTGCCCATTTGATGGGATAAGTGCAAGGCTGACCGAACCACGGGGGGAGGGCGTAGTGGGTGACCCGACTGACCCATGTTTGTCCGCTCCTCCCAAAAAAAAACACCAGCCACCTCTGCCCACATGGGCTTAGTATATATAGTACTAAATACATTCGATGATGCTGCATTTCTGTGACCTGATTCCTCCACTAATAATGACCAAATCAACAACCATACACGATCAATTACTTCTAGTATCATGTTAACCACTTCAATACCGGACACTTTCACCCCCTTGCTGACCAGACCAATTTTCAGCATTTAGCGCGGTCACACTTTGAATGACAATTGCACAGTCATGCAACACTGTACCTATATGACTTTGTTTACATTTGTTTGAGATAGATAGAGCTTTCTTTTGGTGGTATTTAATCACCACTCTGTTTTTTATTTTATTTTTTTGCCAAACAAAAAAAAAGACCTACAATTTTGAAAAAAAGTTTGTTTCTGTTATAAAATTTTGCAAAAAATTATTTTTTCTCCTTAACTGATAGGCTGCATAAATGAGCATTAAAGAGTCTGCATTGATATTCGGCACTGACAGGTGGCACAGATGGGGCTGCACTGACAATAAGTGCCCTGATTATCAGTGTAAATGTGCCCTATCAGAATTCTCGGTTACTTGCTCTCCGATAACCGGCAAGTTTTTTTACATGTGATCAGCTGTGATTGGACACAGCTGATCACATGGTAAAGGGCTGCTGTTATTGACCCTTTACCGCAATCTGTGATAAGCTGTGTCTGAAGAACACAGTGATCACAAGCGCACCGAATACATGCCCCAAGGGGCGCAGTTCTGGAAGGACGTCTATGGATGCCCTCCCAGAACTGGACGACCATGCTGTAGACATATTTTGCCTATAGCGCGGTCAGAAACTAGTTACAGAGGAACTGAATCAAGGAAGGCATGCCCAAAAAAAGGCAGAAAGCAATGGACTGATCGCCAGTTTGGTCTCTGGTCTCCCTGTAGTTTATCTTATCTGTTACTGACTTACCATACCTTGTCCTGCGCGCTGTTTCACTGTGGAGGTGGCCATCTTTGTAGAAGCAGGGCTTTGCTTCCTCATGCTAAAACCACCAACACTGAGATGAGAGAGCAGCACAGTAGTGGCATCATCAAATCTCACTTGAAACCTCCTGAGACTAGCAGTAAGAAGCAGCAGTGCCTTAGATCTCACACTGCAGATATACAGCACTGAGGCCTCAAAGGATTGCCCGGGCAAATCAAATACCAGCAAGTGCTCTGCTATTATTCAGGAGGAATTTAAGATTAAAAAGTTATCTTTTTAAGGGTTCTGCTTAGACACAGCTAACACTTCTATAAGTTTCCTGTAACGTAGCAAATATTCACTTGGGAAAGCTGTACTCCAAGTAGGATTATTAATGCATAGTTACAGGTTACAAGGTCCAGCTTGGCATAATGCAAGTATGCATATCTCATACCCGAAGGATTGCTGGGGAAGCGGACAATCACTGTTGTCAGTCAGCTCTACTAAAGTGACAGCCGCCATCTTCCGGGTCCTGTGCTAAGTGGCCTTTCCTCTATACACCAACCGCAGGGTTTCATTCAATTGGCATAATCACAGAACACCTTGTATTTTTTTCAATAAATACATGGTGGAGATCATGACATCCCCACCCCGCCTTCCCACCTCATCCAATCAGAGAATGCCTTGTATTCAATGAAAAAAATACAAGGCATACCCCTTATGGTGGCAGTGGCGAGCGAGCAATCCCCTGAGATCAGTGTGCAGAAAAGTGTGTGTGTCACTGAGCGAGTTCAGGTATTCAAATATTTTTTCAGGATATTAATAATATTGTTCTCTCTCTCCTGCATAATGTCTGATATATTCATTATTACCTGTGGCAGGCATTGTAATGGGGAGGGTTCCTAGGCGACAGCATACCCTTAATTTGGGGGACCTCCGTGGGGCAATTGAGGGGCTTTTGCCCTTGATGTCCAGCCTGCCCCGGTGGGACCCTACCGCATCTTCTACAGCAGTGGCATTTGGCTATATTCCTATATACATCGCAAATGATAGGTAATATAGGCACCCCTCCATATCCCATAGTATACCTCAAAATGTTTGTCATGTCAACGTCATGATGTATATACTCTCTCTTTATAAAAACAAACCAAGCTTCTCCTTAACAAAACACCCCTGAAGAAAGGTTATATATACCTGAAACGCGTCGGGTCAATGGAGCTACTTACAGCTTGTAATCTATCATATATGATGGTTATACACAGTCGTCAATTTTTTATGTAAACAAACTTTTTATGTAACCAACTGTGAATATATATATATGTACATATACATATACACAGTGGGTACGGAAAGTATTCAGACCCCCTTAAATTTTTCACTCTTTGTTATATTGCAGCCATTTGCTAAAATCATTTAAGTTCATTTTTTTCCCTCATTAAATACCCCACGACACACATGTAATTACTCCCTTTTTTTACTTGAATTTACTAAAATCGTTTACCGACGTTATATTGTTTCTCACTTTTTAAATTCCCCCAGACTTATGAAAGGCATGGGTGACACATATACATATACATGTATATATATATAAGTGTCAACCAATGTATTTTTCAAACAAATGTATTTTTTAACTGCTGACACATATTGGTAGTATATACTATCTAATGTTCGACATTCATCGAGGTAACTGGGCTGCGCAAAGTCCATATATATTGGAAAGAAGTCCCCACAAAACAATTCCTCTTCGAACCAAACAAAAATATTTCTCTCTCATATATGTAGTACTGCAACTGTACTGTTTGTAAAACTCCATATGATACCCTATACCTCCCCACGGATATAATGGATAGTAAACGCTACATATATCCTTATATCGGTTTACGGTGACGACATCTTCTACGCCATCCCAGGGTGGCCCCGTCCGAC
>BLSH010228224.1:863364-895107 GCA_018402905.1 Glandirana rugosa | reverse complement strand
CTTTCATGTGTCTTGCACTGAGGAGATGCTTTCGTCGGGCCACTCTGCCATAAAGCCCTGACTGGTGGAGGGCTGCAGTGATGGTTTACTTTCTACAACTTTTTCCCTTCTCCTGACTGCATCTCTGGAGCTCAGCCACAGTGATCTTTAGGTTCTTCTTTACCTCTCTCACCAAGGCTCTTCTCCCCCGATAGCTCAGTTTGACCAGACGGCCAGCTCTAGGAAGGGTTCTGGTCGTCCCAAACGTCTTCCATTTAAGGATTATGGAGGCCACTGTGCTCTTAGGAACCTTAAGTGCAGCAGAAATTTTTTTGTAACCTTGGCCAGATCTGTGCCTTGTCACAATTCTGTCTCTGAGCTCTTCAGGCAGTTCCTTTTGAACTCATGATTCTCATTTGCTCTGACATGCACTGTGAGCTGTAAGGTCTTATATAGACAGGTGTGTGGCTTTCCTAATAAAGTCCAATCAGTATAATCAAACACAGCTGGACTCAAATGAAGGTGTAGAACCATCTCAAGGATGATCAGCAGAAATGGACAGCACCTGAGTTAAATATATGAGTGTCACAGCAAAGGGTCTGAATACTTAGGACCATGTGATATTTCAGTTTTTCTTTTTTAATAAATCTGCAAAAATGTCAACAATTCTGTGTTTTTCTGTCAATATGGGGTGCTGTGTGTACATTAATGAGGAAAATAAATGAACTTAAATGATTTTAGCAAATGGCTGCAATATAACAAACAGTGAAAAATGTAAGGGGGTCTGAATACTTTCCGTACCCACTGTATGTATGTATGTATATATATATATATATATATATATATATATATATATATATATATATATTGCTAGAATTTTTTAATTGCTTTAAAATAAAAATCATTATGTTTTACTCTTTTTGGTGTATTGCTTGCCATTAAAATCCCACTGTACATGGGGGTTCAGCCTTTTTTGCGATTAATCAGGGAATTCGTCAGGCAAACACCAGACTCCATAACAGTGGATTTCTCTTTCTTTATTCACAGTGTATACTTCAAACGCTCAAGCACTCAGAGCATACATAAATGCACATGCTTTACACAACCCCCAGCTGCACAACCACGTACAGTCACATCTTCCAATGCATTTCTATGGGAAGCTGCTAGTCCTGGGAGAGTAATTATGTAGGATCTGCACATTGTATTGCCATGTGCGTGAAGCCTTCGGCCCCCCATTCACATCTGCACATTGTGCAAACCCACTTTTTTTGCGCATCTTCCTGAGACATGCATTTACTTGAACATGTAACAAATACTCCAATAGAAGCTCCGGCACCTATTTGGGCATTGAGCTTTGCAAGTCTTTTTTACCACACCTTTCAGCGCATTTGTTGCGTGTTTGATAGCCATGATTTCAGTGAACTTTAAAAATTAATTTCTCCAAAATGCTTATAGATACAGAGTGTACTGAAAGTATAACTAAAGGCAAAACTTTTTTTAGTTTTTGATAGAGTTGATATGGATTAGAAGACCTATCAGTTTTTATTACTGTGCCCACCGTAAGTAAAAGAAAATCCACAATTTTGGGTTGTCCCCATAAAAGTAAGAAGGGAAATCTTCCAATGGGGAGACTAGTTCTGGTGACTTGGGGGTGCCTAAGAGATTTCCTTAATTTTCAGGGATTTTCTATCCCCTCCTGTTTTACATATGGGGCAGAAAGTGAAGGGGAAATCTTCACAATGGGACAAAGAAGGCAAAAATAAATCTTATAGGGGTTATAAACCTCCCTTACGATATCAAGAATGAAAAAAACGCTTTGCCTTTAATTCTACTTTAAAGTACCTTTACTGCATGTTTAGAATATGTAAATACTTTAGATGCATAGTCAAGGCACAGGTTCACCTTAAAGCAACCCCAACCTCTCTCCACCATGGCAAAGACCCAATACAGATTATAAATAATAGACTTCTTACCTGAGTCTCTTCACAGTAAAGCTGATGAGTGCTGGGTATGGAATGACTACAACGAATCATCAGATATTCTTGATCTGAACCTAGAAGGAAAATGAAATAAATTATGGAATTTCAATCAGGAATATAATCACGTACTGTGTGACATTAGTAATAAAATTGTATAAAAAGTCCATATTAACCCAAAAATAAAATTGTGGTTTTAGATCAATGATCATGTCTGGGAATATTTCCAACTTCATCCCTGCCCAGGCCACTATCGGGTGGTCCCATTCTCACTGCTGAATAGTCTAATAAATAACGTATCTTTTATTACAAAGAACAAAACAGTAGTGAGACCTCTAATGCTTAGCTAATTTGGGTAGATAATGTCATGAGAGACCCTGAAAGAGAAACTAGTGGTCAAATTGTTTGCCACCTATAACTGAAAGGCAAGCTTTGAGCAAACTTAAAACTGTATTTAAGGCAAACCGCTAAATGCACAGATAACATACAGTATGGGGCACTTGCGGAAGCCAATTATAGGGCACTATTCTTCCTACTGACACCAATGATGGGGCACTATTCTTCCTACTGACACCAATGATGGGACACTATTCTTCCTACTGACACCAATGATGGGGCGCTATTCTTCCTACTGACACCAATGATGGGGTGCTATTCTTCCTACTGACACTAATGATGGGGCGCTATTCTTCCTACTGACACCAATGATGGGGCACTATTCTTCCTACTGACACCACTGCTGGGGCACTATTCTTCATACTGGTGCAAATGATGAGGCATTATTCTTCCTACTGACACCAATAATGGGGCACAATTCTTCCTACTGACACCAGTGATGGGGCACTATTCTTCCTACTGACACCAGTGATGGGGCACTATTCTTCCTACTGACACCACTGATGGGGCACTATTCCTTCCACAGACACCACTGATGGACTAGTGTTGCTCTCACTACCAATGACGCCAACATCAGGCCCTCCTAAAATCTAAAGGACATTATACCGGCCCTTGGTTTAATGTAGTGTAATGTAGTAGAGAAAAGCGAGAAAGGAAAAGGAAAAAAAAGTGAGAGAACGTAGATGTTCAGGAGAGAGAAAGTAAATTTCCTAGAAAAAGATAGTAGGTGGGTGGTATTAAGGGAAAGGGGAGGACAAGGGGATCCATGGATCTATGAGACCTGGCAAGGTGTTTAGCTCCAATGTTAACTGCGTGGACAGTCCAGTATTGGTCTGTGTAAGAAGGGTTCCCAGGGATAATGGGTAAGGTTAATATTGTAAACCAATATTTACAAGCACACTGTACACTCGCATTCAGAAATGGCTGGCCTTAGGGCAGTGCCACTAGATATACAGAAATGTGCCTTGTTCTCTCCATGCCCGAAAACAGGTCAGTGGGGCGCTACGGACAAATTTAGCTATACAGTCTGGTGTCATATACCCATGCGGAAGTGTTACTAAACTAAGGACCCTACATTCACTATATCTGGTCTCCTACAGTACACAGAACATGGAAATCAGGGTGGATAAAAATCAATGTTTTTTTTTAAAAAAAATCAAAACAGTCAGATTTTTTTTATAAATATCGGATTTTTAAAACTATTTTTTTATTTCTATCAAATTTATTTTAAATGCTTTTGGAGTAAAACAAATTATCTAAAGATAGTTTTCAATTTAAGATAGATTAATAATTTAGTTTATTCAGCATGAAGTGGAGCTTAGTTATGTAGCATGAGGCTGTATATTCTGCAATATTTACATTTTTGGTAAACTCATTCAATGAATCCAAGCTCTGCAAGCTGAGATATCATGCTCTGCATTGAAGCATTCACACAATTTCACAGTAACCATGAGATAAAACAAAGTTCAGGAATATTCCTTTATCCCATTGTTTTGCAAATCTATGTGCACTACAAACTGTATGATTGAATCGGTTCTGATATCGCTGTTTTACTAACCTGACAGCTTATTATTCTAAATAGGAAACCTTCATTTTGTTTGTAAATATTAAAGATTCTAACTACCAGCAAGAATGAGTCCTTACATTTAAAGAGCACCTGTCATTTCAGATCCATCATGGCAGCGCCTGTTAGCGGGCATCCACTCACCTGCTGCCGCCACGTCCCTCACCTTGTTGTGTCACTGCCGCATCACCAGCCATCCCATTAAAATGACTAGGACTGTCGGTGAGTCAACAGTGGGTCAGAGGAGGAGCCGCCATGGGACAGAGATGACAGTTGCTCTTTAAAAAATATTATTTAATTGGAGTTGATTTAAATCAAGCCTTTTTACTTGTGATTTAAATCAGTTTGATTTAAATCAAATCCACCCTGATGGAAATGCAGTTATTTTTGTAAATATAAACTGCTAAATGCCTTTTCTCATCAGCAGTATATAGCAGTCTTGTGACTTTCAGTGTCTGGTTAAAGTTTGAAGGAGGAGTTTTAATTTTCCCCTGACTGACCTATGAGTTTGCAGGACCCCTGACCCTCTGTTTGGACAGTGCTGATTGGCCCTGTGCTGATCTCCCAACACACACCAAACTGAGCATGTCCAGCTTGCCCCTAAGGCTCTGTACTATCAGCAGATAGGTTGTGGACAGTGGAAGAATGGGAGAATCAGAAAAGACTGGATCAAACCGCCTTTTTACACAATGCAGAGGATTAACCCCTTAGGTTCCATGGTGAGTAAAAGAAGCATGCTTTACTGCATATACAGACTGATTTTACTGTTGTGGATTTAATAACACTTTAAACAGCAAGCAATTTCTGCCCAGGGCCGTCTTTACCGCAGGGCGAAAGGGGCAGGTGCCCAGGGTCCAGTCATTGTTGAGGGGCCCTGCACTGCACACCCCTTGAGCCCAGCGTTGCCCTCCGAAGTTCAGCCACCTCCAGCGCTGGTCGCGTGCAGGCTGCTCGCTACTGTCACTTTGTAAATACAGAAGCGTTGCTTCTGTATTTACAAGTCACATCGCTCCTCCCCCTGCGGCTGCTCTGGTCCCTCGGGCATCTATGAGAGCAGAGGAGGATGGGGGCAGGGAACCTGCAAAAGGGAAGCAGCCTCGTAGGACAACATGCTGTGAGTAGCGGGCAAAGGAAATCTCTGTATGGAATCCTGGGGTGGGGAGCTGTGGAAGGAGAGCCTTGTACTTGGGGAAAGTGGAACTCTGTATTTGAATCCCCAGGCAGAAATGCTGAACTGAAATGGGGAGGCAGAGGGGACTGGAACTCTACACTGGAATCTGGGGGGGAGGAGAGGTCTGCACCCATCTCCCCCCTGCACCCACCTCATCCCTGCACTCTGCATCTACGTCACCCATGAACTCTGTACCTACGTCACCCCTGCACCCACCTCACCCTGCACTGTGCACCTAGCTCACCCTGCACTGTGCACTTAGCTCACCCCTGCACTGTGCACCTACCTCACCCCTGCACTCTGCACCCACCTCACCCTGCACCCACCTCACCCTGCACTCTGCACCCCTGCACCATGCACCTAGCCAACCCCTGCACTGTCCATCTAGAGCACTCCTGCACTCTGGACCTAGCACACCCCTGCCCTCTGGACCTAGCGCACCCCTGCCCTCTGGACCTAGCGCACCCCTGCCCTCTGGACCTAGCGCACCCCTGCCCTCTGGACCTAGCGCACCCCTGCCCTCTGGACCTAGCGCACCCCTGCCCTCTAGACCTAGCGCACCCCTGAGCTGTGCACCTAGCACACCCCTGCACTACCCTGCACATAGCACACCCCTGAACCCTGCACTCTGTACGTAGTGCACCCCTCAACCCTCCACTCTGCATGTAGCTCAACCCTGTACTCTGTACATAGCGCACCCCTGCACTCTGTACCTAGCGTACCCTTGAACCCTGCATTCTGTACATAGTGCACCCTTCAACTCTGCATGTAGCACACCTTTCAACTATGCACTCTTTATGTAGTGCACCCTTCAACCTTGCACTCTGTACATGGTGCACCCCTCAATGCTAGTGCAGTTTGGCCACACCCGCAATTTGATGCAGAGGTTATGATGTGCAGTAACCCCTAGCAACCAATCAGTGAGCAATAATGATGTGCAGTAACCTCTAGCAACCAATCAGCAAGCGGAAATTATGTGCTGTAAACTCTAGCAACTAATCAGTAAGTGGTAATGATGTGCTGTAACCTCTGGCAGCCAATTGCAATCACTGCCTGATCTTCTGCAGTAAACTCATTTTGAGTCTAGCTGGGGGGGGCAACAAAAAGGTTTCCAAGGGTCCAATCAGTATTAAAGACGGCCCTGTTTCTGCCTCTCAGACAAGTAACAACAGACACTAATGATTTTTTTAGCTATGTGTAAGGAGGGTATTCTACCCAATGACCACAAATGTAAGCATTCTTCCCACTGACCATTAAGGTAATGTACCGTGAGCTCTTGATTTACAACTAACAAACTGAAGCCAAACTCCAGCCGACGCTTTATAAGCAGTTACAGCAAACAGTTTTGTTTCTTTTGCGATAAAGATTTTACATAAAAAAATAAAAACTGATCATTCTAAGCACTACTTTCAGTAGTAAATGGTTTGTCTCATCCCTGTAAGTGATAGAACCAGTAGAGCTTGTTCTTTTGAAAAACAAAGATTTATTGGCTAGATCACCAGGTGAAATAGAACAAAGAAAGCCTAAAAAAGAAAATGAATGCACCCACCACATATAAGAACTGGCAAGCTGCAATATAATAAAGGTTTGCTTTTGGGTTTAAAGTAGTTGTAAAGCCTTAGAGTTTTTCACCTTAATGCATGACTAGGCATGATGGGAATTGTAGTTCCTGAACAACTGGAGGGTCATAGTTTGGAGACCCCTGCCTTAGACCATAAAGTGATTTCAAGGTATCCACTGTGTTAAAAACCTTGAGAAAAGCTGGCTTAGCCCATCACAAATAACACTTTCATTACTAATCTTTGCTGTGTTTCCAAGGTAACAGCCAAGCAGTACGGGAGCAGGCATGGTGAGAGAAGGCATACATAGATTTCAAACATACGTTCATTAAAACTAGGTATTATTGCAAGACGCAAGTCCACCATTTCCTGTACGTCCTCTACAAATCTGCTTCACAACTGTTTATCTACAGAACACCACAAAGTAAATGTAAAATAATGCATCTAGGGAAAAAGAATCCGCTTAGAGAGTACAGCATTGGGGGCACAGTGTTAACCAGCACTACAGAAGAAAAAGATTTGGGGGTGCTTATTTCAGATGATTGCAAAATGAGCAAACAGTGTAACCAGGCAGTGGGAAAAGCAAATAGAATTCTGGGATGTATCAGTAGAGGGATCACCAGCAGGAGGAAGGAGGTTCTGGTTCCTCTATATAGATCTTTAGTGAGACCTCACTTAGAATACGGTGTCCAGTTCTGGAGACCACACTTACAAAAAGATATTGATAAAATAGAACGAGTTCAGAGACGGGTAACAAAAATGGTGAAAGGTCTGGGAGATAAAACACATCAAGAACGACTTCAGGAACTTAATATGTACAGTCTGGAGGAAAGAAGGGAGAGGGGAGACATGATTGAAACCTTTAAATACCTCAAGGGGGTGAATAAGGTTCAGGAGGGCAGTCTTTTCAATATGAAACCAAAATCAAGAACACGGGGACATGACCTCAAACTAACTGAGCGGAAGTTCAAAACTAATCTTAGAAAGTATTATTTTACTGAAAGGGTGGTTGATGATTGGAATAAACTACCAACAGAGGTTGTGAGACAGTCAACAGTAAATGGCTTCAAACATGCTTGGGATAAACATAATCTATAGTCAGACAACAAGGTTAATGTAAAAAAAAAAAAAATATATAAAAAAAAAATAAATAAATAAAAAAAAAAATAAATAAAAAATAAATAAATAAAAAGGGGCAGACTCGATGGACTACACTTTTTCTGCCGTCACTTTTCTATGTTTCTAAAGCATTATTTATATCTAAACTGTACCCTTCACAAACTACCACTGGAATTTCCGAGGGACAACCACCAGCACTATACTTAGTAGGGATAAGCCACATTCAACTGGACTTGTTCTGTAATGTTGAAGATGGTTCACTGCTCATTTCAAGTGACTGTTCCCAATACTCATTCCAACTGCAACTTAGGCAGAGACGCTGAAAAACCTTCAACATTACAGAAACAGCCCAGTAGAATGTGCCCAACTACTACTAGATATGCCATGACCTGACTAAATGAGAAACTCCACTGAACAAAAGGATCCATCAATGAGATGTAGAAAAGATCCAAAAATTCATCCATTCTATGTGTTTAGCCCCTTGCTGATAAGTCTATGTCAGGGGTGGCGAATAGACACAAAGAGCCAAAATTTTAACCTGTGAGAGTCAGAGAGCCACACCACGCAGTGACCTGCCAAAACAGACAAACACTCACACAAAAACACATAATTAAAACCATATTATTGGTTTTATTATTGGTGCGAAGCGGTGCAAAGCGGCGCGAAGCGGCGCTCGAGGCGATCTCAAGGCGGCTTGCGAGGAGACTTCTATCATAGAAGTCAATGCAAGCCGCCTGAGATCGCCCTGAAAATGAATTTGAGAAAATAAGAGAAACATGAAACTTGGCAAATAGCCACAGTATATACAAAATATGATAAGAGGCAAAGAGCTGCATTCATTTTGGCCGGGAGCCGCGTGTTCGCCACCCCTGGCCTATGTCATAAAATATATAGGAAATCTTGCTTCCCTTACAACCCCATCCCACATGAGGCACTGTGCTTTCCACCCTTAGCCAACAAGGTGGAACTGTGCACAGTACCACCATTGGAAATCATGAGGCTCTATACCAGTGGTTCCCAACTTCTGTCCTCAGGACCCACTAACAGGCCAGATTTTAAGTATTACCTTGGGGAGATGCAGACGAGAATACTGCAATCACTGAGCAGCAAATGATATCACCTGTGATGTATTCCAGTTATCCTGCAAATCTGGCCTGTTAGTGGGTCCCGAGGACCGGAGTTGAGAACCACTGCCCTATAAAGTCTATATGACAAGGTCCCCTTGGTAAAGGTCACCATATACCATGTTGAAATGTAACTATATTTTGAAGCACTATCAACCTTTGTATAAATATGAGGAAAAAGTAATATAGTACAAAGAAATTGTGATTAACGCTTACAACGTAACACCAAGCAACCCCCAATACCTGGTGGTGCCGATGCCCCATGATCCCAAGAGAAGATCAAGATATTCATGCAGACATCCAGTAGGAACCACAGCTTCTGGGGCCACTCAGGAAGGCAAAGCCTGGGTTTCTGTTAATGCCAAGATTCCTCCAGTGAACTGCGTGCACCCCCACCAGGCAGTGCCATCTGCCCATCCGAATTAACAAGGAGGAGATTTGTAAGAGAAGTGCAAACCGGTAGACCCAGGCTTCTGCCTTCCCTTTTTGATGTGGAGATGATCAAGAACTGAAACAAGTGTACAAGCAACCTGGCCAACTCCATCAGCCGCAGGCAGGGGCTCCTAATCCTGTGAATGTCAGCAGGTGAGGGGTGGGGACATCAATGGTGGCTCTTGGATTGGTCAGCTTGGAACTCTGGGCAACGGCACTGCAATGTAACAAAGCTAGGCAGATGGAGGCACAGGCAGCCCTTGCTGGAGCTGGTACGGGAGTTCTGCCTGTACGCTCCTATCAGAGGCACTGACTTTGCATATAGCTAGTATGTGCTCTTCAGCACTAATAGTAGATGACCTTAGAAAAACAAGCTAGGGATTCCATATTAAAAGTTATTTCCTTTGTTTTGATCCCAAAGGATGTCTGGGAAAGTCATAAGCTGGTGATTATGAAAGTGTAGTTGGGTTCACCAAAGGAGCATATTTGCCGAATCAGGACTGGGGCAGATCTTAGAAGATTCAACGTTTTTATCTACTAGTTTGTCTTACAGTCTGTCCTGCCACTCTAGTTGAACAGCTTGGTCTGCATTTAAACGTAGGGAAAACTGTGCATTAAAAAAAATATATATTTGGATATACTGGACACTATCATTTCACATATTAATTGCCTACTGAACCACCTTCTAAATATTTTGTCATACTGGACCTTTGTACCATTCAGTGTTGCATGACAGGTAGACTTTAAACCTACATTAAACAGCTAAATATGAAAAATGGTGACTTATACCTTTATTTTGTTCAGCATCGGTGACTCAAATTAACTTTAAAAGGGCAACCACACCAGCAAAAAATACCATGGCATACATAAATCAAATTGTTCCTCTGTGTTTGAGCAAACATCATTTTCTCATGTTGGTCTGTGGGATTGAAATGTAATTATTTCTAAGTAATTGCAACATTAAACCAGAACTCTAGGTTTCCAGGCACTTTAAATAATTTGTTGAGACAAACTTGGACAAAATGACTTGCATGGCAGACTGGCCTGGCTGCTGCATAGTCTGTAATACAGTATATTGTAATGTCTTGTTCTATGAACAGTAAGCCTCACTGTGTTCCAGCAAAAGTACAAGACACTGGACATAAAGAGAGCTGGTCTTAGCACGTTTCCACCACTCAGGAGAAGCCTTGTATCCTTTTTGGTGAATTCAAGGCCCCCTCTGATGGACCCGGAACCATGCAGGCAGCATCAGTTGGGAGGGTCAACCAGTCACAGTTCAAGGAACCCTTGGGTTCAATAGAATCCTATCTGAGATTGAAAATGGCTGTTTTAGAACTAATGAAATTCTAGTAACTATATACAGTATCTCACAAAAGTAAGTACACCCCTAACATTTTTGTAAATCTTTTATTATATCTTTTCATGTGACAACACTGAAGAAATGACACTTTGCTACAATGTAAAGTAGTGAGTGTACAGCTTGTACAACAGTGTAAATTTGCTGTCCCCCCCCAAAATAACTCAACGCACAGTCATTAATGTCTAAACAGCTGGTAACAAAAGTTAGTACACCCCTAAGTGAAAATGTCCAATGTGTCAATATTTTGTGTGGCCACCATTATTTCCCAGCACTGCCTTAACCCTCTTGGGAACACCTTCCCTTTGAGGATTCCCCAAAGATGCTCAATAGGGTTTAGGGCTTGGCCAGTCCATCACCTTTACCCTCAGCTTCTTTAGCAAGGCAGTGGTCGTCTTGGAGGTGTGTTTAGGGTCATTATCATGTTGGAATACTGCCCTGCGGCCCAGTCTCTGAAGGGAGGAGATCATGCTCTGCTTCAGTATGTCACAGTACATGTTGGCATTCATGGTGCCCTCAATGAACTGTAGCTCCCCAGTGCTGGTAGCACTCATGCAGCCCCAGACAATGACACTCCCACCACCATGCTTGATTGTAGGCAAGACACGCTTGTCTTTGTACTCCTCACCTGGTTGCCGCCACGCACGCTTGACACCATCTGAACCAAATAAGTTTATCTTGGTCTCATCAGACCACAGGACATGGTTGCAGTAATCCATATCCTTAATCTGCTTGTCTTCAGTAAACTATTTGCGGGCTTCCTTGTGCATCATCTTTAGAAGAGGCTTCCTTTTGGGATGACAGCCATGCAAGCCAATTTGATGCAGTGTGCGGCGTATGGTCTGAGCACTGACAGGCTGAAGCCCCACCCCTTCAACCTCTGCAGCAATGCTGGCATCACTCATATGTCTATTTCCAAAAGACAACCTCTGGATATGACACTGAGCACGTGCACTCAACTTCTTTGGTCGACCATGGCAAGGCCTGTTCTGAGTGGAACCTGTCCTGTTAAACCGCTGTTTGGTCTTGGCCACTGTGCTGCAGCTCAGTTTCAGGGTCTTCCTATAGCCTAGGCCATCTTTATGTAAAGCAACATTTTTTTTTTAGATCCTCAGAGAGTTTTTTGCCATGAGGTGCCATGTTGAACTTCCAGTGACGAGTATGAGAGAATGAGAGCAATAACACCAAATTTAACACACCTGCTCCCCATTCACACCTGAGACCTTGTAACACTAACTAGTCACATGACACCGGGGAGAGAAAATGGCTAATTGGGCCCAATTTGGACATTTTTACTTAGGCGTGTACTCACTTTTGTTGCCAGCAGTTTAGACACGAATGGCTGTGTGTTGAGTTATTTTGAGGGAACAGCAAATTTACAATGTTATACAAGCTGTACACTCACTACTTTACATTGTAGCAAAGTGTCATTTCTTCAGTGTTGTCACATGAAAAGATATAATAAAAGATTTACAAAAATGTGAGGGGTGTACTCACTTTTGTGAGATAATATATATATATATATATATATATATATATGTACACACACACACACCAGGGCTCAAGTTAGGAGTTATGCAGTAATAGCATAATAGAAGTTGGTCCTCAGGTCATAAGACTCCACTCCACACATAATGCTTGGTAATGCACAGGACAACTTAGGTTGTTACAAGTTAAAACGAGTAACTCTAATATACATTCCTATCTATTTAATAATGCTATAAGGATTACAAATAGTAAATGTTGATTGAGCGCGTTAGTTCTGCTTTATTCTTCTGAACGGACATCAAGAAGGTCATTGTGCTCATTGGTCCCAGCAACACCTTCTCTCGGAGCTCACTGTATCCATACCCAAACATGCTGTAGCATAAGAGCTCTCAGTAGTACAGAGTAATGTGACAAGATGTTGAAGTCCCCCCTAGAGGTATTGTGAAAATCTTTGCGGTCTTGTTCACACCAGGTATGGTGCAGGAACATGCATGAAATTGCATGTTTTTCCACAAAGCATGAAAACGCACTGCCTTCTGCAAATGTGCGTGGGTGCCATTAATTTTTAATGGCTCCCCCATGCATCTGACAAATGCAGATGTGTTTGCGGTCGCCAAATTGAATGGTACTACAGTTTAGTGCAGCATGAGTGTAAAAATTGTGCCTGCACTACTTTTTGCATGTTCCTATGTGTTTGGCCAGCCACTGAAATTAATGGGCTGCCCTAAACGTGCTCAGATGCCCTTTAAGATGTGAACAAGCCCTTAATTCCATATAACTCCACTTCAGTAAAGAGGCTTTCTGACTGTTGCGAAGTTTCCTTGTTAGGGTTAGCAGTTCATTGACTGCCTTGTTTTTCCTCCTTAAAGCAAAAGTGGAACTTTTGGTTTAAGGGAAGGTGACCCCCCAACATGCCACAATTGGCATGTTATTTTTTTGAGGGGGCAGAAGGGACCCTATTTTGACAGGGTCCCAGCTGCAATTCATGTCCTGGCTGCGCGGCTCCTTCCCCCCCCCCCCCTCCCACCCGGCGATCTTCTGGGACACGTCACAGGTCCCAGAAGATACACTGGCCATTCACAAAGCGCAGTGCGACTCGCACTTGTGATGCCGGCGCCGCACGGAGGAGGAGAAGAGCAAAGCGCTGGGTGGCCGCATCACTGGAGCCTGGGACAGGTGAGTGTCTGATTATTAAAAGTCAGCAGCTACAATTTTTGTAGCTGACTTTTAATAGTTTGGAACTCCGCTTTAAACAATGCACCACTCTAATAGAGATGCAGTAATATTGTAATCACAAGGTTTTCTCATACCCACACAGCAATCAAGATGTCTCTGTGAAGGATGAGTGGAATACAGATGAAAACAATGTTCATCCCTTTAATCACTTCACTTGTCCCCTAAGACTGCGCAATCTTTGTGCTGCCTCCTCCATCTCTCCCTAGTGACAATGTGACGCTGAGATAAGACAAGCGGCAAAGCTAAGGAGACACAAAACCTCTGATTAACAGCTATGGAAACTTACCCAAACTTAGCAAAAGTGCGTCCTCTGTAAATCGCATGACGTTATTTAATGACCGTAATTTCAGAGTTCACTGCAATATGGAAACGTATCCAACACAGCTCCTTCACAGCCTGGGGTGGGGTGTTAAAGGGTAAGTCCAACTTTTTGCAAAAAATAAAAAAATGTACTAACTCCAAATATCCTGGCCACACTTCTGGACCTTGCTCCACGTAGCAGCCATGATGCCCCATCAAGGGCACTGCGTGCGGTGGGGTGGCTTAGATATTTGGAGTTAGGCCGGCCATACATGGTTCAAATCTCGGCCGCTTCAGCAGCTGCTTCAGAACTGTCCAAGTCTCAAACTGTTAATGGGCAACCTGAATGTACCAAGTTGATCGATCAACTTGGGTACAACAACCTGATGGATTCTCTAGCTCAGTGTTTCCCAACCCAGTCCTCAAGGCACACCAACAGGTCATGTTTTCAGGATTTCCCTCAGATGAAACAGCTGTGGTAATTACTAAGGCAGTGAAACTGATCAAATCACCTGTGCAAAATAATGGAAATCCTGAAGACATGACCTGTTGGTGTGCCTTGAGGACTGGGTTGGGAAACACTGCTCTAGCTAGCGATAATCACGATCTTCTCTTGGGGGAACGGCTCCCCCCGGGAGCAGACAACTGCTCAGCAGGAGACATTCCCCTGTCAACTCTGTTTGTGTTGATGGGGAAATTAAGCAAAATTCTTTCCTGCAACCACGTATTTTTATTTTTTGTAAAAATATAAAAAGATGTACCAATACTAATGTAATAACTCCAAATATCCTGGCCACCCCCCTGGACCTTGCTCCACATAGCAGCCATGATGCCCCATCAAGGGCATGGCCTGCCTAAGTGCATAGTTATATGTAAAGCTGATTGAAGGCACCAGTCCATCCAGTTCAAGCTGTGTGGGTATGTACTATGTCTCTACCACTTCCAATATCCCAGTATAAATACCCATCTAACATTTTTGGAAATGATCAACACTTCCCGCTGACACCACAGCTTGAGGAAGGGAATTCCACATTCTTACTACTCTAACCGTAAAGATTCCCGACCACGCAGTCTGAGGTTAAACTGCTACTCATCCAACTTCAATTAAAGGCCATGTGTCTTCTTAAGCGACCTAGACTGAATCATTTTCTACCTATACTAGAATCACCATATTTGCACAGACACCTACAGATTCATGTACCGGTCTGGCACGTACATGAATCAGGCACAAGCACCAACACTTTTAGTGCTGTACCCCAATGGAATTTGAAAGGGTGCCTATGATACACTTTACAAATTCCCCTGAGTATGTCTAAATTAAGCATAGGTAGCAGGACAGCTGTCAGCATAATCAGCGCGTTACTAGGGAATGGCGATGTGGACAGAAGTTGTTAAGGAAGAGGGCATCAGTGCAGGCAGTAACCACCTGACCTCCGGAACATTTACCCCCCTTCATGACCAGGCCATCTATTGCTATACGGCACTGCGTTACTTTAACTGATAATTGAATGGTCATGCAAGGTTGTACATAAATTACATTTATATATTTTTTCCCCACAAATAGAGCTTTCTTTTGGCGGTATTTGATCACAACTATTTTTTTGTTTTGTTTTTTGCGCTATTAACAAAAAAAGACCAACAATTATGAAAAAAATATATCAGGGTGGATTTGATTTAAATCATAATTTTTAAAGAGCAACTGGCATCTCTCTCCTGCAGCAACAGCGATGGCTGGTGATGGGGCAGTGACACAACAAGATGAGGGACGTGGCGGCAGCAGGTGAGTGGATGCCCGCTAACAGGCACTGCCATGATGGATCTGAAATGACAGGTGCTCTTTAAATGGAAGGACTCATTCTTGCTGGTAGTTAGAATCTTTAATTTTATTTTTACTGCTTGCTCTTCCTCTTCACATTTAGAGCCTGGTACAGATGCATTTCTCTTCCAACAATCATACAGTTTGTAGTGTACATAGATTTGCAAAACAATGGGGTAAAGGAGTATTCCTGAACCTTGTTTTATCTCATGGTTACTGTGAAATTGTGTGAATGCATCAATGCAGTGCATGTTATGTCAGCTTGCAGAGCTTGGATTCATTGAATGAGTTTACCAAAAATGTAAATATGGCAGAATATACAGCCTCATGCTACACAACTAAGCTCCATTTCATGCTGAATAAACTAAATTATTAATGTATCTTAACCACTACACGTCCGCACTATAGCCGAAAAATGGGTACATTAAAAGGACGTCCGCCCCTTTGTGCGCTCCCCGTGCACCCTCACAGTCGTCAGCACCGCACTCTCGCACCCGATGCATGCTGCGCGAGCGTACCCATGGGTCGGGAGGACTCGATGTCTGCCGGCGACCCACGATCGACTAATAGAGAGGCAGAACGGGGAACCGCCAATGTAAACACAGCGGTTTCCCGTTCGGTCAGGGGCCATAACCGAGATCTACTAAACTCTGTCATCAGGATCAGTGAGATCTGCTATGTCCCTGCCAGCCCAGCCCCCACACAGTTAGAACACAGTGAGGGAACACAGTTAAGCCCTTGATCACCCCCTTAGTCAATGACATTAATACAGTAATCAGTGGCTATTTTTAGATCTGATCGCTGTATAAGTGTCAGTGGTCCCAAAAATGTGTCAAAAATGTCCGATCTATCCGCCGCAATGTCACAGTCCCGATAAAAATCACAGATTACCAGTAAAAAAAGAAAATAATAATAATAAAAATGCCATCAATCTACACCCATAGTTTGTAGACACGATAACTTCTGTGCAACCCAATCAATACATGCCTATTACGATTTTTTTTTACCAAAAATATGAGGAAGAATACTTATCGGCCAAAACTGAGGAATACATTTGTTTTTTTATATTTATTTTGGATATTTATTATAGCAAAAAGAATTGTTCTTTTTTCAAAAATTACTCTCTTTTTTTGTTTATAGTGCAAAATATAAAAACCGCAGAGGTGATCAAATACCACCATAAGAAAGCTCCATTTGTGGGTGAAAAAAAGGACGCAAATTTGGTTTGGGTATAAGGCCGCACGACTGTGCAATCATCAGTTAAAGCGATGCAGTGCCGAATCGCAAAAAGTGCTCTGGTCAGGAAGGTGGTAAAATCCTTCAAGGCTTAAGTAGTTAAATAGAAAACTATCTTTAGACAGATTTTTGCTTTAAAAGCATTTTATTAAAATAAATTTGATGAAGATAAAAAAAAATCTGATTTAAATAATAAAAAAAAAAAAAAATCAGATTTTTTTTTAAAAAATCATTGATTTTTATTCACCCTGAAATAAAAAAGAAAAAAAAATATTTATATATATATATGTATTTATTATTTTCACGTTCTGCTATAAAACATATAAAATAAATTTGATTAAAAAAATCTGATTTAAATTTTTTTTAAAAATCAAATTTTTTATTTTTTTTTTTAAATAATTGATTTTTATCCACCCTGAAATAAATATATAAATATATATCTATATATATATATATATATACACACACATTATTTTTACATTCTGTTATAAAACATATAAAATGAATTTGATAAAAGTCAAAAAAATCTGATTTAAATTTAAAAAAAATCAGATTTTCCAAAAAAAATTTTAAAAATCATTTTTATCCACCCTGAAAAAAAAATATATATATATTATTTTCACGTTTTCTCCTATAAAACATATCCAATAAAAAAAATGTAAAAAAAATAATTTTGTGTGCATGAAGTGATTATATAGTGTGCAGCTGTTGTCAAGTTCAACTTTAGATGCGACTTGGCTGCTTTTTTGCATATCCTATGGGGCCAAGTCGCACTGTAAATCGCACCAGAGTAGTGAACCATTTCCAAAATCGCACTGTGCTGAGTCCCATAGATGCCTACAGACACCACTGAATGTAATGTGATTTCCCTTGCTGTGGGATTCTGTGCGACTCAAATCACATGAGAAATCACACTGGAGAGAATGAGCAGTAACTGCCTGTGGACGGATTGTGGCAGGGTGCATTATATACAGGTAAGGAAGAAACAATACAATATAATAATACGATACACAAAGTTAATACAAGAAGAGAACAGGGTCACCCGCTAGAAGCACACAATGGTAACAGTGACATAAATCCAGGAGGAAAACACCAAGTAAAATGAAGATCCCTGGTGCCTGGAAGCTGGAGAGGAAGCACAGAGCTAAACCGGGCATCAAGCTGCTGAAAGGGCTTAACAAACAGGAGGGAGGAAGAGCGGAGAAATAACCCTGAGTACTCACAAGTTATAAAATGTAGAAGCGCCTTGCAGAGGAGGATCGCAGAGATAACACAGCCTCTGCCAGCAAGGTTCAGCTGATGAACATGGAATCCAGGGAAGAGCAGAGATGCTTGCTGGCAGCCCTTGGAAACAAGGCAGGGAGACGCCACCAGCAATCCGCAGGACATTACACCCCCTTCCTGATATCACGCCAATAGATTCATGATAATGTATGTCTGATACGGTCCAATCAGAATCAGTGTGAGATGTTCAACAATATTGATCGCATAGAATTATTTATTCATGTTTCTTTTTAAGTATTATTTGCAAAAACAATCTACAATGCATCCTGCTGATAATACAATACTACGGCTGCTCTATCCCCAGGTGGCTATAAATAAAAATGTATTATACACCTATTCTCTGACAACTAGCTTTCCTTAAAGGGTAACTCCATGTACAATGGGGGGAAAAAATAGCAAATAAAGAAAAAATAATATAGCGCATAGAATTGTGACACTAATCATCTTGTCATTGAATGTCATTAGAAATGACCTTTTCTTTTCAATCTGCAGCTCTGTAATTTTCTGAGAATGCATTGCAATATGGCTGCCTGGAGGTGCTCTGTACATAGAATGTGTGCTGACCACTCCCCAGAATCATCATTTCCTGCTTGTGTGATTGGCTCACCAGTTTTCCCAGAAGTCTGCACTAAGATACAAGTAAGATTTCAGACATCCCCTGCAGCAAAAATGTCATTTTTGGAGAGATACTTTCAATAGGAACACGTCTAAAGGGATGCAGACCCAGCAGATTCCCTCATTAGTGCCCTGCAGGTGCACACCTGACAGATAATTATGAAACCACTCCCATTAGACCCGCTCAGTACAGAGGCACAGAGAAACAGAGGGGTTTCTTCAGAATAACAAAAGGTAGGAATCTGCAACAAAGTTTGTTATAATCCTTGCAATGTACAGAAATCACCCAGAGGGGAATGTTTTTTTCTCAACAAAAGTGGAGTTTCCCTTAAAAGGAGTTGTTTTTTTTTTCTTAACTTAATGCATTCTGTGCATTAAAGTGATTGTAAAGTCAATTTTTTCCTATAAAAAATAAGAAACGTTATACTTACCTGCTCTATGCAGTTGGTTTTAAACAGAGCAGCCCCAATCCTCCTCTTCTCAGGTCCCGCTTTGGCTCTCCTAGCTCCTCCCACCTGTTCAGTGCCCCCACAACAAGCAGCTTGCTATGGGCGCACCTGGGCCAAGTCATAGCTTCCTGTGTCCATTCAGACACAGGCTAGCTGACTTTGATTGACAGCAACTGCAGCTAATGGCGCCGCTGCTGTGTCCCAGCCAATCAGGAGGGAGAATCTCAGACGGCTGAGACATTCGTGGACATCGTTGGACAGAGAGGGACCTCAGGTAAGTGCTGCACACAGAAGGCTTTTTATCTTTATGTATAGAATGCATTAAGATAAAAAACCTTCTACCTTTATAACCACTTTCCGACCAGCCACTGTCATTATACTGCGACAGGTCGGCTCGTTACCGCAAATCGCCATAGCTGTACGTCGGTTGCAGGAACAGGTTTTGTGGGCACGTGCCCAGCCCATTGGCCAGCAGGGGAGCCAATCAGCAGTTGGGGCGGATTTGATGTCTGCCAGACACCCGCGATCGCTCCCCACAGAGACAAAATGGGGATCTGCCTGTGTAAACAAGGCAGATCTCCGTTCTGACAGGGGAGATCACACAGATCCTCTCTTTCTGCTATACGGATCTGTGTGTTTTCCCCAGTCAGCCCATCCCCCATACAGTTAGAACGCAACAACAGGGAACACATTTAACCCATTGATCATCCCCTAGTGTTAACCCCTTCCCTGCCAGTGTTATTTATACAGTAATCAGTGCATTTTTATAGCACTGATCGCTGTATAAATGTCATTGGTCCCAAAAAAGTGTCAAAAGTGTCCGATCTGTCAACCCCAATGTCGCAGTCCCACATAAAAAAAAAATCATTAATCACCACCATTACTAGAAAAAAAAAAAAATAATAATAGTAAAAATGCCATAAATCTATCCCCTATTTTGTAGACGTGATAACTTTTAAGCAAACCAATCAATATACGCTTATTGCAATTTTTTTTCCAAAAATATGTAGAAGAATACATATTGGCCTAAACTGAGGAAGAAGTTTGTTTTTTTATATTTTTTTTGTTTATAGCACAAAAAATAAAAACCGCCGAGGTGATCAAATACCACCAAAAGAAAGCTCTATTTGTGGGGGAAAAATGGACATCAATTTTGTTTGGGTACAGCGTTGCACGACTGCGCAATTGTCAGTTAAAAGGATGCAGTGCCGTATCGCAAATAATGGCCTGGTCATTAAGGGGGAAATCCTTCCGGTCCTTAAGTGGTTAAGATAAAATAACCTTCTGTGTGCAGCAGCCATCCTAATATTTACCTGAGCCCATCTTTATCCAGCGATGTATCTCAACTGCCCGGGACACCCCTCCTCATTGGCTAAGACAGCAGCGTGTCGTGATTGGCTCCTGCTGCTGCCAATCAGGAGAGAGAGGGGAGCTGCTTGCTGTGGGGGCACTCAAGAGGAGGGAGGGGCCAGGAGCACAGAAGAGGGACCCGAGAAGAGGAGGATCTGGGATGCTCTGTGAAAATCCAACTGCACAGAGCAGGCAAGTATAACATGTTTGTATGTTTAAAAAAAAAAACGAGACTTTACAATCACATTAAATGGATTGCAAAGCTTTATTTTTTGTATTACTTACCTGCTTTTGTGCAATGCTTCTGCACAGAGCGGCCCCAAACCTCCTCTTTTGGGGTCTCCTGCCAGTGCTCCTGATTCCTACTCCCTTCCGAGTGCCCCCAGAGCAAGCCGCTTGCAGACTTCCAAGCCAGGCTTCTCCTTTGATTGACAGTCTCTGAGCATCTAGGGCACAGGTGTCAAAGACAAGGCCCGGGGGCCGAATCCGGCCCTCCAGGTCATTTCATGTGGCCCTCACACCTCTCCTGCAGCTGCAGCACTCCCCTCATCTCCACCACCCATCTCAGCAGTCGGCCTCTCTGTGCAGCTGCAGCACCTCCTCATCTTCACCTCCCCTGGTCTCAGCATTCAGAAGACTCCAGCTCTCCTCTGGTCCTCCTCCAGACCCTGCACTTTCTACTTCTTAGCTCTGCCCCCACTGTGATGTAAGGAAGGGTGGGAGACCCTTGACTTCTGATGGTGGGGGGAGCTCTTGGCATCTGCTGTAAGGGGGGGTGGTGCTTTGAACATCTAGTCTTAGCTATACAACCGGCCCTTTCAGGGTGACCATAATGCTGATACGGCCCATGATGAAATCAAGTTTGACACACCTGATCTAGGACACAGGGCTGGATCAAGATGAGGCTCAGGTAAGTATTTGGGGGGGGGGGACGAATAAACATGACAGTTTTTTGTTTTTTTTTACCTTAAGGCTGGGTTCACATATTCGCATATCGCATGACATGCGAGTGTGATTGGGACCTGCTCTCAATGGAGCCACTTCACACATATCCATATTCCAAAAGGATCCTGTGCATTTTTGGGTCCTGCTCCAAGTACTAACTCAGGCAAAAATTCGGACCTGAATCGCACCGGACTCCAAGCTGGAACCCGTGGCCCTACATATGTGAACCTGGCCTAAAGCAGAACTTTAGGAAATTTCTTTTTTTTTCCATGCAGTTGGGCTGTGCCCACACTACATGGGTAAACTGCTCATTTTTCTCCGGGTTTGGCCGGGTTCACATATGTGCGGCCGCGGTTTCCAGCACGTTATTTTTCACCGGTTCATGTGTGCAATTTAGGTCCGAATTTTTGCTGGAATTTGCACCTGAACCAGACACAAAAACGCACAGGACCCTCCTTTTGGAAAGCCACACCAGATCTATGTGAACCGGCTCCATGGAGAGCCGGCAACACTCGCATGTGGCGGTGAAATCCACATCCAATGCGCACATATGTGAACCCGGCCTAAGGGATTGAAGAGCCGAAATATACTCATTTAATTCTCCTAGCACAAGAAAGGTCCCTGTGGTGCCCCTCCCCTCCCACAGTCTAGGGCACTTGAATGTTCCCGACATCATCACGCCCATAAACCAGCTCTGGACATGAAGACCTCCAGGAACAGTCCACTGCTGGATGTGGGGGAGTGCTGTTTTCTGGAGGATCGAAGGATTGAGTGAGTATAAGCTCTGTGTTCACCCCTAGACAAACAGCATGGGGGAAAAAAAATTACTGAAGTTGGGCTGTAATGCAGAGAATGCATTAAGGTAAAAAAAAGCATCTTGCCTTTACAACCAATTCAAACCTCAACTCAAATCCGAAAACGAAATACACAGAGAAATACAAATAGTGGGGCATTTTACCAGCCAACGATTTCTATTTCTATCTATTCCTGAGATCTACATGACATTGCCCTGTCTGACCTAACTTTTCTTTGAGGTAGTTTAGTAACACTGTCAAGTCTTGTCCCCACCCCAGCGGACATTAAGAAGAGAAGCAGCACACGGATGAGCTAATTTCTATACCACTATTCTCCAATCAGCATCTCCCTTGTAAGCAAATGAGCACTGCAGAGCGATTGATTACCTCCATGTTCTGCTACTCCCTCTCCCAGTCTGAGCTCTGCTATACAGGGGATTGAACCTCCATGTTCTGCTGCTCCCTCTCCTAGTCTGAGCTCTGCTATACAGGGGATTGCAAGAGATGGATATCAAATTCAGGTACTTACACAAAGCAGGAGGTGGGTCCTGGGATTTGTGGGCTGTACAGTATTAATGCACCTTTTTAATTTTTTCTCTAAAGGTGAACACTTTAACCACTTGCTGACCACGCTATAGCCGAATGACAGCTACAGCACAGCCAGCCAATTCTGGCAGGGCGTCATATGACATCCTCCCGTGATTGCGCCCACCACTGCGCTTTGTGAGAACGATGTCCTCGAAACACAGCTGATCACAGATAGGGGTAAAGAACCAATCAGCGGCTCTTTACCAAGTGATCAGCTGTGTCCAATCAAAGCTGATCACAATGTAAATACAAGCCGTTATCGGCAGTCCTTTCCTCATGCTAACAGCATGAGGAGAGGAGAGCCCATAACAGGCTTGTGTGAAATGGACATCTATACTGATAATCAGGGCACTGATTATTGGTGTCCTGATTATCAGTCCAGTGCCAACGGTGCCCACCCTTGCTGCCTATCAGAACCCAATAGTGTTGCCAATCAGTGCCCAAAAGTGCTGCCAATCAGTGCAGCCTCATCACTGCCCATCAGTACAGCCTCATCAACGCAGCCTCATCAGTGCCCATCAGTGCAGCCTCATCAGTGCAGCCTCATCACTGCCATCAGTACAGCCTCATCAACGCAGCCTCATCAGTGCCCATCAGTGCAGCCTCATCAGTGCAGCCTATCAGTGTAGCCTCATCAGTGCCCACCACTGCAGCCTCATCAGTGTCCATCTGTGCAGCCTATCAGTGCCCATCAATGCAGCCTAATAAGCGCACATCAGAGAAGGAGAAAAATTACCTGTTTGCAAAATTTTGTAACAAACCATGAAAAATGTTTTGATCCCCCCCCCCCCCCCCAAAAAAAAATTCAGCTTTTTTTGTTTATTTAACAAAAAAAAAAATGATGGTGATTAAATACCAAAAGAAAGCTCTGTTTGTGTGAAATAATAAAAATGTCATATGGGTACAGTGTTACATGACTGTGCAATTGTCAAAGTGTGAGAGTTTTGAAAGCTGAAAATTGGCCTGAGCAGAAAGGGGTAAAAGTGCCTAGTAGGCAAGCGGTTAACCACTTCCCGACCGCCGTATGCAAAATGACGGCTGGGAAGTCGCTCAGTTATCCTGACTGGACGTCACATGACGTCCTCAGGATACCAAGCCGCCGCGCGCCCGGGGGGCGCGCATCGCGGCGATCGGTGGTGTGGGAGGTCAGTCTGACCCCCCGCAATACCGATCTCGGTAAAGTGCTTCCACCCGAAGCACTTTACCATGTGATCAGCCGTGACCAATCACGGCTGGTCACAGTGTAACACAGGAAAGCCGTTTATCGTGGAGTGGAGAGCAGATCGGCTGCATCCCTGACAGGGAGGGTTTGTGCTGATGATTTATCA
The DNA here is from genome assembly GCA_018402905.1 of Glandirana rugosa. NCBI lineage: Eukaryota > Metazoa > Chordata > Amphibia > Anura > Ranidae > Glandirana > Glandirana rugosa. The sequence goes on along the minus strand of BLSH010228224.1, from coordinate 871,001 downwards.
GCACAGCCCCCCCTAGGATCGCCACACTAGACCACCAGGGAGCCTGCCCAGGGACCACCAGGGATGAGCCCACCCAGGACCACCAGAGAGCCGACCAGGGACCACCAGGGAGCCGATCTGGACTACCAGGGAGACCACCCTAGACCACCAGGTAAGGGGCATAGTGCCCAATATTAATGGCACTTAGTGCCACTTTCAGATGCCACCCTAGACCACCAGGGAATAGGTCCCTTTCTGTACATGTGCCCACCAGTGCCCCTATCAGTGTGTACCAGTGCCCCTATCAGTGCATACCAGTGCCACATATCAGTGCCCACCAGTGCCACCTACTAGTGCCCACCTATCAGTGCCACCTATCAGTGCCCAGTGCCGTCTATGAGTGCCAATCAGTGCCGTCTATGAGTGCCCATCAGTGCCGCTTATCAGTGTCCGTCAGTGCCGCTTATCAGTGTCCGTCAGTGCTGCATATCAGTGCCCGTCAGTGTTTCATATCAGTGCCTGTCAGTGCTGCTTATCAGTGCCGCCTAGCAGTGCTCATCATTGCTGCATATAAGTGCCTCATCATCAGTGCCACCTCATCAGTGCCGCCTCATCAGTGCCAATCAGTACTGCCAGATCAGTGCCCGTCAGTATAGCCTCATCAGTGCCCATCAGTGATGGAGAAAATTTAATTATTTACAGTATTAAGTTTTGTGACAGAAATAGAGAATTTTTTTTTTTCTAAATTTTCGGTCTTTTTTTGTTTATAGCACAAAAAATAAAAACCGCAGAGGTGATCAAATACCACCAAAAGAAAGCTCTATTTGTGAGAACAAAATGATAAAAAATTTTGTTTGGGTACAGCGTCGCACGACCGCGAAACGCAACAGCACCGAAAGCTGAAAATTGGTCTCCTAGTAAAGTGTTCTAAGTGCATAGTATTGAAGTGGTTAAATACTGAAGAGAAAAAACAGTCAGGTTACCTACCTGGCAGGGCTTTGTAAATCTCAGGACAGAATTACACATCGTTTGGCAGATCCTCTATATAGAATTTCACCATGCATTACGCTGTTTGTCTGCAGTTCAGCTTTAATGCAGGGAGGTCAAACAAGTTTGTCAGCAGAGGAAGCAGAATGCAGAGATCACATGGTGGAAGGACGGTAGAATTGGAAGAGGAATTCTGTATCGGCACAATTACAGCTCTCTCACTGGAAAACTATGCAATCTTATCATTTAGAAAAGGACAAGCTGCACAGGCAATGTTTGCAGAAAAGGCAGGATGGGCTGCAGAAATATATAATCATTCTCAACATTACAATGAGCCGTTATTGGACAGATCCCTGCCCACCACAGACACACCATATACATCCTGAGCACCCGCTGTAATTATAGGTCTGCTGTGCTCGTTAACAAGACATGCAATTACACCAACTATTACAATTCTGTGTGTCTGAACTGAAGCTATGTGTGAGCCAATCAGTGTCTGAAATTCCTGAATAACACCAATGGTCTAGATTACAAACCCGAAAAGCTATTAAAGCCAACAGAAGGGTGTTTGCATATCTGTCGGTGAGCCGAGTATCACAAGCTTCATATAAGTCTCAGGAACTCTGGGTATCAATATTAAGACCAGAATTTCCAGATCCCATCCTACTTCCATATTCATTACAACGCAAAATAATGTATCACAACTCCCCCACTCCACCAAGATTAAAATCAGAGAATAGGATCAAGTCTGAAAAAATGTTTAAAGTACTAGTCCAGCCTTTCTCAAAATTTTCAACAAAGAGAAACCCTTGAAATAACGTTCCAATTCCCAGCAGAAATTGCTCATTGCTCAAGGAATCCCTAACAACCTCTGGAGGAACCCTGGGGTGCCATGGAATCCTGGCCTAGTTTTTCATTGTTTGCTTTGTTGTGTGTGGTGAGATGTTGCGGTGAGGTGTTCTGGTGACAATTCAAAAACTTTGGATTTCCCATCACTTTCCTGCAGACAATGGCCACCGGTACAGAGAGCAATAAAGACTTGACAGAGGTTTTAACCATTCCATCCAAAAGGAAAAATAAAGTTTTGGCTATACTATAGTATAATAGTTTCATTGCTCAGTATAATAGTTTCATAGTTGGTAAGGTTGAATAAAGACAATAGTCCATCCAGTTCAACCTGTGAAGGTGTATGTGTGTCAATGTCGGTAATCATTTCCCATATTCCTGCATGTTGTGTTCACAAAGATGCACGTCCAAGAGTCTTAAAACGATCAATACTCCCAATTGTGGAAGAGAGTTCCACATCCATATCGCCCTGACTGTGAAAAATCCCCTACGCAGCTTAAGGTTAAACCGCTTCTCCTCCAATCTCATTGTGTGGCCTCGTGTTCTCTTACATTCCCCGAGACTGAAAAGTTTTCTTCCTAAGCTGGGATCACCACTGAGGTGTTTGTATATCGCTATCATATCTCCTCTCAAGCGTCTCTTCTCCAGAGAGAACAAATTTAGTGCTTGTAGTCCTTCCTCGTAATTGAGGTCCTCTAGTCCGCTTAATAATTTAGTTGCCCTTCTTTGGACTCTCTCCAGCTCCAGTACATCCTTCCTGAGGACTGGTGACCAGAATTGGATGGCATATTCTAGATGTGGCCGAACCAGAGTTTTATAAAGTGGCAGGATTATAGTATCTCTGGAGTAAATAAAAGCTGGACATACATTGCTCGAAATTTGGCTGGCTCAAAATTTCGATAGTATATGGCTGTCCTCACTTGACAGAAGTTGACCGCTTAATCAACTTCTGTCAAAGCGGATATGTGGGAAAATTATTCTTGCTCAGCGGCTGCAGACAATTTGCCAAGCTGCTGAAGATATACAGGAATTGGACAAAATTATGGAAACAAGCATGGTAAAAGAATAAAAATATTACCCAATATGGTGTTGGATTGCTTTGGGAATCTAAGACAGTCTGAATTCTCCTGGGAATTGACAAATAGAAGTCTTGGATGGTGGATAATGGAATCTGATACCCCTCTCCATGCAAAAATCTGGGTCACAATCATGTGCAACGTCTCTTTTAGTCAGTTGACCATGTCGAACGCACGTATGCTTATCAGGCGACATTTTCAACCGCGCATATCAGGCGACATTTTCCTGGAAAATATATATGCCATCATGACTGCGACACCGAAAATAAATTGGCAACTTCAGTCACAGAGGCACCAGCTAAGGAGGCACCAACAATTAGCCCTCTTTGAAGCTCAGTAAGCTCTGGCATGACTTAGTTTTACCAGCAGCGCATGCAGTGAATGATGAAATTGAGGCTTTCCGCCTGCTAGCTAGGTGTCTCATCAAACAGCAGAACCAAAAGAATGAAGAAGCACTTCACTTTCAACGCAAAACATGCTGTAACTTTCACACCTGCAAATCATGTAGTGTTTCCATATTTCTGTCCAACCCCTGTAACTGTACAGACCCAGTCAAACTTTTTGTGTGGGCAGTTTTCACACAATTCCTTTTTTCACACATAGGGCAGCTCATTCACTTCATGCGGCTGCCCTATGTGCGTTTGTCACCCAAAAGAAGCTCCTGCTCCTTTTTTAGGCGACAAGCTTCACGTGATTTTTAAAGGCGCATTTTCCCGCGTGATTCTGCCACGTAACAATCGCAGCAAAATCGCACCGCGTTTGAAGTGCCAGTTAGAATGAACGGCCCCCAAACACACGTCAAACGTTTTGCAGTGATTTAGGTTTTGCCTCGTGATTTAGAATTGCAACAATTCCACCTGCAATTCTAAATTGCCAAGTGTGAATGGAGCCTAAAGGGATCCCCAGTCCCTGGAGAACGTTGGCAATACTATCTAGGGTCTGGAATGTTAATGCATCCAAGGACTGGCTACAGAGGGAAACAAATATATTAATAAATAGGTGTTGGCCATTTAAAAAAAACCCTATTTATATATTTATAATCTACATTTCCCTTTTTCATAATTCCTAGGATGATGTAGGATAAATAACAATAAAGTTCAATGAACATTGCTTCACTATACAACTTGATGACCAGCCCACATAGTAAAAGTACATAATTTGTTTGATGTTAAATACCGGGGTTATGGCAGCAGCTAGCTACCATAACCCCGGTATTTATTTATTTATTTTTTTAACTATGGTCGGTTCCCTTTCGGATAAAAGTGATCCCATGAGCAGATTCGTCGCAGGATCACTCTTGGAAGCAGCAGGAGGGGTGGTGCCCCCCCCCCCCCCACCGCTTCCCGGTTGTCCCGGTCAAACCACACATGTGAGGTATCGCTGCGAACACTAGAGCGAGAGCAATAATTCTAGCACTGGACTGCCTCTGTAACTGTAAACAGGTAACCTGTAAAAATGTTTAAAGTGACACCTATGGAGATTTTTAAGTACCGTAGTTTGTCGCCATTCCACAAGCGTGCGCAATTTTAAAGCATGACATGTTAGGTATCTATTTACTTTGCCTATCATCATATTTCGCATCAGGTGTAAATATTGTGTTTTGGGGGTTTTTTTCAATTCATAAGGCCTCATACACACGGGCATTTTTTACAGCCACCTTTTTTTAGTGTTTTTTTTACAGCTCTCCATGTTATTCAATGGCCCCATAAAAATGCCAACATTTTTGAGCTGTAGATGGCATCGGCGTTAATGAGCTGAAAGTAGAACCCATGGCCAGCGCGTTCCAAGGCTGTAACATTTTGGCGTTTTTGACGCCGACGCGGAAAAATGCTCACCAATACTGTACCGATGTTAACTAATGTTTTTAGGTTTAAAAATAGCAGAGGACTGTTTTTCTTTTGAAAACGCCTATTGACGCTGAGGCTCATTAACGCCGATGCAAAACGCCAAAAAAACGCAGATTTTTCCCTGACGTCGGGCCCGATGTTTTGCTTTTTTTTCATACGCCCGTGTGTATGAGGCCTAAAAGTGTATTTTTTCCAAAACAAATTGTGCATGAAAGAACGCTGCTCAAAATACAGTGTGACATAAAATATTGCAATGATCACCATTTTATTATGTAGGGTCTCTGTTAAAAAATAATATGTATATATATAACGTTTGCAGGTTCTAAGTAACTTTCTAGCAAAAAAATACTGATTTAGTCTCAGTTCACATTGGTGCAATGCGGAAACCAGCGCGATTCCTGTGCAGGTTTCCACCCCGCACCTGACTCACAGGCAGTTCACACTGACATCTGTGAACTACTGCGGGTGTCAATGTAAAGTTAACGACACCTCCAAATCCAAATTTGGTGTAAATGCGATGCGATTTCAACCATACGAACTGTATGGCTGAGTTTGCATCGCACAGACATCGCGACACGTGATGTGCACAGCAATGCGGTGCGAATCACATGCGATGTCTGGCATCGCATTCGTGTGAACCCAGCCTTAAACTTTTAAACAAAAAGTTCCAGAAAAGGCTACAAGGGCCAAAAGGAAACGCTAATTATCATATCCTATTCCTGATTAAAAAAAAAAGTCGCAATGCATTCCTTCAAGGCATGATCACATGACCAATGTCTCGGCACTGGATATGTCCTATTTATTGGGGAATGATGGGTAAATGATCGTCATCACCCTGCCTCAGTAATCAGGACCCCCAGTGACAATGTGACAGCTCCTTACCTGTGGTCACAATGAGAATCAGATGGGCGAAAGTTAAATTAAGCAAATATTAGAGAAAGTGCAATTCTGAATCTCTTGCGCGATCTTCTGGTTACCATTCAAGCTGAATATTACATCATTGTATAGAATATATAAGTAAAGGATCCAGGTCCAGGGTGATTTCTCAGAAGCGGATTGAACCTCACAGTCGATTCCATGAAGTAGATGGGTGACGGTATGGGGTGAGCAGCAGGTTGTCACATGTCATCAGTCCGGTGGCTTTCCATGTGTCACAGCAGTTTGTGGAGGTAAATAGAGCCCAGTGTCCTCAGAATTACACTTCCATGCCTGCTTCCAGCTGGACTTGTATCTGTAGCTGTCTATCTCCAGCCCGTGTCACAGATCCTATAATTAGCGGGAGTCTGCCAGCACTTCTGCTGTGTGACAGATGTGACAGATCCAGCCAGTTTCCACTCTCTGCTTATGGAAATCTGCTTGCTGATTCTGTTCTTTCACAAGGCCTTAAAGTGAAAAATTGTCTTTGTTATTTGCAATGCAGATAGCAACACTTATGATCTTTGCTGTTTTCATGTGCTCAAAAATTTTTCTTCCCTGCCCAATCATGCGGTCCAATTAAAGCGATAAAGGCTGTTCAATTTTTTTTAATCATAACCCTGCAGGTTAATGTCATAATGTCTTAGTACTGTATATTAGGAGAGACTCACCTGTCAAAATGTGTCCTCCAGCATTGCACGGTGACCGATCCGGCAGGTCTCAGGCGCTTCCATCCTCACCCGCTCTTCCTTGCAGGTTTCGTCTCTTCTTGATGATGTCACTCCTGCATGTGTGCTAGGGTTGCCACCTCATCCCTTTAAAACTGAACACATTAATTACACAGTTTCTGTGGCTGATTAAGGTGGTAATTAAACTCACTTGGTACCTTATCTGCATTAAATTAGCCACCAAGCCTGTGTAATTCATGTGTTCGGGTTTAAAGGGATGAGGTGGCAACCCTAACGTGTGCACAGAAGCCACATCATCAAGGCACAGACCAGGTGACTTTAAAGTGGTTGTTAACCCATTGTAAGAATTTTATATAATCCTCGTCTTAAGGATATGTGCTCCTGTGTCTGGGTTTTATTTAAAAAAATGACGATTATACCTCATTTCAGAGCGCCGATCATCACTCACGTGACCCGCCGGCTCTCTCTCCTCTCCCCGTCTGACAGATGCTAAAATAACCCCACTGATGTCAGTCTGGAGTGGTGGAGGAGAGGAGGAGAGAGGTGATGAGTCACATGAGCGCTCTAAAATTAGGTATAATCGGCCTTTTTTAAAAAAAAAAAAACAGACACAGAAGCACATATACTTAGGAGACAAGGAGGATAATATAAAGCATTAAATGTTATTTCAGCAGCAGGAGGGGGGCGGGCCCTGACACAGCAGCTGACAGGCAGGGAGGGAGGGGGGAGAGAAGGACAGGAGAGCTGCGGCTGACAGAGGCACGTAAACTGACCATGGTGTCAGGGCTCAGCAGCCATTATACACTATGGTCAGTTTAAAAATGGGAGGGCAGAAATTAGCAGGATCAGACAGTTTTTTTTAGGTTATCTGAGAATGAGGATGGTACTGCGCAGCCTATACCAGTGTGTAAGTAAAAGAACCTTGCCCCTAGTGGTTCTAGGATGTATTGCCACACTATTTCACTGTTAGTAGGAACAAAATAGTAGTACTCATACATATGTGGACAGATCATAGTGGGTCCGTATTAGTCGTTCCACGTGAAGCAAAAATGGATAAATTGATGATTGTCACTTTATCACACCGTTATGTAGGATCTTGGTGATCCCCGTTCCAAGAAAATGAATGTGTGACCATATCCGACGCGTCATGGTAGGAGTAAGAGTCTATTGGATTTTTTTTGACAGACTAGGACGATTAAAGACGGGAGGGTAAAAATTTGACTGGTATCACATATTACCGACGACTCGGGACTGTGGTACCAGTCAAATGCACGGAGACAGTCGGCGTCGAGAGGACA
>BLSH010228224.1:844636-857808 GCA_018402905.1 Glandirana rugosa | reverse complement strand
CATTCCAATCAGTCTGGAATGTGAAATGCTCAATGTGCCAGCCTGCTGAACATCTATGAGGAAATACACCGTCATGTGACAGTCTGGGAAACCTGTGCATGACTACATCACAGGGTTCCATCCAACGGCCGCTCTTCCGGGGAAATTCCCTTTGGGGTTCGTTTACATTTGTGCCATCTTATTGCAGGTAAACCCAAGGACATTTGTTGGCTTTGATGCCTAAAATATGCTCTAATGTACAATCCCGGGAATGTTTCCTTGTCTGGGGAGCCGCAAGTAGGCAATTTGTTTCTGTCCAAATATAAATTTGGACAAATTTATGGTTATTCGTAGATTAGGAAGTATCTCTGAATCAAATAGTAAGGAATTTCATTTCGTATATTCATTTTTGAACGGCGTGAAGAATAGCTGGTTGTTAAAGAGCAGGTCGGGAAGCCGGCCGCCGCGTTCTTACCAACCGATGACTCATCAGCTGTCAGCGGGCTTCCTCACTGACAGATGAATGTAAACATAAGAATGCTGGCAATGGAAGATTCAGGGGAAAAAAAACAGTGTGGGGTCCAACCCCCTATCCATGCCAAGCCCTTTAGGTTCCCTCTGCCCCCCCCTGCCCCAAACCCTTTCCTGACCTGCCGGGCTGCATGCTTGGATAAGGGTCAGGTATGGATATGCGCATATGACATATTTCCCAAATGCAGAACATTAATGCGCATATGACATATTTACCGAATGCAGAACATTAATGCGCATATGACATATTTCCCGAACGTGGAACATTAATGCGCATATGACATATTTCCCGAATGTGGAAATTTTGCGTTCAAGGAATATATCATAGGTACATACATGTGTTTGTGCTCATCCCCATATAACAGAATACGACCGCTTACAGCCATTCACTTCTATAGCTGGATGTATGCACCACCTGCGGCTCCCCAAGCAAGAAAAAAAATTGCTGGGAGATTTATGTAGAACATATGTCAAGCCTCAGACCAGCTTTGTGCATGAGACCTTTGGGAATTGCCACCCACACTGTGGGCAGGAGGCATTCGATTTGGTATTTGCATCCACCCTCAGCCACCCAAAAGTGGAACTTCTGCTTATCTGCTCCCCCCTCCGATGCCATATTTGGCATCTTTCAGGGTGGAGGGGGGGGTACCTGTTTTTGACAGGTACCCTTCCCCACTTCCAGGAGACTGTGCAGCAGTGCCATCCCTTGGAAGTTCAGCCCCCATTCTCCTTCCTCTGCCGCTGGGCCAGTTAGAAAGAGCAGCATGCTTCGAGTATGCGCAGTAGGGAACCGACTGTGCAGCCGAAAGGCTTCACTGACAGTTTCCCTTACCATGAATGGTGGCTGCGGCAGCACCAGAGAGCCGATCCAAAAATCAGCTGGGATGCTGACATCTCGGGATCCGTGGACAGTTAAGTGCTCTACTATTAAAAAGCAGCTACAGTATTTGTAGCTTCTGACTTAATTTTTTCGTGGGGGGGGGGGGCGGAACTCCATTTTAACCGCTTCCCATCCACACCATAGCCGAATGACGGCTACAGCGCGGCTCTAAAATGCCGGGAGGCCGTCAATAGACGTCCTCCCCTTTGGCTCGCGCAGGGCGAGCGCGCCGCCGGACACTGCGTGAGCGTGCCCGCGGGGCGGGCGGACCCGATGTCCGCCGGAGACCCGCGATCTCCTCACAGAGAGCAGGAACGGGGAACCGTCCTTGTAAACACAGCGGTTCCCCGTTCAGTGAGGGGGGGGGGCATGCCAGATCTACTGATCCCTACTAGATCTGTCATGCCCCTGCCAACCCCGCCCCCCACAGTTAGAACACACCCAGGGAACACTTTTAACCCTTTCACTGCCCCCTGCAGGTTAACCCCTTCACTGCCAATGACATTTAAACAGTAATTAGTGGACATTTAAATTTCTGATCGCTGTATAAATGTCATTGGTCCCAAAAAAGTGTCAAAAACGTCCGACATGTCCGCCCCAATATCGCAGTCCCGATAAAAATCGCAGATCGCCGCCATTACCAGTAAAAAAAAAAAAAAAAATAATAAAAACGCCATAAACCAATGTCCACAGTTTTTAGTCGCTATAACTTTTGCGCAACCCAATCAATATACGCCGATTGCGATTTTTTTTTTAACAAAAATATGTAAAAGAATATATATCAGCCTAAACTGATGAATACATTTTTTTTGGACATTTATTATAGCAAAATTAAAAAATATTGTTCTTTTTTCAAAATAGTCGCTATTTATTCGTTTATAGTGGGAAAAAATAAAAACCGCAGAGGTTATCAAATACCACCAAAAGAAAGCTCTATTTGTGGGAAAAAAAGGACACCAATTTTGTTTGGGTACAACGTCGCACGACCGCGCAATTGTCATTCAAAAAGCGACAGCGCTGAAAGCAGAAAATTGGTCCGGATAGGAGGGGGGTTTAAGTGCCCAGTAAGGAAGTGGTTAAGTGCCATTGTTCTGTCAAATTAGCCAACTAATTGGTGTTTGGACACAACACCGGCAACCGAATACAGTCTGGGGCACGATATTATGAGCAGAGATTGTTACCCAACTGAGATACTAATCAACAAAATGGTGGCCTCCGAGGTGGCAACAACTTTGTCCTTGTTAACCCCTGTGCTCTCAAAATAGCTAAATCTTCCTGTACCGGACTGTATTTGGTTGCTGATTTTGTGACCAAACAGCAATTTGTCAAAATCTCCAATTACTGATGGTTTAAAGAAACAGTAGGTGACGTGGCTGGAGTTTCTGATGAGTTGGCTAATTTGACAGAACACTGGTTCACACTGTAACCATGTCAGACATCGCATGTGATTCGCACCGCACTGCTATGCGGATCACATGCGATGTTTGTGTGATGCAAATTCAGCCATACCAACTGTATGGCTGAATTTGCATCGCATTCGGACCAAAATCGGGCAAGACCCTTTTTTTTGTCCGCACCAGAATTGGATCGCATGGGTGTTCACACCCATGCGATCCGATTCCTGTCCAAATTGACAGTTCGCACTGCGATCTGCGAACCGACTTGCGGGTGTCATTAACTCTATTGATACCCGCAGCGGTTCGCATAGGGCAATGTGAACTGCCTGCGAGTTTTATGTGATGCGGGAACTGGCACTGGAATCGCGCTGGTGTGAACCGGCACTGGAATCACGTTGGTGTGAAACGGCAATAATACCCAGCAGTAAGCAGTCAGTATTTTAGCAAAGTACAAAATAACAATGAGGGGAACTCTGTGCTGGCCAGTAAGGTGTAAGGATACAATGTGCCAGAGTGGAAATGTTCTGCCTGGAGCTCAGAAATGAAAATAAATTGTAACATTTCACCAGAGGAAGATCATTCTGTGAATAAAAACATCCTAGAAAGTTTTCAGTTTCATAATATTTCTGTGTGAATTTATTTACAGAATTATCTCTCTCTGGTGCAGTGTTAGCAACAACAAAAAATTGCAAAAAAAACCCCCACAAAAATAAAGCTAAATTTAAGTGATAAATATTGCAAAACATAAATATTTTAACACATTCGGTAAGTCTCAGTTCACACTACTACTACGACCTGAAAGTCGTGCCCATTATTTCTAGCAGCAGCCCTGAACAGGGCACATAGAAAACGTGTTTTTCATCAAGTAACAGGAGGCACTGTAGCCAGCAGGCTAAGGGCTCTTTGTGCACCTCCCCAGCACCTTTGTATAGGATGCAGTGTACATTGCAGAGTGAAGTGAAATGAAATGGGTGATTTTTTGCATACAGAAATCACAGACATTCTCTCAATTGTGAACATCTGTCATCCACACTGACTCTTCTCTCTGCACGTATCCCCAGTACAGTACTGGGAGTTAATGAACAGAGCATACAGGGGACTCTAGGGAGGAGGAGGAGAAGATGAAAGAGGAGAAGTGTGACAGATGATGTCTCAAATCATAAGATCGATATCATCCTTCTTTTCTAAAATGTCACTGAGTGTGACCACCTCTGCTCTGATAACATAGAGGGCACATATCCATCAAGTCATATCCAGAAGACAGAATCCAGAAGACAGAAGTTGGTCTGACTTTAGCTGGGTACAAGCAAAAAGAAAAGCTCTTGCAACAACGCTCACCCCATTTGGGGCGCTGTTTCCCCCCCACACAGTCAGGGGGTCTCCATACGCCACATCCAGCCAGCTACAAGATATTATCTGGCCCACAGTAGCCTTGAACAAAAATTAGATAAACAGCCCCGCCGTAGAGGTCACTTAAATAGATAATTAATGTTGTAGGATAGGGATATCACATCCATATACCCCACATGCCCATCATCCCACTTAAGGATGTGGTCCCTAGGGCAACAATTATCCAAAAACAAAATTGTGAAAGAGACACAAAGGCCCTAAAGGGGACACTGGGGCTATTAAAATGGAATCTTTATTGCATATATCTTAAAAGGGCACCGCCATAGATGCTGAATTAAAACCTGACAACGTTGTCAATAATTAGAAGGGACAGGGTCAGCCGGCTGCATACACCCATTCATAACCACACATATCCCACACCAATCAACAACAGACCATGAGTAAAGCACTGGGACACTGCACAGGCAGAGTGATGAGTGAAAAGTAATGGGCAAAGTCACTGGTTCATGGGAGGGGTGCAGGGAAATATGCCCACGGGCAGGGGACCCCTCAGTCTCTGGCTCCTAAAGGTGACAGTAAGCTGGGGTGACTAAAGCACACTGCTGGTAGGGTCATAAGTTCATAATTGGCACACAACAACCCCCTGTGAGGTTGCCGGCTGGATAGTACAATGCAGAGATAATATCAGTGATGCAGAGTTCAGCCAAGCCAATCCGTGCCAGGCCAGATCCCAAATAGGCAAGGTCTATGTGATTGAAAAGACAAACAATTGGAGTGATCTCACCCATCTGCGCCAGGGAAGGTAACCTCCAGTCTAATGGTGCAGCCTTCGGTTGTCTGTGTTACAGCCAGACGCTACCATGGGGAACCAAGAGATGACGCCACTGGATGCGGTCCGGTAGTGTGAGCGGAGGGCGTCACTAGTTCCTCTGGTACAATGCAAAGGGCGGGTATCCGTGCAGGTGAGGGGATCGCTCAGTTCGGTCCTGGTATGGGAGCAGAGATCCAGAAGCAGAGGGGATGACTGCAAGGGTCACATGGGAGCCGGGTCCAGGATCACATGGGGGTGGTTGGAGTAGTCAGCTGAGGCGTCCCTGAGGTGCGTGATGATGCAAGCGCTGGCGCGTTTCGTCCACCAATCGCGGACTTCCTCAAAGCTTTGTCTGTGTTATATGGAGACCAGTGCATCTACTGCCAACCAAGCCAGCTGCCCCCAAGCCCTCCACCCCAAGTCCCCAGTGCAGATCCCCCCCTCCTCTGCTGTGGTTGGTTACTAGCACCGTCCTAGCAATCAATGACTTGATTGCCTTGCCCCAACAATGTATAGGACGACTGGAGTTTGTCTGACCAGACCTGTTCCACTTCCCGACTTCCACCCTTCTGCACGGCCTCCTGAAGAGCAGTGTTAGGCTGGATTCACACCTGGGCGTAGCGTTTTCAGGAAGGTATACACACTTTTTTACCAAGATTTTGCCGCAATTTTTACCGCGATTATGCGCAATTTTGTACAGTTCAAAAGGTCATCAGTGTAAAAAGTAGAAAAATGCCCAAATCAAGCTACAAAATGGAGTGGAGATGTGAACCAACTCCATAGAGAATAATTGATTTTTTCCACCCCAGCGTTTTCTAGCTTCAGGCTTTAAGCTACAAAATGCTCAGGTGTGAATGGGACCTTAATTTTGGCAGCAAATTTCGATTTTGTTTTAGTCTTAGGACTAAAATGGCATTTTAGTTTTAGTCCCATTTTAGTCTTCTGCAATTGTTTTCATTTTAGTCATATTTAGTCGACTAAATCTCCAGTACATTTTAGTCGACTAAAATCATTAGTTGACTAAACTTCATTTTAGTTGTCTAAAATCTAATGGGTGTAGTTAAATTGTAATGCATTATTAAAGCATTTCTCTACAATTTCCAAACTCATTATATACTGCTGGAGTGAAAAATCGAATATGTTATTATTTATGGTATTGAGCTATGAGCACGCACTACAGACCAGTGTTAATTTTGACATCAAAATTCAATTTAGTTTTAGTCTTAGTCTTGACTAAAATTAAATTTTAGTTTTAGTCGTATTTTAGTCATTATTATTATTATTTATTACACAGGATTTATATAGCGCTGACAGTTTGCGCAGCCCTTTACAATATTAGGACAGACAGTACAATTACAATACAATTCAATACAGGAGGAATCAGAGGGCCCTGCTTGTTAGAGCTTACAATCTAGGAGGGAGGGTTAAATGATACAAAAGGCCAATAACTGAGGGGGATGAGCCGATTGAGAAAATAAGAAGTGTAGCTGCTAGGTGGTGGCAGGATAGGCTTCCCTGAAGAGAAATGTTTTCAGGGATTGCCTGAAGGTGGATAGATTTGGGGACAGTCTGACAGATTGGGGGAGTTCCAGAGGATGGGAGAGGCTCGGGAGAAGTCTAGGAGGTGACTATGAGAGGAGGTGATGAGGGAGCTGGGAGCAGGAGGTCTTGGGAGGAGCAAAGAGGACGGTTAGGTTGGTATTTTGAGACTAGGCTGGTGATGTAGCTGGGAGCAGAGTTGTGGATGGCTTGTAGCTCATTGTTAGTATTTTAAATTTAATTTGTTGGGTGAGTGGCAGCCAATGGAGGGATTGGCAGAGAGGGGTGGCAGACGCTGAACGGTTTGTAAGGTGGATGAGTCTGGCAGCGGCATTCATGATGGACTGGAGGGGGTACAGTCTATTTAAAGGTAGGCTAGTGAGGAGGGAGTTGCAGTAGTCGAGGCGAGAGATGACCAGGGAGTGAATCAGGAGGAAATATTATGAGTTTGGTTTTGGATAAGTTGAGTTTGAGAAAGTGATGTGACATCCAGGCAGATATGTCTGTTAATAAATTAGTGATGCGTGAGGAGACTGATGGAATGAGTTGGGGGGTGGAGAGGTAGATTTGGGTATCGTCAGCGTAGAAATGATATTGAAAGCCCTGGTAGGCTATCAGCCAGCCCAGGTAAGAGGTGTATATTGAAAATAAGAGAGGTCCAAGAACAAAACCTTGGGGGACCCCAACAGAGAAAGGAAGAGGAGAGGAGGAGGTAGAATTGTACATGACGCTGAAGGTGCGTTGGGATAGGTAGGACGAGAGCCACTGAAGAGTACAGTCATGGAGACCGAGGGAGTAGAGTTTTTTGAGGAGGGGGGGGTGGTCGACAGTATCAAAGGCAGCCGAAAGGTCCAGGAGTAGGATTACAGAATAGTGTCCACTTTTTATAGCAGTTAGTAGGTCATTTGTGAGTTTAAGAAGGGCAGTTTCTGTGGAGAGTTGAGGGAGAAATCCAGATTGAAGGGGGTCAAGAAGGTTATTCTTAACAAGGTGGTCACTCAGTTGGTTGTAGACTAGGCGTTCAAGGAGTTTGGAGGAAAAGGGGAGCAAGGCGATAGGGCGCATATTGTTAAGATCAGTAGGGTCCAGGGATGGCTTTTTGAGTATGGGGGTGACCAGTGCACGTTTTAGAGCATTGGGGAAGATGCCAGAAGAGAGGGAGAGATTGAAGATGTGAGAGTCCAGGATAGAGTCAGAGGGTGAGCGTAGTATTTGAGAGGGAATAGGGTCCAGTGGACAGGTGGGCGTTAGAAAGGAGTTTAGCAACCTCGTTTATAATAGTAGGTTTGAATAAGGATAGTGTCGATTGTGCTTGTTGACATGGGGTGTTAACTGGGGAAGATGCCTGTAGAGTGGAGATTTCATCACGAATTGTGTCAATTTGTTGAAGGTAGAGAAGAGTTGAAGGTAGAGAAGAGTTGACGGGGACTGGATCAGAAGGTGTTAATAAGAGTGGTAAAATATGTCTGCTTGGCAGTGTGGAGGCGAGAATTGTATTTATGGAGGGCAGATTTGTATTGGTTGAAGTCTTTGAGAGACTTTGTCTTGTGCCACAGACGCTCAAGAGCGCGGCTATGCTTTTTGAGATTTCTGGTGTTGTCTGTTTGCCAGGGTTGTAGGGGTCAAAGCCTGGTTTTGTGTGTGGTGAGGGGAGCTAGCTCATCCAGGGTGGAGGACAGGGATTTATTGTAGATGGCAGTGGCTTTGTTGGGGCAGGACAGGGGTGAGATTTTTTCATAGAGGTGGTCAGCAGCAGAATAGAGGAGGGAAGTGTTGAGTTGGCAAAGGTTTCTATGAGTGACGGTTAGGCGATTGGAGGGAAAGGTGGTGCAAGACAGGGAGAGAGAGAAACGAATAAGGTGGTTGTCGGAGAGGGGAAAAGCATTGTTGGAGAAGTTGCATGGAGCGCATAGACAGGAGAAGACAAGGTCGAGGGTGTTTCCATCAGTGTGAGTAGGAGCCTGTACCCATTGCTTCAGGTCAAATGAGGAAGTTAGACTAAGAAATTTAGAAGTAGCAGTAGTGTTAGTGTTAACTGGGATGTTGAAGTCACCAAGAAGGATTGTGGGAATTTCAGAAGAGAGAAAGTAGGGTAGCCAGGCAGAAAATGAATCAAGGAAAGCGGACAGTGGTCCAGAAGGCCGGTAGATCACAGCAATTCTTAGGGAGTTTGGAGAGAGTAGACGTATACAGTGAGCTTCAAATGATGAGAGTGAAAGAGAGGGAGAAGAGTGAAGAACCTGAAAGGTGTTCTGTGGGGATAAGAGGAATCCCACTCCACCTCCCTTGCGTCCATTAGGCCTAGGGGAGTGATCCAGAGAAGGCCACCTCAATTGTTTTAGTTTTAATCATATTTTAGTTGACTAAAATGGTATTAAGTTAGTCGACTAAAATGTTTTAGTCGCTTTTAGTCAACAAAATGAACACTGCTGAAGAGTAAGGGGTATCTACTGGATGTAAGGGGGACATCTGTTAAACACTACTGGATGTAAGGGGGGAATTTGCTGGGCACTACTGGATGTAAGGGAGGCATATACTAGGCACTCCTGAATGTAAGGGGGCTTCTGCTGGGCAGTCTTGGATGTAAAGGGGCATCTGCTGGGCACTCCTGGATGTAAGGGGGGATCTGTGGGGCACTCCTGGATGTAAGGGGGGCACCTACTAGGCACTCCCAGATATGAAAGGGGCATCTGTTAAGCACTCTTGGACGTAAGGGGGGCATCTGCTGGGCACTCTTGGATGTAAGAGGAGGGCATCTGCCGGGCACTCTTGGATGTAAGGGGGGCATCTACTAACTAGGTACTCCTGGATTTAAAGGGAAACATCTGTTGGGCACTCCCTGCCCTGCAGAATGCCCTGAGATCACCAAGGCTCCAGTAAGTATTTCACATACTGATGTTACCCTGTGCTCATTTAGGACCTGCTCATCACCATGGACAGAAGAGGAGGAAAAGGATCAGCGACTCCAAGTGTCCAGACTGAAGGCACATTGGAAAAAAAAAGTACTGTATATGCTCCACTGGGGAAAGACAGGTGGGCAAAAAAAGAGGACCGGGCCTTTATTTATTTCTAGAATGACACACTTTACAATGAAATGCTGCACATTCCAGCTGCCTGAGAAATGACAGGAGCAGCCTTGGATTACGGCAGTCATTGTTATCACTCCTCTAATAAAAGCTCTCCACTCCCCACATATGAGGCTTCTTCAGTCATACAGCTGCTGAGCAAACTGACAGCCACTTACTGCTCATCAGTCAGCGGGAATCTCATTGCTTCTGTAGACTGAATAGAAAGAACTTCAAATGAGGGTGTTCAGTTACAGGGCAGGAAACAATCTACGGTGCTAATTGGGATAATCGGACTCTTGTGTCAAGCAGTAAATAACCTTCATGCCATCACTGTGGGAGGATGGATCTCATAACGAGTGAACACAACATAGTTCATACCGAAAAACTATAATAACTACTGAGACAGTTCCTTCTGAACTCCATAAAGTGCCAGAGGAACAGCTGTCAAAAAAAGTCTGTCTTTTCATGTAGTTCTAATGAACACGGACTAGCTCAAAACCCTCCTTCTACACAGACAGTCCTAGTTGCTCCTAGTATACCACATTCCATGTGGATGCTTCATCCCAAGTTGAGAGACTCCAGTTTCTGATCCTTCATTTATTTACATAAAGAATCCTAAGACAACATCACCTTGGGTCCGTTATCTTTTAATGTTTACCGGTGATCCTGCTTAAACAGGCCCTTGTTTAGGCATTGCTTGTTATGGGGTAACACCATTTTTCCCTTGTCTTACAGTTGTTCTTCTGCATTGCCACCCAGTCACTCAGACTTACAGGGAGATTATGAGCGCCTGAGGTGATACATATGGGTTCCGTTCCCAGGCGACGGCCAATGACGAAACGCATAGGGCGGAGCTGAGATGTGATGCCACCACGCACGCCGACATGGTGCTTGTGGCTCAGTGCCCGGAATACCGGCTGGAGGCGACTCGGCTAATAATTGTGTCAGTGGAGACACATAAAAATGTAAGTGGACATTTTAAACAGTTTTACGCTATGGAAGCTCCTTCCTTTCTGCATGTGAATGTGAAAATATGAGCTTAATAACATGACATATGGTTGAAAATACCGGCTGCAGAGTACCTTTCCTAGGAGTAATGCGCAGTAGATGGTTTATAATTTTACCAGCGCAAAGTTCTGGTAAATTCATCTAACATATGTGGTGGTGGATTACACTGGGTGTTTTGAAGCGCACACCTGATTGAAGAAACTATTTTGTATGACACAAAAAGAAAAAAAAAAAAATCACGTTTGGTGGCATTTGGGACATTCTTATTTAGTGAATAATTTTGGACTTTTTATTTTGACACTTTCCCTTTAAATTTTTTATGTTTTTGATTGCTTTTATTCCTATTACAAGGATTGTAAATATCCCTTGTAATAGGAATAGGGCATGACAGGTCCTCTTTGCAACTAGATCTGGGGTCTATAAGTTCCCAGATCTCGTCTCTAGGCTGGAAAGCCTGAAATGAAAAATAAAAAATACAAAATGATCTCGGCTTCTCAGCCGAGGAAACCGCAGTGGCCATCTGCCGAGGCTGGACGTGACGTCATAACATCACACCCGGCCTCCGAAGGTCATAGAGACTGCCGGGGACCATCTGGTCCGTGGTATTCCCTTAGGGAAACGGCCGCCGCCGGGGTCCAGTCAGAATACTGCCACCCATCAGAAAATGTAACAGAAGTGACGTTCTCAGCAAAAAAATGCTTACTGCGCATGCACCATGCATTCCAATATGGCCGCTATGCATGTCATTAGGTTTCCTAATCTAACAGAACACGAAGGCAGCAGCGGACATCTTTTTACACCCAGGCAAGCTGGCAGAAGGTGAAAACTGTCATCTTGGTACACCCCATACATCCATGTACTTCCACTGTGGAGTCACTCATAAATTCAGCACTGATAGGACTGCAAGCTATACACAGGGTGCTGTGATGAGGCCTTGCAGCTTACGCATGCGTTTGCAAATGTGTGCTAACTAAACCCCTGTTTTCAACGCATACTGTTGGACAGGTTAATTCAGCTGGTAAGTTGAGCTTGGAATTTTTCTCTGGTTTTGACTCCCTTTCATGTGCTCCTTGCTGTGAAGGCCAGTTATAGGTGGGGGCAGGGGCCATCTCTTTGTTGCACCCCGCACTGCTCAGCGCCAAACTGAATATATACTGAAATAGACTATTTTACTCTGTCATGGTGAAATAGTCTATTTCAGTATATAAGGTGAGTTAACTGCTCAAATAAGAGTAAAATTGAAGACTTGCCTGGGTGTAAGAAGATGTCCATTGCCACCTTTGTGTTCTGTCACATTAGGAAACCTATTGAAACGCATAGTGGCCATATTTGGAATGCATAGCGCATGCGCAATAAGCAATTTTTTTTTTTGCAACATCACTTTTATTGCATTTTCTGATGGGTAGCGGTATTCTGAACACCGGCCGATTCATTTTCCGGCTCGCCGATCGCACAGGCGAGCCGGTAGAAGCACCGGAGGGCATTGGGAGGGGGAGAATGTCCCCTCCTGCCGCCTGTAAAAACAAGCAAGTGGCTGAACAGCCACAATGATTGTTTTTACATGGCAGGGAATTGCCAGCAGAAAAAGAAGATATCTGAACGATGCCTGCAGTTGCAGGCATTATTCAGATTTAACCACTTAAACTTCAGGCCGTCATATGACGTCCACCTAAAGAGAAGTGGTGTGCCACAAGATAGCTTCTAAAATCCATGTACAAATCCCTAGCACTATCATTTGTAAAAATAAAACACTTTAATCAGTAGTCAGGAGATGTAAACACAAACAATGTGTAGGCAGCAGCGGCCATACAGATCTTTGCTTTCATTCATTCTGAACAACTGACTGCCGATGTCATTCTGGTCTTCCGCCATCACAGACAGATTTTTGGTACTTACATCTGCCCCGTCAGGCAGTGGCGCAAGTGCAGAATGATTGTGGCCTTCAGTCATTCTGTGCCTGTGCCACCGCTACCAAGTGAATGACTTACACAGGGAGGCCATGGGGGAGATGTAAACATCAATAAAGAGCAAGAGCCCGTATATCTGCCCGTATACATTTCAACTCATATAGACTTATGCATGTAGGTATGTATTGTATAGGCAGAGATGCTCTACAGACCATTTTTACACAGGATCTTTCTGCCAGCAGGATCCTGCATAAATTTCAGTATCCGTGTGCATGAGCCCTAAAGCTGGATGGGAGGGGGAGCAAATATGATATAATGCTCCAATTTAGCTCTGACTAACTCTGATACGCATAACCTGCAGTCAAATCATAAATTCTTTCTAGGACACATTTTTACCAGACATCTCGTAGAGACGGATATGTTATGTATGGATGTACGTATTCAGATATACTCAACTTTACATATGCCCGTCTATATGCCCGAGAACGAGAAATAACTACAAATGTAGAGGGGGTACCGGAGGGACACATTCAGTAAGTGAACCATCGCCACCGTGTCCGTGTCTTACTGACTTCCGGTGTTAGTAAGACGTGAACGCGGTGACGGACTGCCCCGTCTACATTCATGGTTTTTAGACAGACACTACCGCCTTCTGGTCTTACTGTAGCCGTCAGTCAACAAGTCTTACTTACTTTCGTTTCT
>BLSH010228224.1:797921-828424 GCA_018402905.1 Glandirana rugosa | reverse complement strand
CGCGCGCCGCCGGAGGCGCGCCCGCGCGCTCACTGTGTCCAGGGGGGGCCAGGGAGCGGGTGCGGCGGCTTCGATTGCCGCCGGCCACCCGCGATGTCCCCCCCGGAGCGAATGAGCGGAGGTCCGTGTATGTAAACACGGACCTCCGCTCTGTGTGAGGGGGAAGGGCTGTGATCACAGCCTTCCTTTACGTGAAGGCTGTGACCACTTCCCTTCCCCAGCTAGGCAGTCCCCCATACAGTTAGAACACGCCCAGGGAACATAGTTAACCCTTAGCGCGCCCCCTGCAGGTTAACCCCTTCACTGCCAATGGCATTTACACAGTAATCAGTGCATTTTTATAGCACTGATCGCTGTATAAATGCCAATGGTCCCAAAAAAGTGTCAAAACGTTCCGACATGTCCGCTGCAATATCGCAGTACCGCAAAAAATCGCAGATTGCCGCCATTTTTAGTAAAAAATAAAAAAAATTAAAAACCCCAAAAATGAATTCTCATCATCCGTAAACGCGACCACTTTTGCGCAAACCAATCAATAAACGCCGATTGTGATTTTTTTTATTGCAAATATGAGGAAGAATATAAATCGGCCAAAAACGGTGAAAAAAAATGTTTTTTTATATATTTTTTTTGGATTTGTATTTTAGGAAAAAGTAAGAAATTTGGGTTTTTTTGCAAAATTGTCGCTCTTCTTTTGTTTATAGCGGCGATCAGAAATGACGCAGCGGTGATCAAATACCACCAAAAGAAAGCTCTGTTTGTGGGAAAAAAAAGACGCAAATTTTGTTTGGGTACAATGCCGCACGACCGCGCAATTGTCAGTTAAAGCGACGCAGCGCCGAATCGCAAAAAGGGCTCCGGTCCCAAAGCTGGAAATCCTTCCGGGGCTGAAGTGGTTAATGTATAGAATGCTTTAAAGCAGAGTTCCACCCAAAAGTGGAACTTCCGATGGTCGGATTCCTCCCCCCCCTCGGGTGTCACATTTGGCACCTTTCGGGGGGAGGGGGAAGAGGACACCTATCCACACATCCGAGAGCCCAGGGCCGCGGCCATAAGCAGTCAGGCTCCCTTCTCCTCCCTCCTCCACCGCTAATGAGAAAGCGCAGCAGCGGTTTGGACATGCGCAGTATGGGCCCGGCCATGAAGCCGAACGGCTACATGCCCAGGTCCCCTTAGTCTCAATGGCGGTGGCCGCACTCGTCCACCGATCCTAAGATCGGTGGGCGGTGCCGACATCACTGGTCTCCAGGACAGGTAAGTGTCCTAAAGTTAAAAGCCAGCAGCTGTACTGTATGTAGCTGCCAACTTTTAATTTTTGAAGGAGTGGCAGCAGGTGGCGGACCTCCCCTTTAAGGTGAAAAAACCTAGAGACTTTACAACTCCTTTAAGAAGTAACTGCTTAATCTTTTGCCATAGCAGGCACATGTAGCAGTTACTATGTATGCTCATAGAAATAGAACAGTTTCTCCCATAACAACTTTTCCTTTCCCCACGCACCCCTACCACCATGTTTGGCTGTTGGAACTTTCACAAATACAGCGGTACTTCCTGGTATGGGGGAGCGTTCTTCCAGTATGCACTCTCAGGCCTGACAGGCCATTCACCTGGCTCAAATCTTGGCATGGGGTGGAGGGAAGAAGTTCATTAACTCTGTGTAACTCCAACACACAGAGACACAGAGGTGTTGATTTACTAAAATTAGAGTGCAAAATCTGCTGCAGCTGTGCAATGTGGTAGCCAATCAGCTTCTAACTGCAGCTTGTTCATTTAACCACTTAAGGACCGGAAGGATTTCCCAAGTTAGGACCAGAGCACTTTTTGCGATTCGGCACTGCACCGCTTTAACTGACAATTGCACGGTCGTGCGACGTTGTGCCCAAACAAAATTTGTGTCCTTTTTTTTTCCCCACAAATAGAGCTTTCTTTTGGTGGTATTTGATCACCTCTGCGTCATTTCTGATCACTGCTATAAACAAAACAGGGACAATTTTGCAAAAAAAACAATGTTTCTAACTTTTTGCTAAAATACAAATCCAATAAAAAATAGATAAAAAAACGAATTTATTAATCGGTTTTGACCTATTTATATTCTTCCAATCTGCGTTTACTGATCGGTTTGCGCAAACGTTGCTGCGTTTACAAACCATGAGAATTCATTCCTGGTGTTTTTACAATTTTTTTTTTTTTTACTAGTAATGGCGGCGGTCTGCGGACATGTTGGACATTTTTGACACTTTTTTGGGACCGATGACATTTATACAGTGATCAGAAATGTAAATATCCACTGATTACTGTATAAATGTCATTGGCAGTGAAGGGGTTAACCTGCAGGGAGAGATCTAGGGGTTAATTGTGTTCCCTAGGCATCTCCTAACTGTGAGGGGGCTGGGCTGCCAGGGGCATAAGAGATCTAACTGATCCCAGTGACAGGGATCAGTAGATCTCTTACATGCTGCCTGACAGAGCGGGGAACCGCCGTGTTTACATCGGCGGTTCCCCATTTTTCTTCTCTGGAGATTGAGTCTGCCCAAGCCGTGGCCACACTTCTGCAGAGTGCGGCGGGCACAAGACCGCGCCAGTGGCAGCATGCTACCGCCAGCTACAGCGCATAGACGCGCGCCGCTGTTTATAAACGGCGATTCATGGGATGCTGCCACTCTGCAGCAGTAAATGTACGTGAACAGGTTAAGCTTGGACTATAAGCCCACACTCACATTGGGCCAATTTGGCATGCGATTTGACATGTACATGGCAATGAAACCGTCTGAATCAGTGCGACACTGACTTTGTGGCGCCGCACCGATTTCTGTACTACTTTTGGCGACTTCACGGGGCGATTTGAATAGACATCTGTGCATGAACGCACACAGATGTCTGTCAAATTGCCCCTAAAGTCAGACTGCATTGCTGCTTTGAAATTGTGCAAGGTTCAGCTGAACTCGCAGAATTTCAAACCCGCCCTCAATGTGAACCTGAGCTAAAACCTGAAAGATGATTGGTTTCTATGCACAGCTGCACCAGATTTTGCACTCTCCAGTTTCAGTAAATCAACCCCAGAGTGACAGACTCTCTTTAATGTGTACCTGCTGCATCACACAAAAAAAAAAGATGGGGAAAAAAAAGGAAAATTGACAAGTAATATTTGTAGATAAATGACCATATAGTATAATGGCATTATGCTTGCTGGTAACTGCTACATGTGCCTGCTATGGCAAAAGATTTTCATTATGTAACTAGACTCGCTTACTGAGCCTCTGATGGTGACAGCTTGAAGAGAGACAGTCATAAGTGACAGCGTGATCCAAGAGCCACAAATGTGTTGACAGGCTGTGGCAGTACAATGCAGCCCCACGCAGATCCAGCACATACATTTAGATGACCCCTTCAGCACCAGGAGACCCTGCAATGGAAGCCTGTTCCCATCGGAGCTGTAGAATGATCAATGTATCCCACCAAGTGTAACCATGGAGTTATTAGTCACCAAGTGATTTGGGAAGACTTCAAAGCAGGAATGGCAAGTTGATAGCCAGCTCCATTGACAACTAGAAAAAAAACCCTCAAACGTTAGGGATCAGCTGAAATTTTTATGGAGTATTGGCTATCTAGCTCCTGGGATTTGTCTATCTCTGCTTTATAGAATACTCCTTATAGCAGCCTTTTTCAACCTTTTCAACACCGAGGAACCCATTAAATAATTCTCTGGTCTCGGGGAACCCGTGCTAAAAATGAAAAATCTACAACTCATGATACATTAGTGTGATGGTCAATGGGAAGAATGCTCCTTACACTTGTGGTCATTGGGAAGAATTACTCCCTACAGATAGCTAAAGACATCAATGGCATCATTGGGAATTTATCTGGGAGGTAGAAATTGACCATTGCTCAAGGAACCCCTAGCAACCTCTGGAGGAACCCTGGTTGAGAAACCCTGCCTTATAGTGTTACCTCCACGGATTCAACAAGTACATGAAGAAAGAGCTGCTACAAGCAATACTGTACGATATATTGATATTAACCTTCCCAGTCCCCTCTACAAATAAAAGCTGAAAGGAAAATACGATTGCAACATTTACGCCTCCAGCTAAAGACATTGATCTGCACATGTAATACAAAGACAAGCGGATCAATAGATATTATGTACGTTATACTACTCAACATCCCACCCTAAGCCATCTAGCTTAAAAAAAAAAAAAAAAAAAAAGAAAAAAAAAAGGAAATGCATATACTGATTTACAGCGCACATGGTCGCAGGTCGATTAGCTATATTAAAACAACTTTTAAAATGATTTTAAAATGCACACTTCACCTGAACCAAAAGGGCACATCAGTAAGGTCAATACACATTACAATCTGAATTAAAATGTAGCTTTTGCTTCCCACAAATAAAAATAACTGCACCTTCCAAGCTCCCAGTTCAAGCACTAGGCTCCATTCACACCTGTGCATTTTGCAGCTCATATTAAGAAAAGTCATGAAAATACATTTATTCCAATGAGGTCACCCACCTCTACACACTGCAAAGAACAAAATGCATTTATCCGCATTATCTGGCCCATTACAATCTAAAGCGCATGGAAAAATGCCCTAAAACACGCAATAAAGAACGTAAACCAGGGGTCAGCTACTTTTTTCCATTTAAGGGCCGGATTCAATGTATGTGAATACATGGAGGGCCACATTCACCTGCTAATAGATGAAGATAGCATTACACAGCCCTCACACCTCTGGCCCCCTTTACATTACACAGCCCCCTGCACCTCCGGACCCCTTTACATTACACAGCCCATGTACCTCTGGACCCATTTACATTACACGGCCCCCCCGCCCGTGCACATCACACAGCCCCTTCCCCTACCCAGCCCCCCCTGCATATTACACAGTCCCTCCCCTACCCAGCCCCCCCTGCATATTACACAGCCCCCTCCCCTACCCAGCCCCCCCTGCATAGTACACAGCCCCCCCAGCTGTGTAAGGACAGATGGATGGGGTGCTTTAAATTATTTCTCTCTTTTTCTTATTTTCTTTTTTTTTTTTTTACACTGTCCCTTTCAAAAAAGGAAGAAATGTAAACTTCCCTTGTGACAGTAATAGGCAGTGATGGGCACTCTTTATGGAGGGATCTGGGGTCGAAGGCGTCTTCCTTTGGGTCTCCGGCCAGCTGGCGGACGTGCCAGCTGGTCGTTTGGGCTCCTGGCTCCCACATCATCCCTGATACAACCCCTTCAAGCCGAGGCTGCATATCAGTGTACGGTGGGCGTGAAGGGGTTAAAAACGTTCACAGGCCGGGTGCACGTGAATTCATCATGTACACTGATGGGCTGGACATTTAGCAGTGGTGGGCCATAGGTGGCTGACCCCGACATAAATACATAAGGAACAATGATTCACAGCAGAAGCGGACAGCTTTGAACAGGAGGATATTATCATTATGTATATCCAAAAGCACAAATGGCAGTTTCTGCATGCACAAATGGACAAGAGGCCTGGGCTCAAAAAATATAGTATAGTGTGGGAGATTAGCTCGTGGGGATCAACTCTCCTGAGGAAAATAGTCAGTGTACAGGCAACTTTCTTTAAAATCTGGCGGCTTGCCAGGTTTATTGGTAAAAGAGTTGCAGGTTAAAAACAAACAAAATAGAAAATAAATCCCTGCCGCCTGGCGCTAAACTAAACAGTATTGTTTCTTCACTATACGGTGTGGGGCTGGCCCCCGACACCCACAAAACATAAACCAACATGCAAAGCTTTTCTTTTATAGTTCAAACAGACACAGAGCTCCCTCAGATCCCTCTCTGCGTTTCCAGGTCAGAGCTCAAGTGAGATCTCTTTCTGATTATTTAAAAGAGAAGTATGGGGTATTTTTTATTTCAGATTTATACTTACCTAGGTGGATGCAGCATTGCTGCGAGGCTGCATTTGTCCGCCGGCGCCTCTTCACTGAGAACCGAGCCATCAAACACTGCTGAATGCTCAGTTCTCACCGAGCCCCGAGAGGAGAGCTGCTGGCTGTCAATCAGCAGCTCTCCTCTCTGCTCCTGCATGCTCACTGGAGAGCTGAGATGCGGAGGGGCGGGGATCGGCCGTCTCTGGCTCTAAGCAGCTCACTGAGTGGCTGAGATGGCTGTCGGTCCAGGCACCTGGCGGATCTCGACTCTTAAAGTCGTTATGATGCGGTGCCTGTCCTGACTCCTGTGACATCAGCAGAGAGCGGACTTTAGTCTGACGGGTCACAGGAGTGCAAAATGGATTGCACTCCTGTGACCCATAGGAGACGTATGGCCAAATGAGCCCAGGCCATACTTCTCCTTTAAGCCACCTGCTGGTGGACTCCAGTGAACCAAAAACTCCAGACGGGAACCGGCCCTGCCATGGTGGCTGGTAAAATCCGGACAGGACTCCGTTTAATCCCGTCCATATAAACGCATACGAGGCGACAGTTATCAACCGTCTACCACTTTGCCTCGCATACTGTCACAATATATGCAATGGGGTTGATTTACTAAAGGCAAACAGACTGTGCACTTTGCAAAGTGTAGTTGCCCCCTGCAAGCGCAGTTGCTCCAGAACTTAGTAAATGAGGTAAAACTTCACCTTGCAAAGAATACCCAATCACATGCAAGGGAATTAAAAAAATGTATTTTTGCTTGCACATGATTGGATGATGGTAGTCACCAGAGCTTCTTTTTCCTCCTTCTAAGGTCCTTAGAAAAAGGGGGGTATACCCCAAAAGCTTGTCCCCAAAAGTTTATCATTCTTGCAAACAAAACAAGCATCATGCACAATACTCCATTGTTTTTTGCAGCAATTACACCAACACACCTACAATCACATTAGGCAATGCCTAGGCATGAAACACTCTTCTAATTAGTAAACAGAATGTATTTATTGTCCGATGTTTCAGTGAAGCACGGTCTACCTTTGTCAAGAGAGCAGAGTACTGAAGCAAGGGAATTAAAAAAATGTATTTTTGCTTGCACATGATTGGATGATGGTAGTCACCAGAGCTTCTTTTTCCTCCTTCTAAGGTCCTTAGAAAAAGGGGGGTATACCCCAAAAGCTTGTCCCCAAAAGTTTATCATTCTTGCAAACAAAACAAGCATCATGCACAATACTCCATTGTTTTTTGCAGCAATTACACCAACACACCTACAATCACATTAGGCAATGCCTAGGCATGAAACACTCTTCTAATTAGTAAACAGAATGTATTTCTTGTCCGATGTTTCAGTGAAGCACGGTCTACCTTTGTCAAGAGAGCAGAGTACTGAAGCAAGAGCTGCTTTTCTATATTGAGAAGTGGCTGGTGATTTATTTTTTTATACCCTGGATTTGAACTGAAATTGAGAACTTTGGCATCATGAGTCAACTCCCTAAAAAAGGCAAAATGTGTGAATAAAGAGAAGGAATTGTCAGAGAAAAGATAAGCTCTCTTAATATTCTGTGAATCATGTTCTACTTTCCTCTGGACAGATTCTTTTATGCTTACGTGGTAGCATTAGGTCCACTTTAGTGGGTCCCTAGCTTAGACGAGCAGAGCATGAACTTATAATTGGAACAAATGGGGATTGTAATGTGCCTTCACAGGAGGAGCAAGACCCACCAATGAAGATTTTCCTCTGTTGGCTGGGGGGTGCAGAGTAGGTTGGCTGGGTGGTGCAGAGTAGGTTGGCTGGGTGGTGCAGAGTAGGTTGGCTGGGGGGGTGCAGAGTAGGTTGGCTGGGGGGTGCAGAGTAGGTTGGCTGGGTGGTGCAGAGTAGGCCACACAGCAAAAACTTTGGCGGAGCTAGGATGGGTTAAGTGTGTAGCTTGTCAGGGGTGATGAGGGAGCCCATTGGGGTCCACTAAACGTGGACTTGCATTTAATCTTGACACTGATAATCTAAGACAACTATGTTTAATTAGTACATTTCTTAAAGTCAAGAGTTATAGAAGTCTGGTCTTCTAAAAGTGATGCCTTAGAGCAGGGGTGTCAAACTCAATTTCATTGTGGGCGGCATCAGCAGTATGGTTACTCTCAAAAGGCCAGTTGCACCTGAGATGCGCTACACACTGCGTGCAAGGTTCAGGAGTGCAATACGTATAGAGTGCGCTTTTACATAGGGCAGCCCCGGATCCTCCTCTTCTCCAGTCCCCTGCCAGCGCTCCTTGCCCCTTCCACCTCCTGCCAAGTGCCCCCAGAGCCATTCATACAGAGAGCCTCGACTCTGCCCCACCCCCTCCCTCTCCTGAATGGCTTACTGGTTGTGATTGGCAGCAGCCAGTAACTCCCGCTGCTGCCTTAACCAATGAGGAGTGAGACTCCCTGGAGAGCCAAAGCTCTTATGCACATCGCTGGATTGAGATGGGGCTCTGGTAAGTATTGGGGGGGGGGGGTTGCTGCACACAGAATATTTTTTACCTTGAGCCTTTACAACCACTTTAAGCTACATACATAGTGCATATTTTAGGAGTATGCTACATGCAGAGTGCAGTGTTCAGGAGTACGCTACATACAGAGTGCAGAGTTCAGGAGTACACTATGTACAGAGTGCAAAGTTCAGGAGTACGCTACGTGCAGAGTTCAGGAGTACGCTACAGAGTACAGAGTTCAGGAGTACGCTACAGAGTACAGAGTTCAGGAGTATGCTGCTTACAGAGTGCAGCATTAAGGACTATGCTACTTAAAGTGTGCAGAGTTCAGGAGTACGCTACATACAGAGTGCAGAGTTCAGGAGTACGCTAGGTGCAGAGTTCAGGAGTACACTACACCAGAGTGCAGAGTTTAGGAGTACGCTACGTACAGAATGCAGCATTCAGGACTATGCTACTTAAAGAATGCAGAGTTCAGGAGTACACTACGTGCAGAGTTCAGGAGTACGCTACGTGCAGAGTTCAGGAGTACGCTACGTGCAGAGTTCAGGAGTACGCTACGTGCAGAGTTCAGGAGTACGCTACGTGCAGAGTTCAGGAGTACGCTACGTGCAGAGTTCAGGAGTACGCTACGTACAGAGTTCAGGAGTACGCTACGTACAGAGTGCAAAATTCAGGAGTATGCTATGTACAAGGAGCAGAGTTCAGGAGTATGCTACGTACAGATAGATAAATGAAATAGGGTAGTTGCAGGACTTTTAAGGTGCATATAAACAACACAAGTGTAAGACAAATTACAAATTTTGTTTTACAGCATAAAAACGTTTGCCCATAAAAAACAATGGATGTAAACAAAACAATCTGCTATAATGTCATAGTTCATATGTGAGGATTGATGTCTTGACTCTACATGTTTCGTTGGATTAGACACTCATTAGACACTTCTTCAGGAGTATATACATCAATCTATATTGATTTATATGCATCGTAAAAGTCCCGCAACTACCCTATTTCATGTATTTATCTAAATTGGGATGTGGTGCCTATGGTAATCCTCCCTGGATGTGACTGAATATTGATACTATGCTATGTACAGAGTTCAAGAGTATGCTACATACAGAGTGCAGAGTTCAGGAGTATGCTACGTGCAGAATGCAGAGTTCAGGAGTATGCTACGTACAGAGTGCAGAGTTCAGTTCAGTAGTATGCTACGTGCAGAGTTCAGGAACATGTAGAGAATGTAGGGTTTAGGGGTGCGCTATGCACAGTGCGCAACCCTAACACCCCCCCCAAAGCTTCCTTACATCTCTAACCTCTCCTATCTGGCCCGGCTCCAGTACCTTCCTGTGTGTGCGGCTCTGCCTTGCGTTGCAGAGAGTCTGTTCTCTCTCTCAGATTCTGGAGATCTGTCCCCACTGTGAGTGATGTGGGATCTGTAAGATCTGGGAGCTGCTGAGTGCAAAGCTGTCCCTAGTAAACATAGGTGGTTTCTGTATTTACAAGTGACAGCAGGGAGTGGGAGCAGAGGGTCAGAGGCAGAGTTAGCAGACTGGAGTTCCGCCACGTTCCGGCTGCATAACTGGATGCAAGGATGATAGGACAAGGCCTGGCAGGCCAGATTCGTCCCATGGGCCTTGTGTTTGACATATGTGCCTTTTGTAAACGTCGTTATTTGCTTTCAAACATAGTAACTTTTTTACCTTGGATTTCACAGTCCTTGAAAAAGATATTTCATGCAAGCTTTGTGGTATTAATATTTTACATAACTGTTACAATAATAGACAGGCTTTCAACACCCTATAATGAAGACTTCAGGAAGAAGGATACAATTCTCTTACTATATTGGAAGGTCTTATTACAACACTCTATTACAACACAGTCTATACAAACACACAAAGGTTGACACACAAGATTCTCATAATGCAGTGGCATATTTCTCATACCACGCTTAGATTGGGATCTCCACAATGGTGTAAGGAAAACAAAAGATTCCAGTAATTACTACGAACAAGACATGAGCCCTTTTGATGAAAACTGTCAGGGCGATTACATGTTGCTGTACAGGTTTTTAAGAATGCCAATGAATAATGACTTGCAGTGTCCCAGATCAAGCCGTCAGCTCCTATTTGCACCAGCTTGTGGCTACATGCAGCCCTGGCACCAGATGTCTGTAACAATAGGTCTAGACGTAGAGGGCAGATAGATATAGACAGAACATAAGATATCTGGACTTGCTCTGGATGGGGTGCTGTAGGAACCAGGGGTCAGAGGAGTAACATCTGAGATGGGTTCCCCGAGGAGGATCCAGGCAGAGAGGTGATGGCAGATGTTCCGCCACAGAAGAGCTGTACAGGAATGTTGTCTGATATACAAGACAGCAGTTATTCCCTATTCACCCCTGAATTTGATCATGTGACCATGCGTGTGGAATGCACAGGTAAGAACCACCACACGAGCTCTGCTGAGGAATTTGTGGTTGGCACCTATTGGATTATAGTTTATGCAAATAAAAAATAATATCTATCTGACCTTGTGCCATTGCATATATTTTTTAGTCTTTTTTTTTACAGGTAAGTATAGAAAAGCTCACCTGTCCCGCCACTGTTCCTCAAATCTGCTCACTTGTAAAGAAATGGTCTCTTCACATCAGGAGCACTTTTAAGTATGTTGAATGTATGGTCTCCCAGTGCACTCTTTGGTTCCTCTTGCTGGCCACTATATAGCACAGTAGTAATGTCTTGGTTAGAGAATGGAATCAGTGCCCAGCGGGGAACTTCCTGTCCAGACGACACCCACAAGTATCTTGAACAAGGTGTTACCCTATCCCAGAGGAGCTAGGTTCTTTTGGAGCTTGGGTGTGTTATATAAAGTAAGGTAACTAATTACAGTATCTAATGGTATAATTACTGTAGATCAAATTGCATACTTGCAGAAATGCCTCTACTTAGAGTATAACTAAAGGAAAACTTTTATTGCTGTCTATGCCCCTCTTAAAAGAGAAGTATGTCTTTTTTTTCTCAAAATTATACTTACCTAGGTGGGTGCAGCGCCGACTCGAAGACTGAGGATCAAGCGATCAAACACCATAGTTCGCTTAGTTCTCGGAGCTTCGTGAGCAGGGAGCTGGCAACTATCAGTCACCGCTGTCTGCTCTGACCCCGCCCCTCTGTGCTCACTGGAGGACTGGGCTGTGGAGGGGCGGAGCGGTTGGCTCAGGCTCTCAACGGCTCGCTGAGAGGCTGAGGCATCATACGATTTTCATTTGATCAATACAGTTTTTGTCCTAAAATACAATCCATCACTTCCGAATTTCTATTCTGTCATACGAGAATTTTTATAAGTTTAGTGACCTCTTCATTTTCAATAGAAGACTAGGATTAAAAAAAAATATTGTCCAATAATCTCATGGTGTGTACCAGGCTTTAGGGGGATTCACCACCTCTAAAAGGTCCTATATACCGTTATCACCAAGAGTGAAAAGGAAAGAAAATCTCAAATTTTGAGTGATCACCAAAACAGGAATAGAGGGGAAATCTCCCAATGGAGACAGCAGCTCTGGTGAAAACCAAAGTTTCCTCCCCTTCTCGGTTTTGGCTATGGGGTAGGAAAGTAAAGGGAAATCTACTCAATAGGGCACAAGATAGCAAAAAAAAACTACTCTATACAAAATTAAAACAATTTTGCCTTTAGGTTAACTTTACATTTAAAAAAAAGAAAATCACAAATATAATATTTATAGAAGCAATTTAATAATTTGATGTTATTAAAAATAGCTTTCTATGTTAATCTGCAATAATTTTCTTGTCAAAAAATGTAAATGTTTCTTCCTTGCAATACAGGTAATCCTTGGTATAGAGAATTTCCCAGAAATCTAATTTCTTGCTTTTCTGGTTGTCTCCCTGCTTTTCTCAGAAGTCTGCACTGAGAACCAAAAACCAAGTCACACTCCAGCATCCTCAGCTTTGGTGAGATTCGGGTATTTCTGAAAAATGCAGACACTGCAGCTTCTCTCACTGCAATACAGAGAATGCTTGGTTGTTATAAATGATTGCTGACCTTTCCATTTAGAAATGAATTTAAGAAGACACATCTTTACAAAGCACCAAACATCAACATGTAGCCAATCATTCTCTGTAATTCAAACATACAAGCAGCAGGAAGATTCACCTGTAGCAAATATTTGGTGAATGTCACATTCACTGTAGTATAATTATATCATATGCCACAATCTTTGAACAGCATAGTTTCCCTATGGGGGATAATTTTCACTTTAAAGCAGAAGTCCACCCTAACACTAAACCTACATCTATAGATATCCACAATATAACACTAACCTATCTAGCCCTGTAATGAAGAAATCAGCATACATTTTGAAGCCGCTCCGGTCTCCAGTGGTGGAAGCTCTGCAGCCGACACAGCTGACAACGGCTGTGAAATGAATGGGGAGTGACATCACCCATAGAATTACTATGGGGCTTCCGTTGCCGGCTGCCTCCTCTGCACCCGCCTCCACAGTTAAGCCGCTGCTGACAGCTCAGCATGGGATCGGGTCGGATCGGCTTCAAAAAAGGTATGTATACTGATTTCTTCTTTACAGGGCTGGATAGGTTAGTGTTAGATTGTGGATGTCTGGAGATTTTAGTGTTAGAGTGGACTTTTCCTTTAACACAACTGGGGTTATACTGGCCTCATGCACAATGGCCATTTTTGCTCTCTCTCCTAGGCGCCAATCCTCTGGGCACCAGTGTTTTGTCAGAAAAAAAAGGCTTGACCATTGTAAGCACAAGTAGCACGTTTAGGGCCATTTAGGCACATAAAGCGCTTGGGCGTTAATTCATTTCATTGGGCAGAATAATAATTAACTCTGGTCATTGACATAAATTAATGTTCAAGTGCGAATACACCTAGCGCTTAGGCCCATTTACAGGCGCCAAATGGATGGGTACATAGTCATTTAAAAGCAGAAAAAAAAACCGCCAGATGCCCCTAGGAGCAGCGTCAAAATGCTCAGTGTACATGAGGCCTAAAAACAGACCTCCCACCTCTTTTTCCACTTAAGCTAATAGGAGAGTTTATCTCCTGAGTTTACAAAATGCACACTTTAGGAAATGCCTTTTTTTCTTGTTTAGTTCCCCTTACTTCCACATCTCTTACCTAGGCGAGAGTGACGTAGACTGCACTGCCTCCTTACTCCTGGGATATGAGCAGCATATATCCCTGAAGTCTTCAGACAACTCTGAGCTGTTTACTTAATATGGTGACGTTGTCAGTGCTTTGGCAACATGTAAATGTTACCACTGCCTGGCTAGCACACCTCTATTCCTGTGCATGCGCACCCAGCGCTCTAAGCAGGAAATCATAGTACTGGCAATGTGTAAACAATGTGATCCCTGGCTAGAACGCTGGGTTCGCATTTGTGCAGGATTGGCGGCATATCATCAATGGGGCCAGCTTAGAAAACAGGAAAGCAGCTGGATCTCAAGATGCCCTTCGTGAAAATGGTGGCTCAGGACAGAGGAAGCACTTGGAAAATTGACCGGAATGCAAGATAATGCATTTTTTTTACAATGTAATAATATTGCAAGCAAGCATGTAGTTTATGAGTCCCTAAGGGCAACACAAACATTGGTCCTCTCCTCAAGTATTAAAGTGTTTGTAACCACCTCCCAAAAAAAAAAAAATATCCTGTTCCTTTAAACCATGTTATACAGCACAGTGCTAGTGCTGTGTAATATGGCTCCTCGCATCACCTGAAATACCTGACTGATCCTGCCCTCCCTCCTGTAAACTGACCACAGTTTATCATGGCTGCTGAGCCCTGACACCGTGGTCAGTTTACGCGCCTCCATCATCTGCAGCTCTCCTGTCCTCCTCTGTCCTCTCTACCCCCTCCCTGCCTGTCAGCTCTGTCCACTCCCTGATCCTCCCCTCCTACTGCTTTCATAACAGTTTAATGTTACTACAATCCGCTCTGTTAGGTAACAATATGTGCCCCCATGAATATCCTTTATTAAAAAAAAAAAAAAAAAAAAAAAAGCTCACGTGAACAGCTGCCTCTCTCCTCCGGCTGATGTCAGCGGGACTTTTAGGCCCCTCCCACTGCAGCTGTCAGACGGGGAGAGGAGAGAGGCGGCTGGTCACGTCAGTGCCGGGAGGCGCTCTGAAATAAGGTAGATATCTGCTTTTTTTGCTTTTTTTTTTTTTTTTTAATAAAGGACATTCTGTGGGGCACATATTGTTACCTAACAGAGCAGATTGTCGTAACATTACAAGTGGCTTTACAACCACTTTAAAAATAGTTGTTACTGGCCATGACAGCCAATAAAATTCATCATACCATGTTTGCAGAATGCAGAGAATAATCTGATTGGCTAAGATGAGAGACGATGGCTGTTCCTTCAGGCACTCCCAGCAGCTCTGAAGGAAAACTATCATTCTAGTTGATGGACTGCGAAGGTGGAGGGTTTTATTAATTCTTACAGTGAAGCCAGTTTTGCACGACTGCATATTGTAACCATGGCACCTCACTATATATAGCCCTGTCAGAGAACTGGATTCACAATGACTACACTCAGAGAAAGGACCCGGTAATCTGTGACAGATGCGTGTTGCCAAACTACAACATGTACTGAATATAAATATGAAATCCTTTAATAATGAAAGGTAAAGGGAACATAGCACAGCTAACAGATAATATCACTTCATTTACTAAAAGGGAAGAAGCTCAACCTGATGCATGTTTTGTTTAAGGCTGGGTTCACACTATTGCAAATTGGATGAGGTTTCCCCGCATCCAATTCGCATGTCAGGAGATTGTGACCGGCTCCCTGGAGCCGGTTCACACATTTCTGGAGCGGCTCCGGTGTGAATCGCACAGGAGTCCTGTGCATCTTCTTGTCCATTTAAGGTCCAAAATCAGCCAAAAATTTGGTCTGAATTCGGACCTGAAACGGTGAATAGGGACACACCAGACCCCTGCTGTGAGCAGGAGCGTATTACGGTGTGAACCCAGGCTAAAGAGACTCTACTTTTGTGGTGGAAATAATATAGCAAATAAAAAATATCTATATATTATACCAAATACAACTGCTATACAAGAAAATCCATCTTCAGCCGCTGTCATTTTCTGTGAAATTTCAAGCAATATGGCAACCTGGAGGTGCTTCTGTACACAGTTGGTGTACAAAACGCCCCAAGAAATGTCATGTCTTGCTTGTGTGATGGGCTCATTGATTTTCTCTGAATTCTGCACTAAAATGCAAGTAAAGTTTTAGGAACCCCCTGCAATAAGAATTTTGGTTTTGGTGAGACACTCCTTGTGAAAGACCCAATTGGGACAGAGGCTCATGGAGGGAACTAGGGGCAAGCCTACTACCCACTGATTATGGCCCATGAAGGAGATCAGGGATTTTTTCTGCTTCTTCTGGTCAGAGCATGGTGAAGAGCTCATCAGCCTCTGATCCCAGGCTTGGATTCATTCTCTGAATAAGGACAATAAAGATTCCCTTCTGAAGTGGATGGAAATATGGAATATTAATCTTGTACAGGTTAATAGTCAGAGGAAATATGGTGCCCCTCCTAAAGACTGGGTTAGGGAAACTTCTCCGCTTGGGACAGAAATTGTTATCAACAATATCCCTCAAGAAATCTATGATGATAAATGAATTCCACTTTTTCAGACTGCTGGAACATCGTATGAATTTTGTCTCATATACTGCAGTGGTGCCAAACAGTCTGAGGTGGGGTGGGATCCCTGGTTAATCAAAGCATTGCCTGGGTGGGCAGTGACTAGTTAATTAGCTTCACAATATTAATAAAAAATAATCAGCACTATCAGCCTCAAAATTATAACTAAAATGCATTTCTACAAATAGAAGTACATCAAGTTGCCAGCTAACACTCCACAATGATTTACCCACCGCATGTAACAATATGATAAATAAATATAGTGAAGGCAATAGTGCAATATACTGTAATCAAAATCCCGCAGTTCATTTAAATGGACTATTTTGCAATATAAGTTTAAATGTGCTGCGGGATATTTATTATATTGCACTATATTGTGTTATATATATATTTGCTGAAGAGTTGCGCTTCACTATATATATCATATATAGTACTATAGTTAATTAGCTTACTGTTTAATTGGGTCACTATTAGCTATTGACTGTTCCTTAGATGTGCCAATAAGACTACTAAGTCTAATAAGACTACTGTTTACAGTTTGCACGGTTTAGGATAATGTGATCAGGCTCTTACCTGATTTTGTGTGGTATATACTCTGTGTGAATTTACAGTAAAGTTCGTTCCAGTTTGCACCTAAGCTAGTGTCATGTAGTTCTTGGGTGCAATATTCAGCTATACTACCTGGTTCCTGGGTCCAGACTGGAGGAAGCAGTATACTGACAAAAGTACCCAAGAGGGGTACCAAGCGGTCTGTCACATTTGGTGGCAGTGGTGGGATCTGCTTCCTCCCTAGGGTTTAATACTTCTAAAGGGATGCAGACACTGCAACTCCTCATTAGAACACTGAGTGTGTACCAGGTGGTTATAATAAACTAGTCCCTCCCATCCTGAATCAGTATGCAAAGGACATGGTGAAACAAAAAGCTATTTCTTCAAAGCAGAAACAGGTAGGAATCTGCAACAACGTTTGTTAAAATCCCTGCAATGTATATTGGTCATTCAGAGGGGATTTTCTTTTTTGTTAACAAAAGTGGAGTTACTTTTTAAAGTAGCTCTGCATTAACAAAGTGTGAATAAAAAGGTGTCTGTTCCCACCATGTCCTCACTCCCTGCCATGCCAATCCACCACTTCAGCTAAGCAAGCTGGATGTGACAACATCCAAGGATATCATATTGGGTTTTCAAGGTGAGGACCTGAACCCGGAGATCAAAATAGTTACTGGACAGAAATGAAAAGGAATCTTTGCCCTAGGTTGACATCTCTTTATTGTGAAGATTAAAAACACAACCAATATGTTACTGAAAGCAAATGTGAAAAGGCGATTACTCTAATAGTTACATAGTTAGGTTAAAGAAAGACAAGTCCATCTTGTTCAATTAACCGTAAAAAAAAAAAAAAAAACAGAAAACCTCCATATACACAATCTTATACCCAAAGTTGATCCGGAGCAAAGCAAAAAAATAAATAAACCCAATAACACATGGTCCAATTTGCTCCAAGTGGGGAGAAAAATTCCTTCCTGATCCCCCAGGAGGAAATCTTGCCTGGATTAACTATTCATGGTGTTATTACCTATAAATGAAAAGATGGCAGCTGGAAGCTCATTGGCTGTTTCTGGCAAGACACGCACTCACTTTCTCCAGTTTTTATTTATAAAGCCTATTATTAGGTAAAGTAAACTACATTTGTATCAAAGCATAGAAATGTGCAGAGGAAGATGGGTAACCGATGACAGGCATGCTTTCGTAAAAAAAAACAAAAAAAAAAACTGAGAGGTGCAGGTTGCACATTCTGGCTACTGACATAAATAATGCATGTACTCTGAAACAATAAAACAACCGTAGATCAAGAGACATCCATATCAACAATGAATATATATTATAGTGTGCCTAGCTGCAAATCCCTGCAGGACCCATTAAGCAGAAGTTGTCAGGTTGGGGACACAGCATCCCTGCGTGCGGTACAGGTGCACCTGTCACGGGCTGCGGAGGGCGGTCAGTACTAAAGTACATTTTTTCCCCCCATGGAAATCATTAAAGTTGAAAGAAAAATTACATTCTCTTCACAGATATAAAAATTGATTTTTCTCTTTCTCTTTTTTTTAAGTGAACAATTCAATAAAGATACACACAATTGGGCTAAAGTTCACCTAATTTTTGTATATAATAGGGAAAGGTTAAAGCTCAGCTTCTTAATGCTTTCTGTATGCATGTTGATTTCACTCATTTTCTCTTACCTGTTGCCAAGACAGGAAGTAAGGAACAATCTCCTGAATGGGGGGGAATCAGATACTCTGAAGTTCTTATTGATGTCTGTGTCCCCACTGGGATTTCCTCTCCTGACTAGTGACACAATGGGGTTTATTTACTAAAGGCAAATCCACTTTACACTGCAAGTGCACTTCGAAGTACAGTCACTGTATTTTTGCTTGTTCATGATTGGATGATAAAATGAGCAGAGCTTCCCCTCATTTCAGATCTTCCCCTGAGATCTACAGCAACTGCACTTTTAAGTGCACTTGTAGTACAAAGTGGATTTGCCTTTAGCAAATAACCCCCTTGAGTGTCAGGGAACAATAAGGTGTTACTGAAAAAAAGTCATGAAGGAAAATCTCCCAATCAATCTGACCGGACAGAAGCTTCAAACCTTTCTTTCAATCCAAAGAAAGGGGTTTGGCCAGAGTGAGTTTTATTAAAGCCCAACTCAGGGCAACTAAAAAGAAAATCCCTTACACTGAAAGGGTTAATTGCTCATTTACACTTAGGGCAAGAATAAAAGATTTACTTACCCGATCCTCCACTCCACCCCGTAGATAGACCGCTCCCCTCAACATCTGCACCCCTATGCTCCACGGTCTAGGGTCCAGACATCATCAAGATCATAGCCCTGTTCTGGATGTGAGGACGCTGGGGGACACTCCACTGCCAGATCGTGGAGGAGCGCTGCCTGTCAGGGGAGCAGAGGATCAGGCAAATAAAACTGCTTCTTCTCTCCCCTAAGCAAAACAAGCTGTTCAAGTTTTTTAGTTAAAAGTAACAAACATGTTATACTTACCTGCTCTGTGTAATGGTTTTGCACAGAGCAGCCCAGATCCTCCTCTTCTCGAGTCCCTCTTCGATGCTCCTGGCCCCTCCCTCCTGCTGAGTGCCCCCACAGCAAGCAGCTTGCTATGGGGGCACCTGAGTGTGTCCATTCAGACATGGAGCCACGGCCCAAC
The DNA here is from genome assembly GCA_018402905.1 of Glandirana rugosa. Lineage (NCBI taxonomy): Eukaryota > Metazoa > Chordata > Amphibia > Anura > Ranidae > Glandirana > Glandirana rugosa. The sequence continues at coordinate 809,171 of BLSH010228224.1, read as the reverse complement.
CTCGTCCCCTTTCTCTCCTCATTAGCAGACTAAATTTGAGTGACAGCAGCGGGAGCCAATGGCACCGCGCTGCTGTCTTAACCAATGAGGAGGGGAAGCTGCTGCACACAGAAGGTTTTTTCTCCTTATGTATAGAATGCATTAAAGAGGTTGTAAACCCTTGAGGTTTTTTCATCTTATTGCATTCTATGCATTAAGGTGAAAACCTCCTGTGCTGCTGCAGCCCCCCAGAGCCCACCTTTTACTTACCTGAGCCCGTTCTTTCCAGCGACAGGGACAAGCACACCAGCTCCAGCCAGTGTCTTGGGTCCTCATTGGATAATTGATAGCAGCGCAGCCATTGGCTCCCACTGCTGTCAATCAAATCCAATGACGTCGCGCCGAGTTCTGCTGTCTGTGTCAATGGACGCAGCAGCAGGACACGGTAGCACGCCCACACGAGTGCCCCCAGGGAAAGCGCTTATCCGTAGAGGCACGCAAAGTGGGGAGGAGCCAGGAGCACCGCTGGGGGACCCCAGAAAAGGAGGACCGGGGCCACTCTGTGCAAAACCCTTGCACAAAGGAGATAAGTGTGACATGTTTGTTGTTTAAAAAAACAAAAAAAAAAAAAGAGAGAGACTTTACAACCCCTTTAAGATAAAAAAACATTCTGCCTTTACAACCACTTTAACCCTTGCAGTGTTGGAGCAGCCCCACTGCAATGGATCATTTTCTTATTTTCCCTGAGTTGGAAGACATAATTTGTCTTGTTAGAATTGTATGAATAAAATATATCAGAATGCTTTTTTTTTTTTTTGCAGCGCTGAAATGAATATCAACATATCTCTAGGGTGTGGTCTGCATGACGTTCTCTTTTTTGATGCCGGTTTAATGACTTGTCTTCACTTGATTTTGTTTGTTGCACAAACGGCAATGTATTAGCATAGTCATTTATTAACTCTTCAATATGCAGAAATAGAAGGCCAGTATGTGAAATGAACCGAACACAGCTAATACACAAAGTCATGTGATAAAGTAACTACACCCCATGGATTATGAATTATTTATTGCAACATATTGGAAAGCATTAAATCTTTATTCAAACAGCACGTGCAGATAAAGAAAAAATTGCATTTTCAATCATTTGAAAAAGTCGTGTCCAACTTGAACGGATCATTTGCACAGGGGAATGATCCATTTTCCCGAGTAGGCTGGTGTCAGATTCAGGGCACTGTGCCTTGCATAATTACAATGCAAGACACCTTCTATTTTTTTTTTACGTATAACTAAAGGCAAAATTTTTTTTTTTTTTTTAGTTTTGGATATTTTTATTGCTGTCTGTGCCCCTGTTAAGGAGATTCAACCTCTCTATTTGTCCTGTTTACCATTATCATTGAAAGTGAAAGTAAAAGAAAACCCCAAATTTTGGGTTGTCCCCAGAAAAGTAATAGAGAGGAAATCTTCTAATGGGGACACTAATTCTGGTGACCTGGGGGTGCAAGGAATTCCCTTAACCAGTTCAGATCCTTAGGATGTCCCGCCGCCCTCCGGTGCTTCTCCCGACTCACCTGAGCAATCAGTGACCGGGAGAAGAAATCGCCTGCCACCGAAACGAGATACCAGAGATTTCCGAGGGACAGATGGCCCTCGGTCATCTCTATGCCTCTCGGAGGCCCGGGCACACGTCAAGACGTCACGTCCGGGTCTCCGAAGTAAACAATGCCAGTTAAAGGAAAAGGAAAGGCTGAGATCGTCCATTTTTTTTTTCTGATCTCAGCCTTTCCAGTCTAGAGGAAAGATGTAGGGTCTTATAGACCCTACATCTCTCCATAAAGAGGACCTGTCACACACTTTTCCTATTACATGGGATGTTTACATTCTTTGTAATAGGAATAAAAGTGATCAAAAAAAAAAAAAATTAAAGTGAAAGTGTAAAAATAATAACAAAAAAAAAAATTAAAGCACCCTGTCCCCAATGAGCTCACGCACAGAAGCAAACGTATACGCAAGTCGCGCCCACATATGTAAACAGCGTCCAAACCACACATGTGAGGTATCGCCGCGTGCGTTAGAGTAAGAGCAATAATTCTAGCCCAAGACCTCCTCTGTAACTCAAAACACCTAACCTGTAAAATTTTTTAAAGCATTGCCTATGGAGATTTTTAAGTACCAAAGTTCGGCGCCATTCCACAAGTTTGCGCAATTTTATGCGTAGCATCATCTTTCACATTATGAAAGAAAATTGGGATAACTTTACTGTTTTGTTTTTTTTTAATTCACAAAACTGTTTTTTTTTCCAAAAAAACGCGTTCGAAAAATCGCTGCACAAATACCACATGACATAAAAAGTTTCAACAACCACCATTTAATTCCCTAGAATCTTTACTAAAAAAACATATATAATGTTTGGGGGTTCTGAGTAATTTTCTAGCAAAAAAATGATAATTTGTACATGTAGGAGAGGAGTGCCAGAAATGGCCTGGATATGAAGTGGTTAACTTGCAGGGTTTTCCCTCTCACTTCCTGTTTGGCTATGGGACAGGAAGTGAAGGTAAATCTCCCCAATGAGACACAGATTGTGGGGGGGAAAAAACAGACAGGGGTTATAACCCTACCTTACACTATCCAATTTTATAAAAAAAGTTTTGCCCATAGTTCTACTTTAACTTGAAATGTACAGTGGCTGTATTAACCCCTGCAGCATCGTAAGATTACCACTGTGGATGTATAAGCGGGGATAGGAGGGTATTAAAACACAGAAGTTTTCAACTAAGACAAGGGCCACCAACACAAGGGACACTTCTCGCTGAATACAAGTACCATCCCTTGTGCTGATTTTTTTAAAATAAAAAATATAAAAAAAGAATTAAACTCAGGCTTTAAATATGAATAAAAATAAACCTAATAAAAAATATTGCGCATCCTCAAAAAAAGGAGAAAAATGAAAAGTGTGTCACCCAGCAGCACTACACAACAATCTCAATAGAATTGTGACAATATGAAAAGAGTAAACAGTGTTGCGTTAGGTAAATAAATTAGCAATCATTAATATAAATCAGGTATAAAGTCCATCAATGTAAATCCTTTCGAAATATCCACGTGTTTAGAATAGAAGTTAGATTAAACATTCAATGCTTATATATGTCCTCCACCAAGGTCACCAAGTGTCCACCATCGCAAGTAACCAGGTACTCTTACCAGAGACAGGTGTTACAATCAAGTTGGGGTCTATTTCAGACATGAATCACATAATTTGCAAGAGGACATCCACTTATTAGACTCTCATAGAGGTTGCCTTCGGAATGATTAAACCAGGAAGAGGGACTTATTCTCTCCTTATTGGCAAACGTCCATCCGGCCACCCATAAAAAGGACTTTTTCTTACAGGTGACCATATACGTAACAATCTGAATAAAAGACTCCTCACTCCTCAATGGGAGTCCCATTAGACCCACTCCCATTAGACCCACTCAGTACAGAGGCACAGAGAAACACAGAGGGATTTCTTCAGAATAATAAAAGATGCATTCACATTCTACGATTCTGTGAGGAGTCTTTTATTCAGATTGTTATGTATATGGTCACCTGTAAGCAAAAGTCCTTTTTATGGGTGGCCGGATGGACGTTTGCCAATAAGGAGAGAATAAGTCCCTCTTCCTGGTTTAATCATTCCGAAGGCAACCTCTATGAGAGTCTAATAAGTGGATGTCCTCTTGCAAATTATGTGATTCATGTCTGAAATAGACCCCAACGTGACTGTAACACCTGTCTCTGGTAAGAGTACCTGGTTACTTGCGGTGGTGGACACTTGGTGACCTTGGTGGAGGACATATATAAGCATTGAATGTTTCATCCAACTTCTATTCTAAACACGTGGATATTTCGAAAGGATTTACATTGATGGACTTTATACCTGATTTATATTAATGATTTTAAATATGAATAGTGCTTTGTAAAATTCTAAATATAGAAGAGATAATGGAATGTCATAAAAACATGGACGTTCTACTCATTCAAGTTGTCACCCGAGGTAAAACTACTCTTAGTAAAACAAAAACATAAATACATAGTTCTTCAGTCACGAGGGCCAATAAAAAAATAAACCTTGATCATGAACAGATTACATAAAATGAAAAGATATTTCAAGTAGCATTTATGGTTTCTGTATTTCAGCCATAAAATAGGACTACTGGTTATTTTATTATCAGATTTATAAAATGAGAAATGCCCTTCTAATATAATAGGTCAATCCAAGCTAGAGACATCTTTTACGAGTCTCTGGTACTCAGGCGGTAAAATCTCTGAGCTTCTATTACCAAGCCTGCACATCTGCTATGGCCAATACAAACTCGGGCATCTTGTCATTTACAAGGGTACTTAGAGGTCGATGACTAGCACTTTTCAATTTACTGTAAGGACCAATGAGGAGAAGATGAGAAAAGGGAGTTGTGACCATGGAGTCCTCTGCTGCTTCTCATCAGGTAGTCGCATTATAATAAGTGGCAGGTCCTGCTGCAAGCAAAAAGTATTTCCACCATTAGATCAATGAGATGTCTAACCATCTATGATCAGCTTAAGACTTCAAATGCAATAGAACATACCTTGGAGCTATGTTGGTTAAATCTTGCTGTTGGAGCCCCCAAAAGAGATAAAATCAAGTGGGAGACTCATACTATCAGAATCCATCTACAACAGCCTTTCTCAACCTTTTCAACACTGAGAAAAACCCTTGAAATTATTCTCTGGTCTCGGGGAACCCCTGCTAAAAATCTACAACTCATGATACATTGGTGTGATAGTCAATTGGAAGAATGTTCCCTACACTTGTGGTCATTGGGAAGAATTACCCCCTTACAGATAGCTAAAAAGATCAATGATGTCATTGGGAATTTATCTGAGAGGTAGAAATTGACCATTGCTCAAGGAACCCCTTGCAACCTCTGGAGGAACCCTGGTTGAGAAACCCTGATCTACAATGACAATATCAATATTGGATGGACAAACCCTATAACCTGTGTGATGGTATTAAATGTACCCATGTACAGGGGCAACAGCATCCAAACCCTTCTTGTTATAGATGAATCTTGGGTCACTCTAACAGGCAAAGCTCCAACACTTCTGGAAAGTGTCTGGGTTTTCTGCTAAGGCTATCCTCTAGACATTCCTATTGGCCATTAACTGACAAAGTTAATGTGCAGGAGGTAGGAAGGGACTGGCAAACTTCAGTACAATCAGGAACAGCTGAAACTTTGACTGTCAGGACGGCTTGACAGAACGGCGGAGATTGCAGGTATGTGCACCTCTAGGTGTCTGCTTATCTTCATAATTTTTTTTTTTTTTTTTTTACTTTTGGCCCCCTTACAGAGTTTAATAAAGCCATCTTTAAAAAGAAACAAAATGTAACTAAAACCTATCATCTGGTGGGGTTGCACCAACACCGATACTTTTTCTGTGCGATTTGAGCCTATACAAAATGAATGAGCATTGGGGGAAACCGCATGCGTATCGGACAGGAATCGTACCACATTCCTGTTAAGAGCACATACAATTCTTGGCAGGGCGATTTGAGCCCATACTTTTTGTACAGGCTCAAATCGCACCACAAAGGTATTGGTTTCAGGTATCGGAGCATTTGCACGAGTACATGACACGAGTGTGTATCGGCACTGATACCGGTATCGGTGCAACTCTACTATCTTGTCCGCTTTCTATCCTTTGAGAGAATGATACTAGAATGTTACCCAAACAATGAATAAAGGACCATTCTCTGATAAAATGAAAAAGACGATCCTCAATAAGAAACATGCAACCATCTTTGAGACAATGAAGCAAGGACTATCCTCAGAGAATGAAGCAAGGACTATCCTCAGAGAATGAAGCAAGGACTATCCTCAGAGAATGAAGCAAGGACTATCCTCAGAGAATGAAGCAAGGACTATCCTCAGAGAATGAAGCAAAGACTATCTTCAGAGAATGAAGCAAAGACTATCTTCAGAGAATGAAGCAAAGACTATCCTCCGAGAATAAAGCAAGGACTATCCTCCGAGAATAAAGCAAGGACTATCCTCCGAGAATAAAGCAAGGACTATCCTCAGAGAATGAAGGATTTTCTTCAGAGAATGAAGCAAGGACCATCCTCAGAGAATGAAGCAAGGAATCTTCTCCGAGAATGAAGCAAGGACTATCCTCAGAGAATGAAACAAGGACTATCCTCAGAGAATGAAGCAAGGAGTATCCTCCGAGAATGAAACAAGGACTATCCTCAGAGAATGAAGCAAGGAGTATCCTCCGAGAATGAAGCAAGGAGTATCCTCCGAGAATGAAGCAAGGAGTATCCTCCGAGAATGAAGCAAGGAGTATCCTACGAGAATGAAGCAAGGAGTATCCTCCGAGAATGAAGCAAGGAGTATCCTCCGAGAATGAAGCAAAGACTATCCTCCGAGAATGAAGCAAGGACTATCCTCAGAGAATGAAGCAAGGACTATCCTCCGAGAACGAAGCAAGGACTATCCTCCGAGAACGAAGCAAGGAATATCCTCCGAGAACGAAGCAAGGACTATCCTCCGAGAACGAAGCAAGGACTATCCTCCGAGAACGAAGCAAGGACTATCCTCCGAGAATGAAGCAAGGACTATCCTCCGAGAATGAAGCAAGGACTATCCTCCGAGAATGAAGCAAGGACTATCCTCTGAGAATGAAGCAAGGACTATCCTCCGAGAATGAAGCAAGGACTATCCTCCGAGAATGAAGCAAGGAATATCCTCAGAGAATGAAGCAAGGACTATCCTCCGAGAATGAAGCAAAGGCTCTCCTCAGAGAATGAAGCAAGGACTATCCTCAGAGAATGAAGTAAGGACTATCCTCAGAGAATGAAGTAAGGACTATCCTCAGAGAATGAAGCAAGGACTATCCTCAGAGAATGAAGCAAGGACTATCCTCCGAGAATGAAGCAAGGACTATCCTCCAAGAATGAAGCAAGGACTATCCTCCGAGAATGAAGCAAGGACTATCCTCCGAGAATGAAGCAAGGACTATCCTCCGAGAATGAAGCAAGGACTATCCTCCGAGAATGAAGCCAGGACTATCCTCAGAGAATGAAGCAAGGACTATCCTCAGAGAATGAAGCAAGGACTATCCTCCGAGAATGAAGCAAGGACTATCCTCGGAGAATGAAGGATTTTCCTCAGAGAATGAAGCAAGGACTATCCTCTGAGAAAATGAGACCAGGACTATTCGCTGAGAATGAAGCAAAAACCATCTGAAAGAAGGAAAATGAGGAACTGTTCCATCTTCAGTCACATTTTCATAAATCACTGGTTGTGAACTACATAAACTGAAACAGGTTACCTATTTTATTAAATTTTTAATTCTTTAAGAACACTTTTTTAATCATAAAAGACAAACAGAAACACAAGACAATCATTGCCTAATATGACTCATTTTGATAAGATTGATTGTATTTTCAACGGAGACCAGAAGACTAGATTTTATTGTTTTAGGAGAATCATCCCAAAGATAATTCTGAAATTGCGGGAGGATTTGATTATTTCCTGCGGATCCATACATCTGCCCAATGCCAAGGCCAGATGCCAAATGTGGTTCCTGTGTGTCTACTGCCAGCAGTTACTAGAGCAATGAGTAAAGGCTGTAGTACGCACTGAATACAGATCCCACAGAATAGAACCTGCACACTCACGGTCAGATGAGATGCACTGGGGCCTGTGTTCCCTGTATATAACACCCACCTTTTCCAGCTATAAACATTGAATGAGTACTTGTGCCGCCGTACCAGGAAGATTCATGATTGCACAGATGCATCTAATCCATCTTTGTGCTTAGGATGGCCGCAGTGATGATTACCTAATGGTGTACAGTAACGGCATTTTATTGTGTGACTTATTGCTTCTCTAGAAAATGACCGTGAAATGGATCCATCTTATGTTAGGCATCACTTTGCTAAATAATTAAGAGGCCTCTAGCAGACATGGGGTTAAGAGACTTGCCAGCTCTGGAAATTACCTGAACTGCTCACCCAAGAGGTGTTCCTTGGCAAGAAGCCTGGAACTGGCACTGAAGCCAGCCCAATCTATGCGGCAGACTTAGATAACGATTTCACATGGAGGAAAGTGAGAAGGGAAAAGCATTTTTTTTTTACTTGACTTTGAGGACAGCAGTATACTTAATGTGAAAGGAAAACTATTGATTTAGTCAACCCATCAAAGGGCTGGTGTCATAACTGATTACATGTGCAGGATCATGGCAGCTACAGATCAAACAGAGGCTAATGCTGGGTATACACGCATCAATATTCGACCAGACGAAATTTGATTTGTGTGTTCCCCTTTCTGTTCAACAGCAGCTGGTCTAATAACTGACTACTGTTGAACAGTCCTGCTGGAAAACCAGCATACAAACAGCCAATGGCTGCAGCGCTGATCTGTGTATTCTGATGAGGGGGGGGGGGGATTGCTCCCACTGTCCAAACACAATAGCACAGTGGGGGAGAGCCATGCATTCACATCGCATGTGTGGATCTGTCAGGTTTTATATTCGTTCAATCTGCTGTTTGAATGTGAAGAAACTGTGCATGTACACCCTTCTTAAGACTGCAGCTTCCTTGGCTGTAAGACCACTTTCACACTGGGACGTTTTTCGGGCGCTTCAGCGCTAAAAATAGCTCCTGTAAAGTGCCTGAAAAACTCCCCCCAATCAACCCCAGTGTGAAAGCTCGAGTGCCCTCACACTGGGGCCGTGCCCTTACAGGACGGGGAAAAAAAAGTCCTGCAAGCAGCATCTTTGGGGCGGTGCGTAAGCGGTGTATACACCACTCCTCCACCGCCCCTCCCATTGAAATGAATGGGCAGCGCTTTCCGAAGCATACCGCTTCGGAAGCAACACCTGCCGGCACTTTTAACCCCCTTTTAACCCCTTCTTAGGGGTTAAAAGCGCCCAACTGCTGCCCGAATAGTGGCACTTTACTGCTACTGCCCCCGACGCCCCGGTGTGAAAGTAGCCTTTAGGAGAGGAGAGTATAGTTCTGCTTTAAATCTGAACTCCAGGTAAACAGCTGAATACTCTCTTATATATGTAGATGAACATGCGCAGTCAAAAGTACTGGTACCTCACCATAGTGCAGCCCCAAGCCCTTAAATGGGTTGCAATCAAATGTGGTACCACAAAGCATCGTAGCCACAGCATGTGTACAGCCCTGACTGGCTACATGTCCTTTAGGCTGGGTTCACACTTGTCTGACACAACGATGATCAGACTTCCATCCTACTTTGCTCTGCGACATGTGTCCTGCAACGATCCTACATCAGTCTGACTTCAGTGAACAGGGATCCGACTTTGATCCCGACAATACCAGGCACCTTGTGCTCTGAGGTTCTTGAAGGGGAACCCACACCAAATTAAAAAAAAAAAAAAAAAACGGCATGGGTTCCCTCTCCAAGAGCATACCAGGCCCCTCAGTCTGGTATGGTTTTAAGGGGAACCCCCACTCCAAAAAAAAAACCCAGCGTGGGGTCCCCCCAAAATCCGTACCAGACCTTTATCCGAGCACTTAGCCCAGCAGGTCAGGAAAGGGGGTGGGGACGAGTGAGCGCCCCCTCCTGAACCATACAAGGCCACATGCCCTCAACATGGGGGGTGGGTGCTTTGGGGCAGGAGGTGCCCTGAGCCCCCCCACCCCAAAGCACCTTGTCCCCATGGCGGGTGGTTGTCGGGGTCTACAGGCAGGGGCTTATCGAAATCTGGAAGCCCCCTTTAATAAAGGGGTCTTCAGATCCTGGCCCCCCACCCTATGTGAATGAGTATGGGGTACATTGTACCCCTACCCATACACCTAAAAAAAAAAAAAGAGTGTCAAAAATAAACAAACACACTACACAGGTTTTTAAAGCATTTTATTAAATAAATTCCAGCGTCTTCTGCCTCTCCGGCTCTCCTCTGTCTGCCGGTTTTTCTCCCTCTTCTGCCAGGTCTTCTGTCTTCTCGCTCTTTTTCCAGGTCTTCTGTCTTCTCGCTCTTTTGCCGGGTCTTCTCTGCTGTCTTCTCCCTCTGTTCTCCTTCCAATGTTGACTCAACGCAATCTCCCGCTGTAATGCTGGGTCCGCACTGTGCAATGACTTATATTGGCATGGGGCAGGGCCACCCACTGACATCCTCCGGAGCCCCCCATTGTGACATCACCACCCCATCATGCCACGGGTGCTGACGTCACAAGGGGGTGGGGCCTCCGGATGACATCAGCTGGTGGCCCCGCGCCATACCAATATAAGTCATTGCACAGTGCGGACCCAGCATTACACCGGGAGATCGCATTGAGTCAACATTGGAAGAAAAACAGAGGGAGAAGACAGTGGAGAAGACGCGGCAAAAGAGCTAGAAGACAGAAGACCTGGCAGAAGAGGGAGAGGAGAAGACAGCGCAGAGAGGAGAAGAACCAGAGAGGGAGAAAAACCAGCAGAGGGAGAAGACATCGCCAGAGGAGGGAGAAGACGCCAGAGCGGATTTAATAAAAATAATTTAAAAACCTGTGTAGTGTGTTTGACACTTTTTTTTTATGTGAATGGGTAGGGGTACAATGTACCCCATACTCATTCACATAGGGCAAAAACAACAACTGGGGGGTGAAACCCAGAGGTAGGTAGTCCTTTACCTCCAGAAAAATGGAGAGGGAGCCTACTGCAGTAGTTACTGAAAAAATACTTTATTAACCGGTTCCCCAGTGCGCCGTGTTTTTACGGCGGCAGTGGGGGAGCCCTGCGCGAATCGCCGTAAATAAACGGCGATTCGCATTTTGGCCACCAGGGGGCGCGCACGCCACCGGCGGCGCGCGTGCACCCGCCGCACTCCTGAGGAGTGTGCCCGCGGCTCGGGCAGACCCGATGTCCGCCGGCGAGCCGCGATGAGCGGCTACAGGGCAAAGAACGGGGAACCGCCGATGTAAACGAGTAGCGCCGAGCGGCCGCCTGTAGCCCAGACGGGCTCGGCGCCCGTGTGAGGAGTCCTCACGCCGCCCACGTGCGCGCGGCGGCCACCGCACGCGCGGGGGACCACCGGTTTTACGCTTAGCGGCAAATAAATGCCGCTAAGCGCGTCCCGAGGGGGTGACGGCGGCATTTTTGTGCCGCGTGACCCCTTGGCCAATTATTTCATAAAAAAGTCATTGATGACGTCATCCGAGGGAGAGGTAAAAAGACCTCCATTTCCTGATGGATGGAGACCCAAAGTGGGGGGTCAACAACAAAAACGGGATACACTTACTCA
>BLSH010228224.1:776769-797113 GCA_018402905.1 Glandirana rugosa | reverse complement strand
TGGGTGGTCAGCACTCCGATCGAGTATGGTGATTCACCTAGTACTTCCAGACCACTTAATTTGTCCTATAGGGGAATGAGTGACCTCAGCAATACATTTAAGAAGTATGGTGTATGGAGTATGGAGTAGGGTAACACCCCTAATACATCCAACCCACCCACAGGTCCTGCTAAATATTAGGCACTCACAGCAATAAACATAGGCAAAACAAAAAGATATAGTAATAAAATACTGCACATACAGATCCTGCAACTGGAAATAAATGATTTGCAGGGATAGTGAACCAGCCTATACAGACATCACTAGTGGGCAGGCGAAGTGGGGAGGGGCACCACAAAGGTTTGCTGGGGCCTCCTCACAGCAGTCTCCCTGTCTGCCTGAATCCCTTAGTCACTGACAGGTCAGAGCCTGATGGTAACCAGACCACAGTTCAGCAGGTCTGGGTGTAAATGGGGATCTGAGTACGGGCAGTCTATGTACTCAGCCCAGGATCTGACATTGATCAATGATCAAATGTGGCATCCAGGGATGCAGGCTCCTCCGATGCTGCAATATCCGGAGTCAACACAGTAAATAATGTAACTTACAATTCCGTTGTGTGTGTGATCCCCAGATCAGCAGGTGGGGATACCAGATAAGGAATCACTGGTGCATCCAGGAAACAAAGAATGAATATGGATATGGTTTTTTCTACAAGTATGGTAAAAGGAGGTCTCCTAAGGTCAGGATATCCACATGAATTCAGATGGAGACATGCTGGTTGTACACTTCTGGTTTACGCCATCCACTTGCGGTTCATAGCTGATGTGTGAGGGCTCCAGATGGAAGAAGGGCCCTTGCTGGCATGAGTAGAAGAGGGGTCCACAGGCACGTATCATTCACATAGGGTGAGGGGCCGGGATCTGGGGGCCACTTGTTGAAGAGGGCTTCCAGATTACGATAAGCCCCCCGCCCGCAGACCCCGACAACCACCGGCCAGGATTGTCGGGAAGAGGCCCTTGTCCTCATTAACATGGGGACAAGATGCTTTGCGGTGGGGGGGGGGGCTCAGGGCACCCACCCCCCCCCCCCATGTTGAGGGCATGTGGGCTGGTATGGTTCAGGAAAGGGGGTGGGGGGCGTGCTTGGATAAGGGTCTGGAGTTGCCCTTCAAGATCCTCAGAGCACAAGTCGCATGCCAAAGTCGGATCAGATAAGACAATGATCCATCTTTAATCCAACTTGAATGATATTCAATGGGCTGAAGTAGGATCAAAGTCGGAGCAAAGTAGTACAGGAACCTTTTTCAAAGTCGGACCAACTTGTGTCGGACCAGTTAAGACGGCTCTCCAGGGTGGATAAAAATCAATGATTTTTTAAAAAAAAAAAAAACTAAAAAAAATATTTTTTTAAATTTAAATCAGATTTTTTTGGTTTAAATCCGATTTTTTTTATTTTTAACAAATTTATTTTAATAAACCGCTTTTGGAGTAAAAATCTATCTATTTAAGATACCTGAACCACTTCAGCCCCGGAAGGATTTCACACTTTAGGACCAGAGCACTTTTTGCGTTTCGGCACTGCGTCGCTTTAACTGACAATTGCGCGGTCGTGCGACGTTGTACCCAAATGAAATTTGCGCCCTTTTTACCCCACAAATAGATCTTTCTTTTGGTGATATTTGAGCCCCTCTGCTTCATTTCTGATCGCCGCTATAAATAAAAAAAGAGCGACTATTTTGCAAAAAAAACATTTTTTTTTACTTTTTGCTAATATATAAATCTAACAGCAAGACCACGCATACTCAGAAACAAAAGAATACATTACAACACATTAAATCACTTCCCACATTGTATTCTGTCATAAATTGCGTAACCTCTTCATTTTCAATATTAGATTAGCATGCAAGAAAAAGGCTTTAGTAAGATTATCAGAAAGTTTAAGGTCTATGGGACTATAAATCAGTCGGCCTAGATGTAGCTGCAAATGAGAATGGATCTAATCTGACTTGTAAGAACAATTTCAACCAGAAAGTATTATCCTCCCCCAGCTCCCCTTCTGCACCACCATCTTTGGATATCCTGCATATGTGCACATGTGCCGCAGGAATCTGCCAGCTCTCAAGACCTAGCTGATACCCCGTGCACATCTACACATGTGAGGGGGCACTGCCATAAATGTGCACACACGTGTGCCGATTTCTGGTATCAGAACTTGTACATGTATGGGACTAACCCTGCACATGATATGCCACAGGTGTGAATGCCCTGCAGTGTGTGCGCATGCACAGTCTTGATGCGTGCATGTGCCCCTCAGCGAAGCACTGCCTCCTGGGATGTGTGAACTGGAGGCAGTGGGGTCACATGTCTTTCCTGCCTAGGAGAGAAAGAAGGAAGTGATGTGGTACAGCAAAAAGATGGCAAGAAGCCTTTCTAATAATGGAGAAAATATCCAATTAAGTATGGGGGGGGATGAACAAGGAAATAAAAAGATCTTGTGTGAAGGTCCAATCTAGGTCACAACATCTATTACTGTCTGAAGACTCCTGATCACATACAGACACCCCCTCCCGTGTAAACAAAAAACACAGAAAAAAAAATGGAGGACTGCACCCCCCCCCCCCCCCCAGTACGCCATTGTAGATTTGGTAAACAATTGCGCTCTTTCATGTGACATAAACTGCGACGGTCATCATTTGCTTGTACATGGTCTCCGCTTTCAGATAATGTATTGGGGGTTATAGGTGATCTAAAGCCTAAAATGTGCAGTATAATGTGTGCAAAAAAATAAATAAATAAAATAGCTCTGGCAATGAAAGGGCTGAGCCATTCAATTGGGTTCTTTTGTCTTGTCTGGCACTTTGAGTGTCTACATGACAGGAGAGTATAAAGAAAGGTACGGGAAGGTAATTGAATTACACCCAATTGAATCACTAGGTCTGAACTTTTGGGTGTCTGAGTGACAGGGAATTACATGGTTGGACAGGTTGATTCAATCCATTTGATTAAATTTAATTGAATCACTTTGCCTGGCCTGGTCTTGCAATTTCTCTAGGACAGAGTTAGGCTGGGTTCACACTGAGGAACGGAGCGGCTCACAGCAGGGGGTCAGGTACGTCTCCATTCACCATTTCAGGTCCGATTTCAGCCCAAATTTTTGGCTAATTTGGGACCTGAAACTGACCAGAAATTGCACAGGACTCCTGTGCCCTGTGCAATTCACACAGGAGCCATTCCGGAGATGTGTGAACCGGCTCCATAGAGACCACATGCGAATTGGATGCAGGGGAAATCTGCATCCAATTCGCACTGGTGTGAACCAAGCTTTAAAGTACATCTAAAACCCAAACTTTAATTTTCATACAAAAGCGAATGGTAAAACCTTTATCAGCTTTTTTTTTTTTTTTTTTGGTTGACCAGAAACCATAAAATGCCAACCAAAGTCCTAATCGGTTATCCCAGTTGACTGGCCACCATACTTGCAGGTACTGCTCGGGTTGAATACCATCAGGTCAGACACATCAAGAACTACAACAAAATGATGCCCTTCCACACACTGTATTGGCATATAGTGAACTCCTCCTAGTAAAAAATTGCTTCAGCTTGGTCTCCTAACCATGGGTGAACCCTCTCTAACATGTTTCGTCCAGTAGAAGCCTAATTGTAAAGGAGTAAACTATATGGTGAGGCAGTATGCGGATGAGCGTCAAATTTGTTATAGAACCATTTAAAAGATTTCCCATAAAGATGAAATCGCTCCAAAGTTAAGAAAATCTCTTCTTCAACAGTTGTCTCCAATGGAAGAGTTTCCCTCTATTTCTGATCTGTTGGCAACTCTTAATTTTAGATTTTCCTTTGCTTTCAGTGGTCACCAGAACAAACAGAGATAATATATCTGCATAGTGGGGACAAAAGTAGCAACGACAACCTGACAGATGTTCTAACCCCTCCTACTGTATCCATAATTTAAAAAGTTTTGACTTTAAACACTACAGAAAAAGCAAAGGGATATATTTATGGACTACAAAAAATTGGACTCTTTTGGAAAAAATGGAGGGGCACCAATACCTTTGGTCATGACTCCACTCCAAAATATTTGTATTTCTGCTTAGCCAGTTTTGTGATCCATGTCCTTCTGCCAGACAGTACAGCTAGGTCAGTGACCTTCCTTTATTCTTTGCATTTAAAGGAATAGTTCACCTTTACTACCTATGCAGATAAGGGACGTTTGCAGATAAAAACTGTGCAGCCATTTACATTCCTCATGAAACCTGACTGAGAAACTTCTAGGGCATTGCTAAGAGAGGCCTAGAATTACTGCTCACCTCCACCATCACAGGAGTGAGCTCTTTTCCAGAGTCAACCCCCCATACATGCACTTTCTCTCCCCTAATACGCCAGCTTTGAGCTCAGCGTTTGAGAGCTCATTCCTGTGATGGTAAAGATGAGCAGTAACATTGGGTCTCTCTTAGCAATGATTTTAGCATCGCCCAGAAGTTTCCAAGTCAAGCTTCCTGAGGTACAGCTATACCAAGGGCATTAATTTAACTTCAGTCAAAGCTACACAGTTTGGTTTTATTTACAGACGCCCCTTACTTGCATAGGCAGTTTTTTTGGTAGAAGGTTAACTAACCCTTTAAGGGTGTCAAACTCAATTTCATCGAGGAATGCATCAGCATTATGGTTGCCCTTAAAGCACCAGGTGTATCTGTAAGACTATGTACCTACTCAGATGCACAGGAGTACTCAGGAATACGTGGTGTGCAGAGTTCAGGAGGGCACTGTGTACAGAGTGCAGGGTTTAGGGGTGCACTATGTACAGAGAGAAGAGTTCAGGGGTGAGCTATGCACAGTGTGCAATCCCAACTACCCCCCCCCCCAAGCTTCCTTACATCTCTACTTTCTCCTACCTGGCCCCACTCTAGAACCTCCCTGTGTAGGGGCCTCTACTACCCGTGTATTCAACTACAGTACCACCCTGTGTAGGCGCCTCTACTACCCATGTATTCAACTACAGTACCTCCATGTGTAGGCGCCTCTACTACCCATGTATTCAACTACAGTACCTTCCTGTGTAGGCGCCTCTACTACCCGTGTATTCAACTACAGTACCACCCTGTGTAGGCACCTCTACTACCCATGTATTCAACTACAGTACCTCCATGTGTAGGCACCTCTACTACTCATGTATTCAACTACAGTACCTTCCTGTGTAGGCGCCTCTACTACCCGTCTATTCAACTACAGTACCTCCCTGTGTAGGCGCCTCTACTACCCATGTATTCAACTATAGTACCACCCTGTGTAGGCACCTCTACTAACCATATATTCAACTCTAGTACCCCCCTGTGTAGGCGCCTCTACTACCCATGTATTCAACTACAGTACCTCCCTTTGTAGGCGCCTCTACTACCCATGTATTCGACTACAGTAACTCCCTGTGTAGGTGCCTCTACTACCCATGTATTCGACTCTAGTACCTCCCTGTGTAGGCGCCTCTACTACCTGTGTATTCAACTACAGTACCACCCTGTGTAGGCACCTCTACTACCCATGTATTCAACTACAGTACCTCCCTGTGTAGGCGCCTCTACTACCCATGTATTCAACTACAGTACCTCCCTGTGTAGGCGCCTCTACTATCCATGTATTAAACTACAATACCTCCCTGTGTAGGCGCCTCTACTACCCATGTATTCAACTACAGTACCTCCCTGTGTAGGCGCCTCTACTACCCATGTATTCAACTACAGTACCTCCCTGTGTAGGCGCCTCTACTACCCATGTATTCAACTCTAGTACCTCCCTGTGTAGGTGCCTCTACTACCCATGTATTCAACTATAGTACCACCCTGTGTAGGCGCCTCTACTACCCATATATTCAACTCTAGTACCTCCCTGTGTAGGTACCTCTGCTACCCATGTATTCAACATTAGTACCTCCTTGTGTAGGCACCTCTAGTAGCTTCCTGTATAGGTGGCTCTACCTCACCTTGAAGAGAGACTGTTCTCTCTCTGAGATTCTGGAGATCTATCCCTGCTGTGTCCTACCCTGAGTGCGTCCAGGGATTTCCCAAAGCTGTGACAACCGGAGGTGGCGGAATGATGTTCTGACACATTCTGGCTGCAAAACTGCGTGGCAGGGCCACATGACAAAGCAGATTCCAATTTTCTTCGAAAACATGCTGCTTGATTAGATGACTCGTACTGAAATTGGCCACTGTAAGACTATGGTAGGGGCATTACTGCATTTACAAAAGTGTAGGCATTTATGAGCACGCTAAACATGTATCCACGCCAAGGAATGTTAGTACAATATAAATACGCTGAATAAATAATATGTTTGCACATCTTAAACAACAGATGATCACCAGATTTGGCATATGTTTTTATAGATGTTTTCTCCACTTCCGTCTTCTATTAACACAGTGCTGAACATCACAGTCTAAACAGAAATCACAGTGTATGACATGTCGGGTTTGTTGAGGACACAAAATGAGTACCAGCTGAGAGCACAGGGCATATTTGATTGCCTGCATTATAAACATTTTATGAACTCCTTTTGACACTCTCAAAAACATTTCCCTTAAGATTCAACAAACCGACATCTACTGAGTTCTATACAACCTAGAGTGAAAGGGACCCAACAACAAAAAATATAAACTGCTAAACACTCTCTGTGCTCCCGATATGTGTCTGCTGTACCATGTACTTGTATTAACCTCCCTGGCGGTATGATTCTGTCTGGAATTTTGTACCAAAAGCGGTACAATTATTTTGCATGAAAATTTGGCGTTTTATATTGTAGGCCTGTAATTCTTAGGAATAACTCACTTAAATCTGTCCAAACAAGAGTCTAGTAGACATCCCGGGTATGAAAAAGTTTGAAAAATGAAATCATAAATTATAATATAATAAATAACTAAAAATAATTATCAAAAATAATAATATAATAGTAATAAAATGTATGCAATAATGTAATCAAACCAAAAACGCAGAAATTTGCTCAGTTGCAGAATTGTCGCTATCGTCACTTTCAGTTGCTGATGATAAATTTCCCCAAAAATCAGTATCACTCAATTCTGCAAATCATTCTTATTTACTATCGCTGTTTTCTAGCTGATCAAAAACCACTTTTGACGCAAAGGGACACTTTTTGGTTGCTATGGACATTCTCATGTTTCCAGGCAGAAAGAATGACATTTATTATATAAAAGTGCATGCAGGGCTCTGGGCAAACCACTAGGGACAAAGGGGGTGTGAAATGTTTTCATACAGTAATGTAATCTATAAGATTACAGTGTACTGTATGTACTGTGTGTGTTTAACTTTTTGAATTTCCCGCCGGTCTCCGTCCCCGTGCGACGCTCGCAGGGAACGGAGCCCGGCACACAGGAATCATCTGGCCGCGGGGAGACACGCTGACACCGCGGGAGGACATCGCTGGATCCAGGGGACAAGGTTAGTAACATTGCCTGGATCCAGCGATGCAATCCCGAGTGTGGCTCGGGGTTACCGCTCTTGGTACTGAAATTCCACCCCGAGCCACACTCGGGAATACCGCCAGGGAGGTTAAAGCGGTTGTACACCCATCATTAAAAAAAAAAAAAAACTGTAAGGTAAAGGCATAATTAGCTAGTATGCACCACATTCTAGCTCACTATGAAATATTTACCTCAGAACGAAGATCCGACTTCTGTGTGTAGCAGCCCCCCCTAATTACTCACCTGAGCTCCATCTCTCTCCAGCGATGTCCACGAGTCTCCAGCGATGTCCACTTAGCCGTCCGGGACTATCCTTTTGATTGGCTGAGACACCGCAGTGGCGCCATTGGCTCCCACGCCTGTCAATCAAAGTCAGTTAGCCAATCAGGGGAGAGAGGGGACAGGGGAGTCCGTGTCTGAATGGACACACAGAGTTGTGACTCAGCTCAGGTGCCCCCATAGCAAGCTGCTGGCTATTTTTTTTAAAAAACAAGACTTTACAATCACTTTAAAAAGTATCCCGTTTTCTTGCATTGTATCAGTGGTGGCCCGTGCATTGAGGGCGCATGGGCACTGCCCCCCATCCATGCGCCCGGCCCCTTTCAGGACGCCGGGTGCATGGATTCCTATGGCGGGGGGGGGGGTTTGAAGCACCGGATTAGAGCCAGAGGCTCTACTAGGCTTCAGAAAATTGTGTGACCATAGCGAATGAAGTTTCGCTATTTTCACACTACAGTGCCTCCCCGCCAATCAGGAGGCAGAGACCTGTTTCCTGATTGGCCAAATACCTTATCGGTAACGCTGAGCTACATACCCTGATCTGTGAGGCTGAGCTATGTACCCTGATCTGTGAGGCTGAGCTATATACCCTGATGTGTAATGCGGAGCTATATAGCCTGATCTGTAACAATGAGCTATATACCCTGATCTGTGAGTCTGAGCTATATACCCGGATCTGTGAGGCTGAGCTATATACCCTGATCTGTGATGCTGAGCTATATATCCTGATCTGTAATGCTGAGGTATATACCCTGATCTGTAATGCTGAGCTATATACCTTGATCTGTGAGGCTGAGCTGTATACCCTGATCTGTAATGGTGAGCTATATACCTTGATCTGTGAGGCTGAGCTATATACTCTGTCCTGTGATGCTGAGCTGTATACTCTGTCCTGTGATTCTGGGGCTGTATACTCTGTCCTGTGATGCTGAGCTGTATACGCCTAACACTATGGGTGGAAGCAAGTGGAATACAGGGGATGGAGTGGGTGGTTTCTATAAGGGGTGGGGCTTATGCAAAGTGGGAGGGGTTAAAAAGGAAGGGTGGGTCTGGTGCCCCCATCCTAACACTTCACCAGCCACCATCGCATTGTATCCTTTGTGTGAAATACCTGGCGATCCTTCCAGTTCCCCTGATTTCCTATTTCAAACTGACCGTGCGAGGGCATGAGAGCACACCTTTTCCAGCGTGGCCAGTTGTCTGATTGTAGTGCGAGAACAGCCTGCCTGATGAGACTTGTGCTGACATGCTCCTTCTGCACAGCTATTCACTAAGAACATCAGTGTACTGCTGTTTCTCCTCCCCCACCTTTCCAAGCCCCTTATGCAGCTGAGAATATCTGGTCACTATTACCAAAAAAAAAAATATACATATAAAAAATGTTTTGCCTACCATTTCTATTTTAAAATGTTTGTTACCCTAGAAAAATAAATATTGATCCTGTTCCTTTAAAGCATGTTATACAGCACAGTACTTGTGTTGTGTAATTTGGCCCCCTGTATCACCTGAAATACCTGGCTGATCCTGTCTGGTTCTACCCTCCCCTCTGTAAACTGACCACGGTTTATCATGGATGCTGAGCCCTGACACCGTGGTCAGTTTATGTTCCTCCGTCATCCGCTGTCTCTCCTTGCTTCCTCTCTCCCCCTCCCTCCCTGCCTGTCAGGTAGTGTCATGGCCAATCGCTTCCCTCCTGCTGCAAAAATCATTGATTTCTTGCTATAATCCCCTTTGTTCTATTACATTATGTGTCCCCGTGCATGTTGTTTATCAAAAATATGCCGCTTCATACCGAATTTCAGATCGCGACTCGGCGCTCACGTGACCATCCGCAGCTCTCTTCTTCTCCTCCCGGCTGACGTCAGCTGGATATTCTCAGCTCCACTCGCTGTAGCTGTCAGGTCGGGGAAGACAGCGGCAGGCGGTCACGTGAGCGCCGCTCTGAAATTAGGTATGAAGCGGCAAATTTTTCATAAACAACATGCACGGGGGCACATAATGCAATAGAACAGAGGGGATTGTAAGAAGAAAAGTGGCTTAATAACCACTTTAAATGAAATGGGTTGTTTTACAAGAAAACAGTTCAAATATATTTTACCTTTGTGTTGACCTACCCCTATTACTAAAGAAGATGAGAACCTTCCCTACAAATGATTGTCCTGAAAATCTCTGTTAGGCTTCATGTACACTACAGCTTGTAACCTTGAGTTTAGCCACAGCTCCTAAACTCAATTCCATAAATCCTATGGGTCCATGTACACACAGGCTTTTAGCAGAGTATAGGAGCTGCTGCAGTTAGGGGAGGTTCAATCTCCCTCTCCTGAACACATTAGAATCGTGTTCAGGATAGGAACATTTTGACCGCCGGCCGCAAATTACGGCAAAATCGCTGTAAAATGACAGCGTGATTTTGCCGCTGCCGGCGGTCACTAAGGCTTTATGTACACATAGCCTACTTTGGCTATGTGTGCATAAAGCCTTAGTGATGATTGGAAAAAAAGACTGATCAGCAAACACATCAGCAAAATGTAACCGTCTTCAAAATTGAATTACCAGTCATAGTGGTTACTTTCAGGGCAGGAGGATAGTTCTTTAAAGTGTCTGTACCCTTACATATACCCAGTGAAGTGACGGCCAGGTGATACACAGTGATGAAACAAATCCTCCAACATATGTTTTACCTGTTTATCTGCAATCAGCTTTCCTCTACATTCTTTCAAAACTCCAGAATTTATAAAGCTTCTTTGAGCTGTCAGAAAAAAAATGGTGCAGAGAGCTGAAGTCACAATCTGCAGAGCTCAGTGAGAAGAGTTCTGACAGCTGATTGGAGGGAAAGGACACACCCACCCCCGTTCACGCAGCACACAGGAACAGAACAGAGGCGGTCAATCAGCTGGAGCTCCCTCCCTGGTCACCATTTTTCTCTTGGTGTCAGGAAAACTTGTCAGAAGTGGCTCATGCTGATAGCAGAGGAATGAAGCAGCAGACAGAAATTACACTTAGTGCTCTTAATTGCGACAAGTACACACTATAGAAGGATATGCTTTGTTCATATTTCATGTCTGAGGTTTGCAACCACTCTAAGCACTAAATACTGCAGTATTGGGACAACAGTCTGAGCTGACTTCATACATAGCACGGAGTAGCACTGGTCTCTGGGTTCCTAAATTGATTCAGGCTACCCAATTACACAGAGCCTTTTATCCATGCATAAAAGTGTAGATATCAGCACTGTATTATATATTACATTCAACGTATGCCATGCTGAAATAGTGATAAAGCACAACACAATGACTTTATAGCTTAAGCTCATTTTGTATTGTTAAATCATCGGCTTTGCCAATAACCCAATACATTTTCTCCTGCTGTTCTGTGAGAGCTATATTGGTATTCTCAGTCTTCTACCAGATAGTATTTATTGTTTGATGTCTAGGAAAGGGCATCTACTGAGATTGTCTAACACTGAGGGGACAAAGCCAAGGACGGCATCCCCACATCTTTCTATATGTGCATGCTCCCAGCCTCTAATTTCCTTTGGAGGATGAACAAGCACACTAGAGGAATGCCAAGAATGCTTTCCTAACTCAACAGAACTGCAGGCAATCGGTATCTCATCCACCGCACCACTGACCTTTGTTGTCTTCAAGAGCTACGATGGCCAAGAATCCTCTTTATCTGACACCTTTTCGGGGGTTTTGCATTGTTTTGTCTCCCCAACAGGCACTGTGGTTCATTCCAACAACCCCGATATCACCTACTGTGTCCTGCAGTGATGCAGAGGCCAGTGGATGGAACCATATTGCTTGGTGGAACACCTGAAATACGGAACTCCTAGAATGTGAGGGATGAAGAGGAATCTCCGAGCACCGCAGCTCCCGAAGAGAGTGAAGATCTGTAGTGACGGGACAGGTAAGAATATCTCATCTTCAAAGGGTAACATTTATAATTTTGTGATGGGCACTTTAGGCCTCATACACACAGGCATTTTTTGACGCCACGTTAAGGGGCGTTTTTTGCAGCTCTCCATGTTATTCAATGGCCCTCTAAAAACGCCAGCGTTTTTGAGCAGTAGAGGGCGTCGGTGTTAGTAAGCTGTTTCTAGAACGCAGGACCAGTGCGTTCTGAGGCTGTAGCGTTTTGGTGTTTTTTGACGCTAATCGGCAAAACGCTCACTAACGCCGTACCGGCGTTAACCGGCGTTTTTAGGTTGAAAAATAGCAGAGGACTGATTTTTTTTTTAAAAATGCCTATTGACACCGACGCTCACGAACGCCGATGCAAAACGCCGCAAAAAACACAGATTTTTTTCAATACGTCAGACCCGACATTTAGCTTATTTTTTTTTCAGATGCCCGTGTGTATGAGGACCTTAAAATCAGATATTTTACACAGATAGTTACTAGAGAAATCTTTGCCTGGATTGATGGTGTCAGTGGATGAGGTCACTACTTGCATCCTGACTCAGGCTGTCATCAGACCAGTATTTATCGTCATCCTGCAGTTTTATGGATGCCCTCGCCAGCCATCTGGTCATCCAGTCATGTTTCATCGTAAGCCAGTTTTGTTTGTGTCCTGTCCATTTCTAAATGTCAGCTAATGAATATGCCTGGCCTGCCTAAGGAGGATGTCACTTTTGAAAAATCTCCTTAATCAAGTTTATGTAAGTTTTGACATTTCTAATAAACTTTCGTTCCTACATGTTGCTAATTTCAGAATGACCTCTTTTTACAATTGGCCTGGCCCTCTAATTGAAAGTCTTCCAATAAGTCCAGTTTTACAACATCCTCCTATATGTTTGGTCATCAGTCTTTCTTATAATCTGCATAAAGCCGCTGACCTTCTTGACTCCCACTCTTCCTACTATCGTGGAAAACAAAATAAGCCCCCACACCCACCATACAAATAACAAATATAGCATCTCAGACCACTCTGTTGTCCTAAAACCAGGGCACCCAAACTTTCTAAACAAAAGGGGCAGTTTACTGTCCTTCAGACATTAGGGGGGCTGGATGTTGGTGTGGGGGGGGGGTTAGTGCCCCATCTTTGGTAACAGTGGGAGGAATAATGTCCAATCGTGGTTGTCAGTGGGAGGAATAGTGCTCCATTGTTGGTGTCAGTAGGAAGAATAATGCTCTATCATTGGGAGGAATGGTGTCCCTTATCATTGAGGGTATCTAGCTTGTGTTGGAGATCACGCTGGACTGACTGGATTGGTCACTAGTCCCAAGTGGGTATTCATGTGTGCAAAAAGAAGAAATGTCTTTCGGTGGATAGTGCCCAGCGATGGGTGGTGGCAATGGGCATACTTAGATAAAAAGAAAGGAGCACCCAGTGTCCATAGAAATGTGACCTCTAAAATATGGTTCATGGACGTTTATTAAAAATTAGCAACATGTGCATTAAGTCAACGCGTTCCAGGAAAATTGACCCCCCCCCCCTTCTTCAGGGCTGTTGCTGTGTACGATTTGGTGAGAAGGATCCCCATAAGTGGTTATGTTGGATCAACGTTTCTGAATGGCAGGATGCCGACTTTAGTTGAATTTTATTTAAGCCTGATCAATGAAAGGGACTGTGCCCCAAAGACCAGATAAAGGCAAGCAAAGGGCTGCATCTGGCCCCCAGCTGCAGTTTGGAGACCACTGTCCTAAATAATAATAGTAAAAAAGCCTTCTAATGTTTATCTGTGCTGTAGAACAAACTCCAAGGCAACAAAGTCATACAGTAGCTAGTTAGGTGATCATATGCCTAGGCATCTGGTCTCACATTGTCTGCTGAAGGGGGTCATCATACACTGTTAGTTTTTTTTTCCAGCCAGTGGTTGGACCAGGCAAATTTCCATCAGAATACAGCTAGCGTACGTTTCTGAATGACTACTTCAATTGATTGTCTCCCACACATTTTTAGCTAAGATCAAAGGACCACATACTCAATCATAATTGTAAAATAATAAAAAAAATGATATGATATATGTCAGGTTTCTGCAGTTAATGGCTTTTTCCCTCCCAACCCCAACACTCCCCCGTCCAGTGACTTACTGCAGGTTATTGAAGCTATTCATCAGTGATGGGTCAACAATGAGACATCAGAAGTCCGAAGCGATTAGCCAGACCTGGTAAGGATAAAAATTGCTTGTTATTTGCACATCAGGGCACTCTAGATTAATGTTTCCCAATATATTTACTCCACAGCAGGGGAACCCCTGCTAAAAAATACATACAGCTTATGTTACACCTATAACAGCTATAAGTTGCATAAAGGCTTAAATTAAAGAGTAAAGTGGTACAACTAGGATATTTGGCGGCACAGTGAAAGGGTCGCTGGTTCGAATCCCAACCACGACATTACCTGCCTGGAGTTTGCATGTTCTCCCTGTGCCTGCGTGGGTTTCCTCCGGGTACTCCAGTTTCCTCCCACTCTCCAAAGACATGCTGGTAGGTAAATTGGCTCCTGTCTAAATTGGCCCTAGTATGTGTATGAATGTGAGTTAGGGACCTTAGATTGTAAGCTCCTTGAGGGTAGGGACTGATGTGAATGTACAATGTATATGTAAAGCGCTGCGTAAATTGACAGCGCTATATAAGTACCTGAAATAATAATAATAATAATAATAATATTTGAAACCCACAACACAATTTGTACACCCAGACAGTAAAAATAGTAGTGTCCTCTTATATTAGTGGTCAGTCTAAATGTGACATCTTATATTAGTGGTTATATAAAACTGCCCCATTGCATTGGTGGTCAGTGGGAGATCAATCTGCCCTTGCTTTATGCTCAAGAAACCCCTAGCAGCCTTTTGAGAAAACTCTAGTTGAGAAAGGCTGTTCTAGATGGTGTAACCCCATCTAAAAAAAGACATAAAGGCCCCTTTAGGTTTTTTCTAATCCATGTGAGTGGCAATTTCACTTCTAATTATAGACCCACATGTCCAAAGATGAGGGGAATGGATTCTTATCTACAGGTCTGCCCAAGAAAAGAGGCAGAGAGGATGCTGGAAAACCTTGCTGCAAGAAGGCCCAATTATTTCCTGTTCTATGTCAGGGGTTATCAAACTTTCGAAATAAAAAGCCCTTCTAACTTTGGGGGGGCTGGAATCTGGTCAGTGGGAGTAGAAAAAACCCTGGCATCACTTGGAGTAAGCGATCTCATAGGTTTGGTGGTCAGTGGGAGTAAAACATTTTTACATCATTGGTGTCAGTGGGAGAATTAATTCCCCATTCTGATATCAGTGGGAGGAATTGTGCCCCATCACTGGTGTCGGTGGGAGAATTAGTTCCCCATTTCTGATATCAGTAGGAGGAATTGTGCCCCATCACCGGTGTCGGTGGGAGAATTAGTTCCCCATTTCTGATATCAGTAGGAGGAATTGTGCCCCATCACTGGTGTCGGTGGGAGAATTAGTTCCCCATTTCTGATATCAGTGGGAGGAATTGTGCCCCATCACCGGTGTGGGTGGGAGAATTAGTTCCCCATTTCTGATATCAGTAGGAGGAATTGTGCCCCATCACTGGTGCCGGTGGGAGAATTAGTTCCCCATTTCTGATATCAGTAGGAGGAATAGTGCCCCATCACCGGTGTCGGTGGGAGAATTAGTTCCCCATTTCTGATATCAGTGGGAGGAATTGTGCCCTGTATTGGGAGTCAGTGGAAGGAATAGTAACCTAAGGGCTGGATTAAGGCAAGCAAAGGGCCACATCCTGGCCATGAGCCACAGTTCGGTGTCCCCTGTTCCATGTAGCAAAAAGTATTATAAATGTGCTCCTTTTAGCAAGGCGGCAGATTTTGTTGTTGGAGAGATTTATTATGTAGAAACACAAAAAGCCTCTGGTGTCGGAGCTACGAGGGAGTGCCACCCCATGATGTCATCTCTCCATCATGATTGCATCATAGGAGGAGGTCACATGTTTACCTATACATGGAACAACCAGACATTTTCCACTGGTAACAGAAGGGGTGGGGGGAGGAGTACAAGGCGATTACAAGGCTGGTCGTACACTGAGCAAATTTTTTTGGTGAGTGGTCCTGTTAGCTCCTCTCACCCAGAAGCCTACAAAAAAAAAATCAAGGGAGTCAGGCAGAAGATTGTTGGTGGAACAAAAGATGCATATATTCAGATGTAAGCACTATTCAGTCAACAGCTGGTGCTGCAGTAGCCACAGTTGGAGATTAGACCATCTAATTCTATACTGTTTACATGAATGGAGAAATCTACAGGTTTATGGCCAGATGAAATGGATCTTTGGGGGTAGAGGGTGCTTTACACAGGTATTGTCACTCAACTCCACATGAGTAAGGTGACAGCGTCTCTTAATCCTGTATACAGTATCTCACAAAAGTGAGTACACCCCTCATATTTTTGTAAATATTTTATTATATCTTTTCATGTGACAATACAGAAGGAATTACACTTTGCTACAATGTAAAGTAGTGAATGTACAGCTTGTATAAGAGCCAGTTCACACTGCCATGACTTGTCAGGCGTGCAGTACTATGGAACCGTTCTAATAGGAGCGGCACAAGTCACTCCGACTTAAAAAAAGGTTCCTGTACTACTTTGAGTGCAACTTCAGGCGACTTGCATTGACTTCTATTACACCACAGCCACACTGAGGTCGCTCTGTGCAGGGGGCTCAGAGTCGCCTCGTAAGTCGGATCGCCCCTGTGTGAACCAGTTACAGTGAAAATTTGCTGTGCCCGCAAAATAACTCAACACACAGTCATTAATGTCTTAACCGCTGACAACAAATTGAGTACACCCCCTAAGTGAAAATGTCCAAATTGGGCCCAATTAGCCATTTTCCCTCTCCGGCATCATGTGACTCGTTAGAGTTACAAGGTCTCAGGTGTAAATGGGGAGAAGGTGTGTTAAATTTGATGTTATCGCTCTCACTCTCTCATACTGGTCACTGGAAGTTCAACATGGCACCGCATGGCAAATAACTCTCTGAGAATTTGAAAAAAAGAATTGTTGCTTTACATAAGGATGGCCTAGGCTATAAGAAGATTGCCAAGACCCTGCAACTGAGCTGCAGCACAGTGGCCAAGACCGGTTTAACAGGAAAGGTTCCACTCAGAACAGGCCTCGCCATGGTCAACCAAAGAAGTTGAGTGCATGCGTGTAATATCCACAAGTTGTCTTTGAGAAATAGACGTATGTGTACTGCCAGCATTGCTGCAGAGGTTGAAAGGGTGGGGGGGGGGTCAGCCTGTCAGTGCTCAGACCATACGCCGCACACTGCATCAAATTGGTCTGCATGGCTGTCGTCCCAGAAGGAAGCCTCTTCTAAAGATGATGCACAAGAAAGACCACAAACAGTTTGCTGAAGACAAGCAGACTAAGGACATGGATTACCGGAACCATGTCCTGTGGTCTAATGAGACCAAGTTAAATTTATTTGGTTCAGATGGTGTCAAGCGTTTGTGGCGGCAACCAGGTGAGGAGTACAAAGACAAGTGTGTCTTGCCTACAGTCAAGCATGGTGGTGGGAGTGTCATGGTCTGGGGCTGCATGAGTGCTGCCGGCACTGGGGAGCTACAGTTCATTGATGAAGCCATGAATGCCAACATGTACAGTGACATACTGAAGCAGGGCACGATCCCCTCCCTTCGTAGACTGGGCCGCTGGGTAGTATTCCAACATGATAACGACCCCAAACACACCTCCAAGACGACCTTTGCCCTGCTAAAGAAGCTGAGGGTAAAGGTGATGGACTGGCCAAGCATGTCTCCAGACCTAAACCCTATTGATCATCTGTGGGGCAACCTCAAACGGAAGATGGAGGAGCGCAAGGTCTCTAACATCCACCAGCTCTGTGATGTCATCATGGAGGAGTGGAAGAGGACTCCAGTGGCAACCTGTGAAGCTCTGGTGACCTCAATGCCCAAGTGGGTTAAGGCAGTGCTGGAAAAGAATGGTGGCCACACAAAATATTGACACTTTGGGCCCAATTTGGACATTTTCACTTAGGGGTGTACTCTCTGTTGTCAGCGGTTTAGACATTAATGGCTGTGTGTTGAGTTATTTTGAGGGGGCAGCAAATTTACACTGTTATACAAGCTGTACACTCACTACTTTACATTGTAGCAAAGTGTCATTTCTTCAGTGTTGTCACATGAAAAGATATAATAAGACATTTACAAAAATGTGAGGGGTGTACTCACTTTTGTGAGATACTGTATTAGCACAGGGTTTCTCAGCTAGGGTTCCTTGAGCAATGAGCAATTTCTGCCTCTCAGATAAGTTCCCACTGGCATCATTGATCTTTTTAGCTTTCTGTAAGGGGGTTATTTTTCCCAATGACCACAAGTGTAAGGAGTATTCTTCCCTCTGAATAGAACACTGATGTATCACTGGTTGTAGGTATAATAGTTTTAGCAGGGGGTGTCCAAGCTGAGAGTTATTTCAAGGGTTCCTCTTTGTTAAAAAGGTTGAGAAGGGCTGTATTATCAGGTCACCAATAGCACAGAACCAATAGCCATGCTCTGATCAGGTACGTTCCTTGGGATAATAATAATTGCATAATTTATGACCGATCTGGAGAAAGGTTAAAAACAAACCAAATGTAAATCACTCTTATCAATGAGTCTAATCCCAGACAGATGTTCTGCCATTCACGCCACCCCACCCTCATTAGTTCTGATTGTATTCCTTTCTCTCTGCAGATCACCAAGGCAGATGGCACAAATGCTCCAGCATAAAAATCAAAGAATTTCCTATTGTCTTCAGATTGACACTAATCTCAAACAGTAGCAAACTGTTGTCTGTGTGTAGGAAATGAGATTTCTGTGTCATTCTCAGCCAGCACAACAGGCAAGCAACACAGCGGGCATAAAGGCATACGAGTCTGAATATTCCATAAATGACCTTGTTTCTTGTCTTTTATGAGCTACTTCAAAGAAAGCCGTGCTAGTGGGAAAAAGACTAACATCCCGAGCCATGTAATGTAATATGGATTACTGGCAAAAACGTGACCTAGGCACCCACAATAACACGCGGCTTCTTGTTAAAAGGATCCGTATTTTTCTGAATTATTTTCACAATGTTAGTAAATCACTTTGCAGAAAATGGTTTCAATAAAGCTTGACAGTTTGTTATGTAGACTCTGGGGATACGGAGCAAGAGGGAGAGAAAGTTCCATCTACAGAGAGATGTATGATTGGGAGAGAGCGTGCGTCAGAGAGGACAAAGCTTAGGTTCACATTGGTACGATTTGTTATGTGATTTGACATGTCAAATCGTATGCCAAATCGGCGCAATTGCACCGTCCAAATCGGTGCGACGCCGGCATTGCGGTGCCGCACCGATTCCCAAAAGTCTGTACTAAATTTGTGATTTCAATAGACATCTGTGCAGGAACCCCCACAGATGTCTTTGAAATCGCCCCCCAAAGTGGGACTGACAGGTGGGTATGAAATCGTGTGAGTTCAGCTGAGCTCGCACAATTATAATCCTGCAGCAGCGTGAACCTAGGCTGAAATAATGAGAATTAGAAGGGTTAGGACAGAGAAAAGTTATGGGGCTGATCATAGATGAGATCACCTTGAGATATCTGCCTTGGGATCCATCACAATAACAGAGGCCAGTTTCTCAAGACCACTTAAAGTGATACTAATCAGGGAAGTGTAAGGCTCCATTTACACGGGACGCTATATCAACCTCCCCTGAACGATTTTATTTTTGACAGCTACAACACAGCGTCTAAAACGGCCATTTTGCATGCCGCGTTTTTAAAAATGGAAACGCCTGTAAATGAAATGGTTCTAGTTACCGCATTTGGCTGCATTTACAAGCTGTTTGGCATTTCAAATGCCTCTGAACTGGCGTCTGAACCCATTTTTTTGCGTTCCAAAAAAAGCCTTTAAACTCAACTGCCTGGAAACAACCTTAAACGACCCTGTGTAAATGTACTGATAAGATAACATAGAGGAAGGTTCAGGGGCAGCTGAAAAAAACGCCCAACTGCCAGTAAACTTCCGTTTACCTGGAGCAGTGTAAATGAGGCCTAAATTGCCATAATTCATTCACATAAATCATATATAATAGGGATGCACAAGAAAGCCCACAAACAGTTTGCTGAAGACAAGCAGACTAAGGACTTGGATTACTGGAACCATGACCTGTGGTCTGATGAGACCAAGATAAACTTATTTGGTTCAGATGGCGTCAAGTGTGTGTGGCGGCAACCAGGTGAGGAGTACAAAGACAAGTGTGTTTTGCCTACAGTCAAGCATGGTGGTGGGAGTGTCATGGTCTGGAGCTGTATGAGTGCTGCCGGCACTGGGGAGCTACAGTTCATTGAGGGAACCATGAATGCCAACATGTACCTACGGGGTGTCTACGAGTTATCCCAAATCCAGACCCCTGTACGAACCGGTCAGGTAGTGGAAAAAGAAGTCGACGAAATCGTTCCGTCACCAGTAGAACCTCCACACAAACCCTAGCAACCTTATGATGTTACGCCGGGTCAGATGCTTCCCTCCCCTAGTACGAGACGAAGTCATACAGTGTCATGTACAACCGTAAGTACCAAGGGAGTTACTTGACATCGAGGGGTCACGGCCGTCGTGAGTATGTCGAGGTCTGGTACTGTGAGGGTGGTGGTA
>BLSH010228224.1:747084-758896 GCA_018402905.1 Glandirana rugosa | reverse complement strand
CACACCCAGGGAACACAGTTAACCCCTAGCTCTCCCCCCCAGGTTAACCCCTTCACTGCCAATGACATTTATACAGTAATCAGTGGACATTTAAATTTCTGATCGCTGAATAAATGTCATTGGTCCCAAAAAGGTGTCAAAAATATCCGACATGTCCGCTGCAATATCGCAGTACCGCTAAAAATCGCAGATCGCCGCCATTACTAGTAAAAAATAAAAAAAAATAAAAACCCCAGAAATAAATTCTCATCACACATAAACGCGGCCACTTTTGCGCAAACCAATCAATAAATGCGGATTGTGATTTTTTTTATCACAAATATGAGGAAGAATATAAAATCGGCCAAAACCGGTGAAAAAAATGTTTTTTTATATTTTTTTTTGGATTTGAATTTTAGCAAAAAGTAAGAAATTTGTTTTTTTTTTTTTGCAAAATGGTCGCTCTTCTTTTGTTTATAGCGGAGATCAGAAATGACGCAGAGGCGATCAAATACCACCAAAAGAAAGCTCCATTTGTGGGAAAAAAAGGACGCAAATTTTGTTTGGGTGCAACGCCGCACGACTGCGCAATTGTCAGTTAAAGCGACGCAGCGCCGAATCGCAAAAAGTGCTCTGGTCCTACAGCAGGAAAACCTTCCGGTTGGTAAGTGGTTAAGGTGCTTTGGAAACGCTGCACATTCATTTCAATAGGCAGGGGCATTTTTAAAAGCGCTTTAAAAAGCGCTCCAAACATGACCCACAGATGCTGCTTTGCAGGACTTTTTCTACCGCCCCGCAAGCGCACCGCCCCAGTGTTAAAGCATCCATTTAAATTAATGGGAGGCTGTTTTCAGGCGCTATTGTTAGTGCAAAAGTGCCTGAAAACTGTCTCAGTGTGAAAGGGGTCTTAAAGACTGTTCTTTCTACCTAAATCATCTTTCTGTGATGGGGTGGCAACTATGCTGCTCTGTTCCTGAATTCAGAGCAGAGTTGCCACGCTCATGTAGCCTGTGCTTATCTGATGTACAGAAGGGCGAAAAAAAAATGTAGCAGAGGGCATGGCTATCAGCATTATCATTGTTAATTTACAAGTATGTATCCTGCCAATCAGCACCTGGCCACACCCAGTCCTGCCCACTGCTTTCTGGATTGACAGCACTGTGAGCT
Organism: Glandirana rugosa; assembly: GCA_018402905.1. Lineage (NCBI taxonomy): Eukaryota > Metazoa > Chordata > Amphibia > Anura > Ranidae > Glandirana > Glandirana rugosa. Next base: position 757,750 of record BLSH010228224.1, on the reverse strand, counting down.
GAAGTGTCTAGGAGGGGGAGCATGTGAGACACAAATGGAGGAGGATTTGACTGAAGTGAAGTAAAGGAAGCTTTTTTTTTAACTTTTTGAGGGTTGTGCTGCACTTAGTAACTGGATTTAGTACTTATTTAGGCTCAATTCACATCTATGCGGGTCATCGCAGGTGCAGAAATTGCAGCGATTCCTGCACCCTCAACCACCCCCAGTGAAAAATGTGCTGCCGTTAGAAAACGCCATTCTGAATAGCACCCCCGTGCATGTAAAAGCACAGGGCCATGCAATCTCCCTCCAGGCTGCATTTTTAAATGCAGGCACAGCAGCCCATTCAAATAAATGGGCTGCTGTGTCTGAGCAAACCCGTGCACACACAAAGGTGTGAACCAGGCCTTAGACTGCCTTACAAGGACCTTCAACCCCTTCATGCCCATGTCATAGCCAAAAGACGGCTACAGCGCGAGCTTAGATTGCCGGGGTCCTTGAGACTCGGGTGATTACAGATCGGCCCTTTACCACGTGATCAGCTGTCAGCCAGTCACAGCTGATCACATGATGTAAACAGAAGCCGGCAATCTGCTTCTTTTTCCTCCCACTCTCAAAAAAAAATGGGACAACGGTCCCAAACCAAGACAATCACTGCTGCTAAGCAGTGCCTACCGTGCCACAAACCAGTGTCCATTAGTACTGCTAATCAGTACCCACCAGTGCCTCTTAATCAGGGCCACCTATCATTGCTGCTTCTCAGTGCCCTTCAGTGCCACCTATCAGTGCTTCCTGATCAGTGCAGCCTATCAGTGCCCATCAGTGCACAACAATGGATACAAAAATTACCTGTTGGCAAAATTTTATAACAAACTATGAAAACTGTTTTTTTTTTTTTTTTGCTTTTTCTTTAAATTCCGGTCTTTTTTTGTTTGTTTAGCAAAAAATAAAACCCCCGGGTAGTGATTAAATACCACCAAAAGAAAGTTCTATTTGTGTGAAGAAAAATAAAAAATGTCATGAGTACAGCATTGCATGACTGTGCAATTGTCATTAAAAGTGCGAAAGCACTGAAAGCTGAAAACTGTCCTGGGCAGGAAGGGGGTTATGTGCCCAGTAAGCAAGTGGTTAAAGCGCTCTTCTCCCAGGTTTCTGACTTTTTGTCCGATAGCTGGCCAGGACAGGAAGAAAAAACTTGCGCAGGAGAGTCACATCATCATAGCATGCAGTGGCGCTGTATATTGTACGCATACGCAACTCAGTGTCAGGCAAGGAGAACTTTTTATAACAGAAGTGACCAATTGAGTCTCTTCTGTCATTGAAGTCCTACCAGTCAGGGTTTTTGTTTTTTTGGTGCTTTAATTCCACTTTAGGTATCTACATTTTAGCCATATGACTGTTATTCATAAAATTTCATTGGACTCAACTGAAAATAAATGGCAGTTTTTGAAAATTTGTGTTCCCATGCTGGTGTGTTAGCTTTGCTAATTGAGCATTGGTGTAGAGTAGACTGATCTTTGCGTTCGGTGGTGCAACTAGGGTTGCCACCTCATCCCTTAAAAGCCCGTTCACAAAGGGGCGACTTGCACTCCGACTTGAGTCATCTCAAGTCGCTTGACATCTGAAATCCCATTGAGGTGAATGGGAGCCGTCTTAATGTACACTACTGAAGTCGCTCCAACTCCTGCACGACTGCAATGTGACTTCTATCCGACTTGTGCCCATAGAATTCAATAGAAGTCGCCTCCAAGTCAGATCTCCCATCTATATGGAAGTGACTTTACAGTAAAAAGAAAAGAATTTATCCAGGGCATCCCCCTCCCTCCCTTCTCTGATTGGCCACAGGCAAAGTCGCCTGGCATGAAGTCGCTCTGAAATCTGCCTAGCAAAGTCCGCCGAAGTCAGATCGCCCCTGTGTGAACGCAAGCTTAAGGCCTCACACACACAGACGTTTTTTTGACGCCGGCGTTTTCTGGCGTTTTTTGCAGCTCTCCATGTTAGTCAATGGCCCCATAAAAACGTCGGTGTTTTTGAGCTGTAGATGGCGTCGGCGTTAGTGAGCAGAAAGTAGAACCCATGGCCATCGCGTTCTGAGGCTGTAACGTTTTGACGTTTTTTTGACGCTGACGCCACAAAACGCCAACAAACGCCACCTGATATTGTACCGGCGTTTTCTGGCGTTTGACGCCAACGTTTTTAGGTTGAAAAATAGCAGAGGGATGATTTTTTTTAAAAAAAACGCCTATTGACGCCGACGCTCACTAACGCTCAAAAACGCCAATGCATAACGCCGAAAAACGTCTACTTTTTTTCCTTGATGTCGGACCCGACGTTTTGTTTATTTTTTTAGATACGCCCGTGTGTATGAGGCCTAAAACCTAACACATATTAATTACACAGGTTCTGTGGCTGATTAAGGGGGCAATTCAACTCACTTGGGTGTCCGTTTATTAAGCAGTGTAAAAAATCCACTGCACCGTTCTCCGGCATTCACAGAGGAGATCGCTCTCCCCTGTGTGCCAGTTTATTAAGCGGTGTAGATCCCTTCACAGTTTGTGAAGTGATCTACAAACGCTTCAAACTGTGGAGAACGCCCTGATCTCGTGAGACATAACGAGATTACGGTACCAGAAATTCACGGAAACACTGAGATGTCAGTTTATTAAGCAGTGATAAATTATGACTGCTCAGTAACGGACATTCTCCAAGGAGCCCGCCCAAACAGTTAATAAAATGATTAGCCCCCCCTACACTATATATGTATATATAAACACATACACACATTATCCACTTCAATACTATGCACTTAGAACACTTTACTACCAGACCAATTTTCAGTTATCAGTGCTGTTGCGCTTTGAATGACAATTGCGCGGTCGTGCGTTGTTGTACCCAAACAAAGTTATCATTTTGTTCCCACAAATACAGCTTTCTTTTGGTGGTATTTGATCACCCCTGCGGTTTTTATTTTTTGCGCTACAAATAAAAAAAGACCGAAAATTTTGAAAAAAAAAAAAAAAATTCTCTATTTTTGTCACAAAACTTTGTAAATAAAGTCAATTTTCTCCATCACTGGTGGGCACTGATAAGGCTACACTGACGGGCACTGATGTGGCAGTACTGATTGGCACTGATGAGGCGGCACTGATGAGGTGGCACTGATGAGGTGGCACTTATATGCAGTGATGATGAGCACTGTTAGGCGGCACTGATAAGCAGCACTGACGGGTACTGAGAGGTGGCACTGATATACAGCACTGATGGGCACTGACGGACACTGCTAAGCGGCACTGATGGGCACTAATAGACAGCACTGATTGGCACTCATAGGCGGCACTGGGCACTGAAAGGTGGCACTGATGGGCACTGATAGGTGGGCACTGGTAGGTGGCAATGGTGGGCACTGATATGTGGCACTGGTATGCATTGATAGGGGCACTGATAGGGGCACTGGTGGGCCCATACATTGATAGGGGGGCATCTGAAGGTGGCACTGAGTGAAGGTGGCACTGAGCAGTATGTCACTTACCTGGTGGTCTAGGGGGGTCTCCCTGGTGGTCCAGATCGGCTCCCTGGTGGTCCCTGGTCGGCTCCCTGGTGGTCCTGGGTGGGCACATCCCCAGTGGTCCCTGGGCAGGCTCCCTGGTGGTCTGGGTGGTGATCCGAGGGAGGGCTGTGCTGATAAACCATCAGCACAAACCCTCCCTGTCAGGGATGCAGCTGATCGGCTCTCCCCTCATCAGGTCTGCAGACCTGAGTACAGGAAAGCCGATAAACTGCTTTCCTGTATTACACTGTGACCAGCCGTGATTGGTCACGGCTGGTCACATGGTAAAGTGCTTCGGATCGAAGCACTTTACCGAGATCAGCATTGCGGGGGGTCAGACTGACCTCCCACACCACCGATCGCCGCGATGCGCTCCGTCATTTTGCATACGGCGGTCGGGAAGTGGTTATATACACACACATCATATACATACATACACATATACAGGGCAGGGGGGGCATGGTTACTGTGTTGGGGGGTCTGAACGAGGCAGGAGGAAGTCTGTAATCTTCCTCCTTCCCCCGGGATTCCCCCCAATTCTCCACCTCTGAGCTGATGATTCGGGAAGGGTGAATTCTGACCCAGATCACCAGTGAAGTGCGAAGATCGCAGCTTCATAAACTGCCCGTTTCTGTGTCAGTGAATGACAGTTCTCCATGTGTGGAGATAAACGGTGGAGAACAGCTTCTCTACCGATTATCTCTGCTTTATAAACTGAAAATGATCCTTGGGATCACCGCTGATCACAGTTTTATAAAAGGACACCTTGGTGAATTATCTGCATTAAATTAGCATCAGAATCTGTGTAATTCATATGTATTCAGGTTTGAAGGGATGAGGTGGTAACCTAATGGTCGGTACACACGATCCAAAAACCGGACAAAAAAAAAAAAAAAAAAACACACTTTCGAAGAGATCGTACGATAATCGGATCGTTAGTACAGAGCTTTCGAGAGCCGATCATGACAGTTCCTCTGATATTATTCGATCGAACAAACATGAAAAATTTTCCCGTAGGATACCAGATGGGACGATTTTCATTCAATCAGTACAGTTGTCGCCCGAAAATACAATACAAATACACTACAACACTTCAGATTTTTTATTCTGTCGAACGCAAAATTTCCGTGACTTTAGTACACTTCCGATTCGATCTGAGATTAACATGCAAAAAGAAACAGACGATCTGTCGTGTGATTTTTGGAACGTGTGTATGGGTTATCAGGTTCAACGTCTTCATTCTACACCAGTACTCTGATCACACAGACACTGGGAGGTCACACAGCTATCAGAATTCAGGTGGAAAGTTGGCCTCTTCACCCATGAGCTCATCTGTTGTCTTTGGCGTGTGACCAGCTTTGAACATCTGAAACAAGTCCAGCTTGCCGCACACTAATCAATCCATCAGCTGCTGGTTACAGGTGCATTCCCTCATTCCACCGGAGCTGAAGGAGGACACAAGGACAAACCACACCGCCATCAAAGTGATTAGTGTGGGCGACCGACTTCAATGTCCCCTGGCCCCAGTATAAAGCAAGGGACAATGTCACTAAAAGTTTAACAACAAAGACACACAGTGACTAATGGAGGAGTGTGCTCAGAGACAAAAGCTGGCCAGCCAGGCGCTTGACTGTTCCCAAGAGGACCCAGATCACCACCAGCCCTCAATCAGACAGGTGCACATCATGGGCCGCCTCTCATTTATTCACCAGATACAGTCTGATTATACGCATGGAGTCTGCATCTGGGCACAGCACACCACCAGCACACAGGACGTGTCATCAGTAAACATGGCTTTAACCCTTTACTGACCCAAGGCTTACAATGGCCGCAGCACAGTTTTGGCCGATTTTATGGATATATATCCCCACGACCTCTGGGAAGATTTACCCCCCCCCCCCCTATGACCAGGCCATTTTTTGCGATACGGCACTGCGTTACTCAAAATTTTACCCAAATAAAAATTATATCATTTTCCCCCACAAATAGAGCTTTCTTTTTGGTGGTATTTGATCACATCTGCAGTTTTTATTTTTTGCGCTGTAAAACAAGAATAAAAAAACAATTTTGAAAAAAAGAAAACATTATTTTTTACTTTCTGCTATAAAACACAACCAATAAAAAAAAAAAAAAATCAAATGTCTTCATACATGTAGACCAATATGTATTCTGCTACATATTTTTGGTAACAAAAATCCCAATAAGCGTATATAGATTGGTGTGCACGTCTACAAACTATGGGATATATACTGGAATTTATATTTATTTATTTTTTTATACTAGTAATGGGCGACGATCAACGACATAGCGTGACCGCGATGTTGGGTTGGACAATTGGAAACTAACTGACACTTTGTAGGAACCAGTGAAGCTAATACAGTTAAAACCTTTGGGATGAATTAGAGCGGAGACTGCGAGCCAGGACTTCTCATCCACATCAGTGCCTGACCTCACTAATGCGCTTCTGAAAGGATGGTCAAACATTCCCATAGACACTCCTAAACCTTGTGGCCAGCCTTCCCAGAAGAGTTGAAGCTGTTATATCTGCAAAGGGTGGGCCAACTCAATATTGAACCCTACGGACTAAGACTGGGATGCCATTAACCACTTTAGACCGAGACTCTTTTTGGAGTTTGGTGTTTACAAGTTAAAACCATTTTTTTTGCTATAAAATTACTTAGAACCCCCAAACATTATATTATAGTACCCTAGAGAATAAAATGGCGGTCATTGCAAAACTTTATTTTACACCATATTTGCGCAGCGGTCTTTCAACTGCGATTTTTTTATTTTTTTTTAATCAGTTTTTTGAGTTAAAAAAATAAGAGAACAGTAAAGTTAGGCCATTTTTTTTCCATACTGTGAAAGATAATGTTACGCTGAGTAAAATGATACCCAACATGTCATGCTTCAAAAATTGTGTTCGCTTGCGGAATGGCGACAAACTTTGCAACTTAAAAATCTCCATTGGTGACGTTTAAAAAATTCTGCAGGTTAGCAGTTTGAGTTACAGAGGAGGTCTAGTGCTATAATTGTTGCTCTCACTCTAACGACCTCAGCGATACCTCATATGTGTGGTTTGAACACCGTTTTCATATGTGGGCGAGACTTACGTATGCATTCGCTTATGCGCGCGAGCTCGCGGGGACAGGGCGCTTTAAATTATTATTATAGTTTTTTTAATTATTTATTTTACTTTTTATTTTTACACTGTTCTTTTAAAAAAAAAAATTGATCACTTTTATTCCTATTACAAGAAATGTAAACCTTCCTTGTAATAGAAAAAAGCATGACAGGACCTCTTAAATATGAGATCTGGGGTCAAAAAGACCTTAAATCTCATATTTACAGTTAAAATGCAAAATAAATAAATAATAATCATTTGAAAAAAATCACAGTGCAAAAAAAAAAGGGGCCCTTTAAGAGCATTGGGCGGAAGTGACTTGTGACGTCACTTCCGCCCTGCCATGTTATGGAGCCGAGCTATGATTAAGCACCAGCCCAAGGTGCAAAACATGTAAGCTGGGACTTCTGGTTCGCCTATCTGTACTTGCACTTTCTTGGCATCAATAAAATTACAAGATTGGATTCAGTGTGCGGCCGTCCAGCCTCATTCTTTTTAGCTGTTTATGGAGCCGAGTGAATGGCTTCAGCTGTTCACTCGGCTCACGGACACTGGGGGGGAGAAGAACCGATCCGGGTCCGGTAAGCGGCGGAGATGCCCGTAAACCGGCAGGGGGCACCTCTCCCGCGCTGATAAAAGTGAACTTGCGGCGAATCTGTCTCTGGGACCACTTTTATCTTCTGCAGAATCGCCGGCTGAAAAACGAGATACCGGGGTTATGGTAGCTATCTGCTACCATAGCAATGGTATTCCACTTCAAACGGCCTTCGTATAATGATGGCGGGCGGTCTTGAAGTGGTTAACGTTCATGTGCGTGTAAAGGCAGGTGTCCTAATACTTTTGGTAATATAGTGTATATATACACACATACTCCCGAAAATACTGAACCCCCCATCCACTCACCCATTACCCCTCCTGTGGGCCCGAGACGGAAATGGTAGAGATCTGCAGGCAGATCAGTGACATTGGTCCACTGATCTCCCTTACACTGAATGAGCAGTTCAACATTTCCCAGTGTAGCGCTGTCATTCCCTAACTGCACTGGCCTGGGATGAGGCTGAACAAGCACAATGTGTGCTTGATTAGCTTTAATGGGGTCCAGAGGTGACATTCCAGTTCTAAAAGATCCTTAATGTCTTCTTAAAGAGGAACTGTCATGTGCCTGTAAAGGCAGGTGTCCCAATACTTTTGGTAATATAGTGTGTGTATAGAACCCTGCTGGCCCCTCCCACCACTCATGATCTCCCTGCACTACATAGAGATGCACAAAGACCCAGTGATGACATCACTAGATCTAAAATAAAGCATGTAATGAAAACAGGTTTTATTTAACCACTTAAAGACCGCGTCGCATACAGTTACTGTTGCAAGGTGGCAGAGTAGCACGAATCGCCGTCTATAAACCGCGATCCGTGTACTAGGGGGCAAGCACGCTCCCTGAGTGGGGCCGCGGGTCAGGTGGACTCGATGTCCGCCGGCGACCCACAATTGTCTTAAACAGCAGAAAAGTGGGGAACCGCCGATGTAAACATGGCGGTTACCCGCTCTGTCAGGTGGCATGACAGAGATCTACTGATCCCTGTACTCGGGATCAGTTAGATCTCTTATGCCCCTGGCAGCCCAGCCCCCCACACAGTTAGAACACGCCCAGGGAACACAGTTAACCCCTTCATTGCCCCCTGCAGGTTAACCCCTTCCCTGCCAGTGACATTTCTACAGTAATCAGTGACTATATAAATTTCTGATCGCTGTATAAATGTCAATGGTCTCAAAAAAGTGTCAAAAATGTCTGCCGCAATATCGCAGTCCCGATAAAAAAAACAAATTGTACAAACGCCATAAATGAATTCTAATGGTCTGTAAACGGGGCAACTTTTGCGCAAAACAATCAATAAACGCCTACTGCGATTTTTTTTACCACAAATATGTAGAAGTATATATATATCAGCCAAAACTGATCAATACATTTTTTTTTTTTTTTGGACATTATAGCAAAAAGTAAAAAATATTTTTTTTTTTTTTTTAAATTGCGCTCTATTTTTGTTTATAGCGGTGATCAGACGTGACGCAGAGGTGATCAAATACCACTAAAAGAAAGCTCTATTTGTGGGGAAAAAAGGCCAATTTCGTTTGGGTACAACGTCGCACGACCGCGCAATTGTCAGTTAAAGAGACGCAGTGCCGAATCGCAAAAAGTGCTCCGGTCCTAATGTGGGAATTCCTTCTGGGACTGAAGTGGTTAAAGTGTAGCTCCACTATTGTTGAGAAAAAAACATTCCCCTCTGGGTGATCTCTGTACATTACAAGGATTAAAACAAACTTTATTGCAGATTCCCACCTTTTGTTATTCTGAAGAAATCCCTATTATTTCTCTATGCTTCTGTGCTGAGTGGGTCTAATGGGAGTGATTTCATAATTACCTATCAGGTGTGCGGCTGCAGAGTAGCAATGAGGAAATCTGCTGTGTCTGCATCCCTTTAGACGTGTTCCTATTGGGAGTATCTCACCAAAAATGACATTTTTGTTTCAGGGGATGAAATCTGATTTGTATCTTAGGCAGAATTCTGGGAAACTTGGTGAGCCAATCACACACATTCTGTATACAGAACACCTCCAGGTAGCCATATTGCATGGCATTTATAGAAAATTAAAGCGGCTACAGATTGAAAAGGAAAGGCAATTTTTAATAACATTCGATTACAATATGACTTGTATCGCAATTGTACATGCTATGTTATTTATTCTTTATTTGCTATTTTTTCCCCATGAAAGTGGAGTTACCCTTTAACAATAGAATAAGCATGTTGATTGGGAAGGAGGGACCAGTAACGGCAAAGTGTAAGCAGACTAAGCCTCAGCTATAGACTAACAATGGAAATAAACATTACTAAGACACACATAAATACGCCGTCTATGTGTAGCAGACAAGGCATCACGCTGGAAGGCTGGAAACGCTGCTTCTGCGCAGTGAAAAGCAGGTCACCTCTGAAGTCTGCATGCTTATTTGCATATTTAATGAGGAGGGCAGGCGGCTCCAACAGTATATTTAAAACAGTTACTGTTTAACCCCTTAACGCCAGCCATACACACATGCGTGGTAGCACACAGCAATCCTTAGGCCTCATACACACGGGCGTATCTTTAAAAATAAACAAAACGTCGGGCCCGATGTCAAGGAAAAAAAAAAAAAAATCGGCGTTTTTCGGCGTTATGCATCGGCGTTAGTGAGCGTAAGTGAGCGTCGGCGTCAATAGACGTTTTTTAAAAAAAATCATCCCTCTGCTATTTTTCAACCTAAAAACGTCAGCGTCAAAAAACGCCGGTACAATATTAGTTGCCATTTGTTGGCGTTAGTTGGCGTTTTGCGGCGTCGCCAAAACGTTACAGCCTCAGAACGCGATGGCCATGGGTTCTACTTTCAGCTCACTAACGCAGACGCCATCTACAGCTCAAAAACAGCCAATGTTTTTATGGGGCCATTGACTGACATGGAGAGCTGCAAAAAACGCCAGAAAACGCCGGCGTCAAAAAACATCCGTGTGTACGAGGCCTAAATGTTGAACTCTGCACAAAACATAAGTTATACTAATCCAGAATTGCTGAATCTGCATACACAAATGTGGTAGCGCTCATAATTAGATAAGTTAGTCCATACACACACAGTTCCTTTTAACGTCTAAGTCGTTAAGACCTAATCATATTGAATACAAAACACGTCTCAAGTTGTAAATCCGGAGCATGTGTGCCTACAAAAAACTGCGGCCGCAAAAGACCGCAAAAAACGTCGAGAGGTACAGTCAGTTACCGGGGTATTTTTGTAACCGACAAAAACTCGACATCTACCGCAGACGCAATCACTCGACTTTCATCTTGGGTACCGGTAGCGCAAGACTCCGACATTGCAAAACCGCTGCGGCGTTTTGCGGTTGATTGCGGTTGTTTACCGTTGATTATAACATGGCCGCAAAAAACTGCGACTGCAAAAATCCAACTTTTTATCGTCTCCCTACTAAAAA
>BLSH010228224.1:709847-732869 GCA_018402905.1 Glandirana rugosa | reverse complement strand
AGTGTGTGGGTGACATAGAGTACCTAAAGAAGATACCCAGTCTACATAGTAAATTTATCTTTGTAGCCCTTATGCACTCAAAATATAATACATATATATAGGAGCACACCATATATATTGTTATTTTTTTAATCAGTCTAATGTGCTCAATATATAGTACATAGGAACATACTACATATATATATTATTATATACACACACACAAACTGAATATATATGTACATTTTTATCAGCCTAATGCACTCAATATATAATGCAGAATAAGACATACTGTATATAAAATAGGAATATGAACCAATAATAATAACACACCGATGTTTCTATTTAAATGATACATCTGACCCATAGAAGAAATCCATGAGATACAGTGGGTGTGTGAGATCGGAGGATACAATGTACAGTGAGGGGAAAAATGTATTTGATCCCCTGCTGATTTTGTATGTTTGCCCACTGACAAAGAAATTCTAAGTCTATAATTTTAATGGTAGGTTTATTTTAACAGTGAGAGACAGAATAACAACAAAAATATCCAGAAAAACGCATTTCAAAAAAGTTATAAATTGATTTGCATTTTAACCACTTAACAACCGCCCTATAGACAAAAAACATCTGCAGGGCGGTTGCTTAACTCTGGGAGGATGTCTTTTGACGTCCTCCCATGAATGCGCTTCCCGCGCGCCCCCTGGGGCGCGCACCCGGGAACATCCGTGACCCGGCACATCACGGATCGCGGTGAATGGCTGCTGTGAGCAGCCTTTTACCACATGATTGCGCCATCAATTGGCGCTTCCGCCAGCTTTTCTCTCTCCTCTCCGCACCGATCGGTGCATTGTGAGAGGAGAGAGGGGGGAGAGAGGAGGTGCTGCATCGCTGTGGGCGATGTGTAATGCCCACAGCGCTGCTAAGTGACAATGTGCAACCCCCACCATTCATCCACCACCCACCCAGCCATCCTCACCCTATCAATGCTCACCCAATTCATGCTTACCCATCCTATCCTCACCCATCCATCCATCCTCACACAGCCATGTATGCTCATCCATGCTTACCCAGCCATCCATCCATGCTCACCCACCCAGCCGTGCTCACCCATCCATCCAACCGTGCTCACCCACCCAGCCGTGCTCACCCATCCATCCATGTTCACCCACCCAGCCGTGCTCACCCATCCATCCATGCTCACCCAGCCATCCATCCATGCTCACCCACCCAGCCGTGCTCACCAAGCCATCCATCCTCACCCATCCATCCATCCATGCTCACCCACCCAGCCGTGCTCACCCAGCCATCCATCCATTCTCACCCACCCAGCCGTGCTCACCCAGCCATCCATCCATGCTCACCCACCCAGTCATGCTCACCCATCCATGCTCACCCAGCCATCCATCCTCACCCACCCATCCGTGCTCATCCACCCATCCGTGCTCACCCACCCATCTGTGGCTCATTCATCCCCATCCATGGCTCATTTGTGCCTCATTCATGCTCATCCATACCACATCAGTTCTCATCCATGACACATCCATGCCACTGCAGTGCCCATCCGTGCCACTACAGTGCTCATCCGTGCCACTACCCTGCCCATCTTTGTCACTACAGTGCCTATCCACGCCACCACAGTGCCTCACAATAGTGTAAAAGATAGTCAAATTAGATTTGAAATGTATGCCCCTAGAACACCTGACGGTGCTCCCTGCATGTTGGGTCCCTGTATGTGGTCAGGCTGTGTAAAAGTGTCACGCATGTGGTATCGCCATACTCGGGAGGAGTAGCAGAATATATTGTGGGGTGTCATTTTTGCTATGTACATGCTATGTGTTAGAAATATTGTATAAATGGATCTTTGTGTAAAAAAAAAATGCGTTTTCATTTTCTTTCCACATTTTCCTAAAATTTGTGGAAAAAATGACATGTTCAAAAGACTCATTATGCCTCCTAGAATATACATTGGGGTGTTTGCTTTCTAAATGGGGTCATTTTTTGGGCGTTTCCATTGTCCTGGTGTTCCAGGACCTTCAAAAGTGCAAGAGGTAGTCAAGAAATTATGTGTGTAATTTATGCTCCTAGAACGCCTGATGGCGCCCCCTACATGTTGGGCCTCTGTATGTGGCTAGGCTGTGTAAAAGACTCAGACATGTGGTATCGCCATACTCAGGAGGAGTAGTAGAATGTGTTTTGGGGTGTAATTTGTGGTAGGCATACGCTGGGTGTGAGAAATAACCCGTTAACATATGACAATTTTGGAGGGAAAAAAATATTCATTTTGCAAAGAATTGTGGGAAAAAAATTACAATTTCAAAATATTCACCATAATCCTTACTAAATGCCTTGGAATGTCTACTTTCCAAGAAGGGGTAATTTGGGGGGTATTTGTACTTTCCTGGCTTGTTAGGGTCTCAAGAAATGAGATAGGCCATCCGTACATCAGGTGTGATCAATATTCAGTGATTGGCACCATAGCTTGTAGACTCTATAACCGTGTTCCCCAACCCAGTTCTCAAGGCCCACCAACAGGTCATGTTTTCAGGATTTCCCTCAGATGAATCAGCTGTGGTAATTACTAAGGCATTGAAATTGATCAAATCACCTGTGCAAAATAATGGAAATCCTGAAAACATGACCTGTTGGTGGGCCTTGAGGACAGGGTTGGGGAACACTGCTCTATAACTTACACAAGGACCAAATAATATACACTAATTTGTTTTTTTTTTTACCAAAGATATGTAGCAGTATAAATTTTGGCCAAAATGTATTAAGAAAAATTACTAATTTGCAAAATTTTATAACAGAAACGAAGAAAAATTCATTTTTTTACAAAATTTCCGGTCTTTTTTTAATTATAGTGCAAAAAAATAAAAAACCCAGTGGTGATTAAATACCACCAAAAGAAAGCTCTATTTGTGTGAAAAGAAGGACGCAAATTTCATATGGGTGCAGTGTTGCATGACTGAGTAATTGTCATTCGAAATGTGAGAGTACTGAAAGCTGAAAATTGGTCTGGTTGTTAAGTGCCCAGTGGTCAAGTGGTTAATGAGTGAAATAAAGATTTGACCCCTTCGCAAAACATGACTTAGTACTTGGTGGCAAAACCCTTGTTGGCAATCACAGATGTCAGATGTTTCTTGTAGTTGGCCACCAGGTTTGCACACAAATCAGGAGGGATTTTGTTCCACTCCTCTTTGCAGATCTCTCCAAGTCATTAAGGTTTCGATGCTGACTGTTTCCACCTCCATGTTTGACGGTGGGGATGGTGTTCTTGGGGTTATAGACAGCATTCTTCCTCCTCCAAACATGGCGAAGTGAGTTGATGCCAAAGAGCCTGATTTTGGTCTCATCGATCTGACCACAGCACTTTCACCCAGTTCTCCTCTGAATCATTCAGATGTTCATTAGCAAACTTCAGTACATTGTGCTTTCTTGAGCAGGGGGACCTGGTGGGCACTGCAGTATTTCAGTCCTTCACAGCGTAGTCACCGTAGTGTGTTACCAACTGTTTTCTTGGTAGCTATGGTCCCAGCTGCCTTGAGATAATTAACAAGATTTTCCCATGTAGTTCTGGGCTGATTCCTCACCGTTCTCATGATCATTGAAACTCCTCAAGGTGAGATGTTGCATGGAGCCCCAGACCGAGGGAGATTGACAGTTATTTTGTGTTTCTTCCATTTGGGAATAATCGCACCAACTGTTGGCACCCTCTCACCAAGCTGCTTGGCGATGGTCTTCTAGCCCATCCCAGCCTTGTGTAGGTCTACAATCTTGTCCCTGACATCCTTGGACAGCTCCTCTTTGGTCATGGTGGAGAAATTGGAATCTGATTGATTGCTTCAGTGGACATGTGTCTATTATACAAGTAACAAGCTGAGATTAGGAGTACTCCCTTTACGAGAATGCTCCTAATCTCAGCTTGTCACCTCTATAGAAGACACCTGGGAGCCAGAAATCCTGCTGACTGATAGGGGATCAAATACTTATTTCACTCATTAAAATGCAAATCAAATTATAACTTTTTTTAAATGCATTTTTCTGGATATTTTTGTTGTTATTCTGTCTCTCATTAGTAAAATAAGCCGACCATTAAAATTATAGACTGATAATTTCTTTGTCAGTGGTCAAACGTTAAAAATCAGCAAGGGATCCAATACTTTTTTCCCTCAATCTATCGGTGTGTGTGATTGGGGGATACAATGTATCGGTGTAATTGAGGAATACATTGTATCGGTGTGATTGGAGGATACAATGTATCGGTGTGATTGGAGGATACAATGTATCGGTGTGATTGGAGGATACAATGTATCGGTGTGATTGAGGGATACAATGTATCGGTGTGATTGAGGGATACAATGTATCGGTGTGATTGGAGGATACAATGTATCGGTGTGATTGGAGGATACAATGTATCGGTGTGATTGAGGGATACAATGTATCGGTGTGATTGAGGGATACAATGTATCGGTGTGATTGAGGGATACAATGTATCGGTGTGATTGAGGGATACAATGTATCGGTGTGATTGGAGGATACAACGTATCGGTGTGATTGAGGGATACAATGTATCGGTGTGATTGGGGGATACAACATATCGGTGTGATTGGGGGATACAACATATCGGTGTGATTGAGGGATACAATGTATCGGTGTGATTGGAGGATACAATGTATCGGTGTGACACCTGTCAGGGAGGAGGAGGGTGATGATTGGGGAATGAAGGTATAAACAGCTTTGTATACAGAGATCTCAGATTACCTATAGATTGGCATACAATGGAACACATGATCTGTAGATTGGCATACAATGTAACCAGGGGCGTAACGATAGGGGTTGCAGGGGTTGCAATTGCAACCGGGCCCCGTGGTCCAGGGGGCCCATGTGCCTCCCTTGTACACCTGAATAGGAGGGATGGCGGGGTGGCATTTAGAGGACCCAATCTCCTCCATTTTCCTCTATCCAGTTTACTTGTCTTCTGCTGTTCCCAGGGGCCCCTGTGTGCTTCCCTGGTCCCCCTGGGGCCTGCTGCAGAACTTGTGAAAGGGCCCCACTGCAGTACCGTAATAAAGGGACCCACGATGGGAGTAAAGGGCCCCAGGATCAGTGGGAAGAGGGAAGGGCCCGGGTCAGGGGGCCCTTCATAATTTCTTGCACCGGGGCCCTGAAGGTTCTAGTTACGCCTCTGAATGTAACACATGATCTATAGATTGGCATACAATGTAACACGTGATCTATAGATTGGCATACAATGTAACACATGATCTGTAGATTGGCATACAATGTAACACATGATCTATAGATTGGCATACAATGTAACACATCATCTGTAGATTGGCATACAATGTAACACATCATCTGTAGATTGGCATACAATGTAACACATGATCTATAGATTGGCATACAATGTAACACATGATCTATAGATTGGCATACAATGTAACACGTGATCTATAGATTGGCATACAATGTAACACGTGATCTATAGATTGGCATACAATGTAACACATGATCTATAGATTGGCATACAATGTAACACATGATCTATAGATTGGCATACAATGTAACACGTGATCTATAGATTGGCATACAATGTAACACATGATCTATAGATTGGCATACAATGTAACACATGATCTGTAGATTGGCATACAATGTAACACATGATCTGTAGATTGGCATACAATGTAACACATGATCTATAGATTGGCATACAATGTAACACATCATCTATAGATTGGCATACAATGTAACACATGATCTGTAGATTGGCATACAATGTAACACATCATCTATAGATTGGCATACAATGTAACACGTGATCTATAGATTGGCATACAATGTAACACATGATCTATAGATTGGCATACAATGTAACACATCATCTATAGATTGGCATACAATGTAACACATGATCTGTAGATTGGCATACAATGTAACACATCATCTATAGATTGGCATACAATGTAACACATGATCTGTAGATTGGCATACAATGTAAACAATGCTGTGTGTAGGAGGTTCCGGTGGGGGGCGCCCCATGTGCACAGCCCGCCTCCCTCTGCTGACACCCGGAGAAGCCGCTCCTGCCCTGATCTCTGACCTCCATCCCCGGGGCCAGGAACCTGTCACCGCCTGGGGCGCCCCGCCTCCTACACACACCTCTGAGCGGCTGCTCCGGTGCAGCACCTGTGGACACTCCCCCCTCCTCCTCCCCTTTACCGACCCCTTACCGGAACATGGAGGATACCGAGCCGCGCGCAGCACAATCCCGGATCCCGCAGCGAATAGAGTACGGAGGAGAGGGCGGGGACCACAGCACGCTGCGTCACTCCCTCTGCCTCTCTAACCACGCCCATCCCGCGCCATCACCGCCTACACTGCCTGCTCCTGCCGGGGACACGCCCTCCTACTCGGGATATTCTTTCTCTGAAGTGCCACGCCCCTCTCCCACCAGACGCTGCACAGCACGGCGAGGTGACGTCAGGGATAGGCGGTCCTTGGTGTGTAGAGGAGAGCGCTGCACCTGTCCGCCGTGCCCGGGGCGGGATGGGTCCGGGATCACTGTGTTGTATTATTTCATTCCGTGCGTCCTGATCTCCGGCCACACCGCTAATGCACAGAAGGGATGCGGCTTCCTATCCAATGCAGTTCTCGGATTTACACAGCAGCTCGGCCAGTGACCTGGCTTTATTCTAAGCAGGTCACCCTGTGATTGGAGAATAACCCAGCCCAGCAGGAGGGGATGGGGTTCTGGTTCGTGACACGTGACAGATACTACCAATAATAAATGATAACTTCCTGCTGTTCAGGCCGCTATATTCATTGGTTGCTAAGATGCTGGCTGCTGCTGATGTCCTAGCAACCACTATTCCTCTGCCTGCTGGCTTGCAGACAAGCTGGTGGCCATCCCAGGGGGGGTCTTCACCATATTGGGTCAATGATGTCAGCAAGCTTCTGGACCATTTGTTTATGGTCAGCTTTTGACATCCATGTGTATACATTCATCTTCTGATATCCCTTTATTCACATTCAGATTCGGATATACCTTTGTTTATATTCGACTTCTAACGAACCCTTGTCTACATTCAGCTTATGTCAACCCTTTGTTTACATTCAGCTCTGACCGCCCCTTTGTTTACATTCAGCTTCTAGCAACCATTTGCTTACCTACAGCTTTTGACATCCATTTGTTTACATTACTACAGTGACAGTGCATATTATTTGATCACTGTATTGGTGTCACTGGTTCCGAAAAAGTGTCACTTAGTGTCAAAATTGCTGATCGCCGCCATTACTAGTAAAAATAAATAAATACTTTTTTAAGAATATCCCCTATTTTGTAGACGCTATAACTTTTGTGCGACATTGTCCATTCACACACACGGGGGGTGGCTCAGCCCCACCCCTTGCTCTCTCCTCATTGGTTCACTGGTTTTGATTGACAGCAGCCAATGGCTCCTGCTGCAATGTGAGCCAATAAGGAGAGAGACCCCGGAGAGCTTCTCCTCTCATACACATTGCTGGATCCACATGGGGCTGGGGGGAGGGAGCTGCACCCAAAAGGTTTTTTACCTTAACGACTTGCCGACCGGGCACTGTACATCTACTGCGTCAGTGCAGGCCGGCTGCGCAGAATCTCATATATAAACAGTTGGGTCCATATATATTTGGGCACAGGCACAATTTTCATACTTTTGGCTCTGTATGCCACCAAAATAAAATTAAAACAAAACAATCCAAATGAATTTGAAGTGCAGACTTTCAGCTTTAATTCAAGGGGTTGAACATAAATTTCAAGTACAAATTTTAGGAACTGCAACCATTTTTATACACAGTCGCCCCCCCCCCCCCCCCATTTTCAGGGGGCTCAAATGTAATTGGACAAATGAATATAATCATAAATAAAATGTTAATTTTTAATATTTTGTTGAGAATCCTTTACTGGCAATGGCTGCCTGAAGTCTGGAACCCATGGACATTACCAAAGACTGGGTTTCCTCCTTTCTGATGCTTTCCCAGGCTGTAACTGCAGCTGTCTTCAGTTCTTTGTTTGTGGGTCTTTCTGCCTTTAGTTTTGCCTTCAGCAGTGAAATGGATGCTCAATTGGGTTGAGATCAGCTTGACTCGGCCATTGCAGAATATTCCACTTCTTTTCCTTCAAAAGCTCCTGGGTTGCTTTTTCAACGTGTTTTGGATTTTTGTCCATCTGTACTGTGAAGTGCCGTCCAATCAACTTTGCTGCATTTGGCTGAATCTGGACTGACATTATATCTCTAAACACTGCAGAATTCATCCTTCCGTCTTCTGTCATATCATCAATAAACAATGACCCAGTGCCACTGGAAGCCATGCATGCCCATGCCATCACACTGCTTCCACCATGTTTTACAGGTGGCACTGTGTGCTTTGGATCATGAGCTGTTCCAAGCCTTCTCCACACTTTTTTCTTCCCATCATACTGCTACAGATTAATCTTAGTTTCATCCGTCCAAAGAATGCTTTTTTAGAACTGGTCTGGATTTTTTAGATATTTTTTGACATAATCTAATCTGGCTTTTCTATTCCTCAGGCTTATGAATGCTTTGCACCTTGTGGTGAACCCTCTGTATTTGCTCTTGGGAAATCTTCTCTTGATTGTAGACTTTGACAATGATACACCCACCTCCTGGAAAGTGTTCTTCACTTGTCTGGATGTTGTGAATGGGCTTTTCTTTACCATAGAGAGGATCCTGTGATCATCCACCACTGTTGTTTTCTGTGGACGTCCAGGCCTTTTTATGTTGCTGAGCTCACCAGTGCGTTCTTCTTTCCTCAGAATGTACCAAACTGTTGATTTGGCCACTCCTAATGTTGCTGCTATCTCTCTGATGGATTTGTTTCGTTTTTGAAGCCGTACAATGGCCCGTTTCATTTGCATGGACAGCTCCTTTAAACGCATGATGTAGGTTCACAGCAATAGATTCCAAATGCAAATACCACACTTAGAATCAACTCCAGACCCTTTACCTGCTTAATTGATGAAGAAATAATGAAGGAGTAGCCCACACCTGGCCATGAAACCGCTTTTGATCTAATTGTCCAATTACTTTGGGTCCTTTGAAAAAGGGGGGTGGCTAATCTTAAGAGCTGTAATTCATAAACCCTTCCTCCGATTTGGATGTACATAACCTCAAATTAAACCTGAGAGTGTGCACTTTCAGCTCATATTCATTATATACAATATCTTACAAAAGTGTGTACACCCCTCACATTTCACAGGTTTCAGAGCTTCACAGGTTGCCGCTGGAGTCCTCTTCCACTCCTCCATGATGACATCACAGAGCTGGTGGATGTTAGAGACCTTGCGCTCCTCCACCTTCCGTTTGAGGATGCCCCACAGATGCTCAATAGGATTTAGGTCTGGAGACATGCTTGGCCAGTCCATCACCTTTACCCTCAGCTTCTTTAACAAGGCCGTGGTTGTCTTGGAGGTATGTTTGGGGTCATTATCATGTTGGAATACTGCACTCAGTCTCTGAAGGGAGGGGATCATGCTCTGCTTCAGTATGTCACAGTACATTCTGGCATTCATGGTTCCCTCAATGAACTGTAGCTCCCCAATAAGCGTATATTGATTGGTTTGCACAAAAGTTATAGGGTCTACAAACTATGGGATAGATTTATGGACTTTTTATTTTTTTATTTGTTTTTACTAGTAATGGTGGTGAACAGCGGTTTTTAGCGGGACTGGGACATTGCGGCGGATAAATCTGACGATAAGTGCTACTTTTTGGGGACCAGTGACACCAATACAGTGATCAGTGCTAAAAAAAAAACAATGTCACTGTATAAATGACACTGGCAGTGTAAGGAATCATCCCCGGGCACTGGCATGTCCAGGCGCACGTAGCGTGTGCGTGTCCGTTAGCGCACGCCTGTGCATGTTCGCGGGCGTATGCACCGGCAATGGCACCAATAGTGGCCATATAAGCGGACAGCACCAGGAAGCAAGTGCTGTCCGTTCTACAGTGTTCCTGCACCTGTGACCCCCAGCGTTTGTTCCTGAGAGACTTCCTGTTCCTGTGACCCCGGCTACCCTTTGAAGTTTGTTGCTATCTGCCTGCCCTGACCCCAGATTGTATACAACTACTCTTCTGCCTCAAACACCAAGTACGTGACAGGAAGGGAAGGGGTTAACATCAGCAGCGATAAAAGGGTTAAGTGTGCTCCTAGGGAGTGCTTTCAAGCTATGTGGGGGGGATGCTGTGACTGGAGAAGAACAGAGACAGAAACACAAGATCTCCATTTTCCTCCCTCACAGAACAAAAAAGCTAACTTGATTACATAGACAGACCACCGTTCTGCCTCTCCTGAGAATAATCGCAGGTGTGATGGCCGCCGGACCCTGCTAATTGGCTCCCGATGTGTCCAATCAGAGCGGAAGTGCGGCTTCGGCAGCGAGCCTGTGTGCCCCAGAGCCAGCAACAGCAATCACGTACAGGTCCGTGATTTTGCACTTAAGGGCTGCCCTGTCGCATTACATGTACGTGGGGAGGTCCTTAAGTGGTTAATGTGTGTACTTGTTATTGTCCTTACCAGCTATCATAGTTAAGCCTTTATTCACACTGCCGCGGTTTCAAAGTCACGCAACTCTGAATCCGACATCCCTGGACGACTTTATCGCAGCTTGCATTCGACTTAGTCAATGCAAGTCATGTTGAAGTCGCACCAATGTAGTGCAGGAATCTTTTTCTAATTCGGAGCGACTTGAGCTGCACAGATTAGCATGGTTTCATTGCCGCTAATGGGACACGACTTGTCATGCGACTTTGAATTCTCAAGTCACGCAACACGTCATGGCAGTGTGAGCCGAAGCTAAATCTAAGAATGTCGCCCTATTGAGCTCCTATGAAAGATTAATTCCAAGTTTATTAGAATGTGCTTCTATAAAAAAAAAAAAAAGTACAGGAGGGAACTCTTATCACCCTTCCAAATAAGAATTATGTTCTTTTTATATGAACAGATGTGACCACTTTCTGTTATATGGAAACTCTTTTTCATCTTTCCATGTTAAAATTTGCAAGGCTGGGACTTTGACCCGCATAGCTGCCCATATTTGCTATGAACAGAACTCCCCATTGAACCAATAGAAATGGTGTCAGTCTGCAATTCTACAATATATTCTTTATGTACACCACATAGGTCTTCATCCCTAAGGCCAACTGTACTGCCACTATGCCTTCTTTGTGTTGGATATATAAACATCAGCTGTAGCGAATATAAACTGCTTATTATATTCAAATCAAATCTATGTATTCTCCTAATCCTTATTGGTCTCCCTGGTGTGTGCTTTGGGTCCTTATGTACTTTTGGTATATGTAGCCAGGAGCTGGGTATCACACTCTTGGCAATAGAGACATTTCTGACTTCAAGTGTAATGCAGCTGTTTACCCCTAGTGCCAGTTTACTGTTCTGTGACTCTAACAGTAGCAAGAGAAATGGGGGGGGGGGGGTTGTAGTTTGCTTGTGAGGATTCACCCTCTGGCTGTACTGCAGTGGAACTACATTTCCCATCTGACTGTGCAGCAGAGGAGGATTCCTGGGAGAAGTGCCTCGTGGGAGAGACTATTTAAGCAGAGGCTGGGGCTTAGCACGCTCTCTCTGGACGGCGGTGATCGATTGTCATGAATCTGCAATAACATTTCATGTCCTGTCTGTTTTCTTACCTCTCTGTTTGTGGTCGGCCTAGAGACCGTGCACCTCTCACCTGCATGCTAAGTAATATTTCCTCAGCAGGACTCCACCCCAGTCTATAATTAGGAACATTATTTAAGACCATGCAGTGCAAGCCTTGTTGCCGATCAACATTGTGTGTTAGGCTTTCCGTGTGTGGTTCCTGCTGGGTGCTCTCCGTCTGATTCCTTATACCGACTTTGGCTTGTTCGTGACCTTCCTGTCTGCTTGTTACCCTGATCTTGGCTTGTTCATGACTATTCCTGTCTGCTGGTTACCCCAATCTTGGCATGCTCTCCTGTATGTTCTTGTCTGCTCGTTGCCCTGACCCTTGGCTATCCCACTGACTATTCCTTGCTGTCCTGTACTGCTGCTTCCTCTCTATCCACCAGTAGCCAGCTGCAAGCGCGAGCTGGGAGACCCTTGGGGCCGTGACCTGGAGCCAGTTGCAATCTAGTCCATCCTCATCACCAGAGTCTCTCATGAACACCTGCTGGCTCTTAGACTCCACTCCCTGGGAAACCTATGCTCTAGCTCCCTGCATAATCTGAGCCAGTGCTCCAGGGGTCCTGCTTCCATCACCACCCAGAGTTTCATTTGCAGCAGTCAGCTAAGGGTCCACAACCTTACCTGCCGTCAGGTGACTTGACATCAATCAAGCAGGACCCTGTGTAATGGTGGCTGAATCGTGGCCTACTCCCACAGACTGAGCAGTTCAGCAACCTTGCAGTACTTCAGTGAGCAACCTGAAAGACCTGCCCTGCACCGAGCGGAGCCTGTTCCTGATTCGTGCATTCCGCTTGGACGATCGATCTGGGAGAACCACGGAGAGAGGCGGTGGAAGCCAATCCTAGGAGCCAGAGGACTGGAGTGAACATTATCATCTCCATCCTTGTCATCATTATCATCATCCTTAGCAGTGGATACATCCTCTACATCCATTGATCCTGTGGGGTGAGCGGGCTGAAGCCCATTGTTACAGACACCGCATACACATACCCTGATTCTGCATATTCATTGTAGTCAAGACCTAGTTCCCAACGTTGAGGATACAAGTGGAATACAAGCATTTAAACCCTAGACTGGATTGCTGTTATTTGTAGTCCCACAATCAAAGTCAGTGATCACTGTGAAGCTTCCTTTGTATTGCTGCAGTAAGAGTGCTTTATACAAACATAGTACACTTCCTGGAAATCTACTCTGTTGCATCAGCATTTTTATTTTGGTATGTACCATTTAAACTACAAAGCTAGCTGAAGATCATCTGAACTGTCAAGCAAGGAACATTGAACTACAACTGCTCTTCATCGGCCCCCCCCCACTTAGTGAGCATTTACTATTTGCCAAAGTATTTTATAGATTGCATTCATCTAAGAACTCTCTCCTTTAGAGCAGATTGAATATATCTGCAAATTTCATTCTGGTTGTGTACCTGACTCTCTACTATTTACTTGTTTATACCTGTTTATCTACTCTTCACTGGTTTATACCTGTTCGTCTACTATTTGCGGCTGTCAGGAGAGTGAGCAGTAGAGAGTGGTTTGACAATTCAGTAGTCATTCCCCTGCTCGCCTGTGTCCCACTCTCATGCACAGTATATAGATTTGTTTATGCACTTATTGGTTGAACCTATAAAGATATAAGAAGTATATTTGTTATTCACTGGGGTTTCATCATCATCATTCATACTGTTGAGATGTATTTTATGTATCCTGTCAAATCAGAGCTCCTCTTGAACAATATATTTTGGGTAAATAATTGATTTTCTCAATTTTGTGTACTTCCTTCACTGTGTCCTACTTAAAGGGGAACTAACTTTATGAGTGAACCCAGTGTGTCAGGGGTGGCAGAGGATTCCCTGGGCCGGGAAAACCAGGGGGGTATTGACTTATCTTGCGACCGCCAATGGTGGCAATGCTAAATTTGGGGGATCCCTCCATGGTAAGCCCCAGCAAGCCTGAATAACCAACCAGAGAAGGAGAAGATGGGCTCCGCTACTGCTGTCAAATGGGTGCAGGAAGAAGGGAGTCGTCTGGAGTTGGCCAGTGTGCTAAAGCTGCCTGAAGTTGGATGGTCAGAGAAAGATGTATGGCTGATGCAACCTTTTTTAAAGAGACGAGCTGGCAGCTCGTGGATAAGTGCCCATAGACGGCTTTTAAATGTAAGTGCGCAATGTTGTTTTACAAATAAAAGTTTTTAAAGACAATATCACACTACAAGGATTCTTGTAACCCTTCTTCCACATATATAAAACAT
Source organism: Glandirana rugosa (assembly GCA_018402905.1). Classification (NCBI taxonomy): domain Eukaryota; kingdom Metazoa; phylum Chordata; class Amphibia; order Anura; family Ranidae; genus Glandirana; species Glandirana rugosa. The sequence continues at coordinate 718,916 of BLSH010228224.1, read as the reverse complement.
TCTCAACTGGGGACCGAGGCTTGGAGCAATCAAGCAAGGCAAGAGGGCTCCATAGGAGCATAAGGAGACCACCCATGGCGAGAGATCGTTACCACACCACCCCACAAAAGAAACCTTTATGTGCTAAAGCCCTAGCAAACTCAGGTGAGAGGCTAGAGCACTTATATGAGACACAGTTAAGGAAAGTCACAAATTCATCTGCATTGTCACAAGAGCACTGATTAATTGTGGAAGAAAGTTTAATCAAAAAAATATGCACTGGAATGATTGAAGACTCAAGGAGATTTTACACCTTTATTTTGTATATATATAGAACACGTTTGTTACTTATTTGTTGAGATTGGAAAAAGACCCGTTTATGCATGATCAAGTGTCCAGCCTTGAGACACATAGAACTGGATTTATGATTTAATGGTGGAGCATTATTGTTTGTTTTTGATGAAGACATTGGTTTTGAGTTTAATGTATGCAAGGAAAGAAATGTAATTTGATATACAACACAATTTTTAGATTAACGCACATTTTCAGGATATTTTATTTACTTCATGTGGTAGCGCTGAGCACCTTTTTCACATACCAGGAGGAGTCTCGGTGTGGCTCAGTGAGTCCTGATGTGGAAGGAGGAGCTGATACCACCAACAAAGGGATGCCTCCAGCTTCGTTCTATATGGATATGAGTCGGCTGGTGGAGAGTTTGATCAAGAGCAACAATATTACAGCCAATCAGGGCTACAGGTAGCTGCAGTTCTTCTCAGGTCGCACCCCCACACCTGAAGGTGAGGAAGAATTTGAGAATTGGATGGATCAAGCTATTCAAGCTGTGGAGGATTGGAATGTGCTGGAAGCAGTGAAGAGGCAGTGAGAGCTTGAGAAGTCCTACTGTAGATGTTATCCGAAGTTTGAAGAGAGGAAAGCCTGAGTTTGTAGCCATGGATTACATTGAAGCATTGTGTGCAGTGTATGGTAGGGTGGAGAAGATTCCTGATTTGATGTACAAATTTGAGCACACGCACCGGTCCAGAGGAGAGAAGTTGTTTGCCTATGTTGTTAGGGTGGATCGTGTCCTACATCAAATTATCTTAAAAAAGGGAATCCATCCGAAAGAAAATGGCAAAGTCAGATGGGAGCAAATTTTATAGGGAGCAAGACCCAATCACCCTATTGTGCTCCGATTGCTGTTAAAAGGGATACAGACAGCACCAACTTACCCTGAACTGGTGAAAATGGTTATGGAGGAAGAAGCCCTGTTAGATGAGAAGAATCAGGGACCACGTGAAGGGATCAATACTACCCCAAAGGCTGGGAAGGTGTCTGCTCAACCAGTGCAAATAGAGCCAGTTATCTTTGAAGTGGACAGTGAAGAAGAATCAGCGTGGGGGAAGAGTACTAAAACCCCTGTGTCTTCACCTGCACTTGAAGAATCTCCAGTCAAGCTGCTCACTCAAGTGGCTCAGGCACAAGATCAACTACAACAGACGTTGCGGGTGATGGAAGCTCAAGTCACCACCCAGTTGGATAAAGCTGACCCTCGGAAGTTCTTTAAGTGTTGAGAGTCTGGGCATTTCAGAAGACAGTGTCCAAAGAAGGACGAAGAATTCAATTTCATGGCTGAGATATTGAAAGCATTACAGCAGCTGCTATCCACTCAGAAGGCGGAAAACTTCAGAGGGTCTCAGTGAAGGAGCAAACTGAGAACCTGAAGAAGGAATGGAGCTCCAAGAAACAAGATGAAGGCAAACAGAGGCCAAAGAAAGGGGAAAAAAAGGGAGAGAAATCTCCTAAAGCAACCAACCCATCACCGGGGTCTGAGGGTTGGGTGCAGGGAGTCAATGCTCATTCACCACCCAGGGCTAGAGTTAGATCCTCTCAAAGTGGGCCAGAAAGAGACACCAACAACGCAGGATTGGATAGGTTGCCTGAGAAGTTAGTGGGGCCATCCCCTATTGTGTCAGTACAGGTGGAGGGTGTGTATACAAGAGCTCTTTTGAATACAGGAGCCCGAGTCACTTTACTCTACTGAGATTTCTACAATCAGTACCTAAAGCATATTCTTCTGAACAAGCTTGAACAGCTGGAGATTTGGGGAATTGAGACTGACAAGTTTCCATATGATGGATACACCCCTATAAGAATTTCATTTGGACCAGCAGCAACAGGGAAGGTTGAGATATTTGAGACCCTAGCCTTGGTGTGCCCCAGGCCTCCAAATGCCGAACAAAATTCCATGCTGATTGGGACAAATACAGACTTGGTGAGAAGATTGCTGGAGAAGGTAATAGGAGAAGATGGGTCGGTGCCAATGGAGATTCACCCGAAATTATATCAGGCTTGCCAGCAGGTGATTAAAGAGAGGAAGGTTCCTGCCCATGGAGTTGGATGAATATGGAAGCTGGATATGAGAGCGAAAGTGCTCCAACCGGGTGAGGTTGCTTGCCTGAAGGCCACTGTGAAACTCACTTGGGATCACCCCGGGCCCTTCGTTGTGCTGGAGACAGATGCACAAACTGAAGTAGCTGGCATACCAATGGTTCCTGAGTTGGTTTTTACCAAAGTTCTGTTGCAAAACAAGAAGAGGGTGCCTATTAGTCTTCAGAATGTCTCAGATCACCCAGCGACATTAAAAGCCCGAAATGTCAGTGGGTCAAGTGAGTGCAGCTACCCTAGTGTCTCCCTGAGGAGGTTGAGAAGAATGAGAAGTGACAAGGATTATTGAGGGAATTAAAAGAGTGTGCTGCTGTACTACCCCCTTCTTGGAGAGGAAGGATGAAGTCACAGTTAGATTGGTGGGAGAAGATCTTCTCTAGCAATGATTCTGATGTGGGGTGTGCTAAGAGTGCCCAACATCGAATACGCCTGCAAGAAGATAAACCCGTCCGGGAGAGAACTCACAGAATTTGGCTCAGTGACTTGGAAGATTTGAGAGAGCAGCTGGTGGAGCTAGAAAAAACCCGAGTGATTCAGGAGTCCCGAAGCCTGTATGACTCACTCATTGTAGTGGTTTGGAAAAAGAATGGAACACTATGTATGTGCATAGACTATCGAGCCCTTAACCGACGAACCATTCCGGATTAATACAGCACCCCACGGATTGAAGATGCTTTTCAGTGTCTTGCTAGAGCCAAATGGTTTAGTGTGCTGGATCTGAAAAGTGGATATTATCAGATACCGATGCATGCTGAAGACAAGGAGAAGACTGCCTTTATTTGCCCCCTTGGGTTCTTTGAATTCAACCAGATGCCACAAGAACTGTCTGGGGTGCCAGCCAGCTTTCAATGACTGATGGAAAGAACATTGGGGGATATAAACTTGGTTATAGTGCTGGTGCATCTGGATGATATTATAGTGTTTGGAAGAACATGAGGCACAGTTGGAGAAGGTATTCCAGAGGCTCCATGAAGAAGGGCTGAAATTATCCCTGGAGAAGTGTCATTTCTATCGTACTTCGGTCACTTACTTTGGCAATGTGGTCTTAGCTAATGGTGCGGCTACTGACCCAAAGAAGTTGGAGGCGGTTACTGCATGGCCTAGGCCTGAGACTGTGACAGAACTGAGTTCCTTTTTAGGGTTTTGCTAGTACTACCGAAGATTTGTGGCTAACTTTGCCAAGATTGCTAAGCCCCTCAATGAATTGCTGCAGGTAGCCGCGGGGGAGGAAGAAGGGAAGATGAAAAAGAAGAAGTTGGGCCGGAGAGGACAGAAAGAGAGCAGTGGACCCATTCATGTGAAGAAGCTTACAGGCGGTTAAAGATAAGTCTCACTGAAGCCCCTGGTTTAGCCTATGCTGATCCATGCAAACCCTATGAACTTCATGTGGATGCTAGCAGAGATGGGCAAGGAGGAGTCCTTTATCAAGAGCAAGATGGCCAGCTCAGACCAGTGGTTGATGTGAGCCGAAGTCTTATTCCCTCTGAAAGAAGTTACCCAGCACACAAATTGGAGTTCCTAGCTCTAAAGAGGGCCATTGTTGATAAATTGAAGGACTGCATCTATATGGGGCTCAATTCATATTGAAGGCTAATAACAACCCACTGACCTACCTGCTGACTTCTGCAAAGCTGGATGTAATCGGGCATCGGTGGTTAGCTGCGTTAGCTGGATTTCAATACAGTTTAAAGTACCGAATTGGAATTGGGAACAGAGATGCCGATGCATTGTCCCGTAGGCCACATTGCCCTGAATAGAAGTTTAAAAAATGGACCTTTGTGCCTACCGAAGGAGTACAAGCCCTATGTAGAAGCCTAGTTCACCGCCTGAGAGGAGCTGTAGGAGCAGAGTCCATAGGAGTTACACCAGCTGGAGTACCTCTGTCCTATTGTGGACTGACTCAAGTAAAAAGTGAGGGGCTTCTTCCTTTAACCACTTGCCGACCGCAGTCTGACGGCGACAGAGTGGCTCAATATCGCAAACCGCCGCCATATGACAGCGGCTGCGATATCCCTCACTGTGAGCGCATGCTCACTGTGTCCGGGGGGGCCAGGGAGCAGGTATGGCGAACTCGATCGCCGCCGGCTACCCGCGATGGCCCCCCCAGTGAAAGAACAGAGGTCTGTGTAAGTAAACACAGATCTCCGTTCTGTTAGAGGGGGAAGAGCTGTGATCACAGGCTTCCTGTATGGAAGCCGTGATCACTCCCTTCCCCCAGCCAGCCCAGCCCACACACAGTTAGAACAAGCCCAGGGAATACAGTTAACCCTTAGCGCCCCCTCCAGGTTAATCCCTTCACTGCCAATGGCATTTACACAGTAATCAGTGCATTTTTATAGCACTGATCGCTGTATAAATGCCAATGGTCCCAAAAAAGTGTCAAAATGATCCGACATGTCCACTGCAATATCGCAGTACCGCTAAAAATCGCAGATTGCCGACATTACTAGTAAAAAATTTAAAAAAATAAAAACCCCAGAAATTAATTCTCATCATCCGTAAACTCAACAACTTTTGCGCAAACCAATCAATAAATGCCGATTGCAATTTTTTTTAACCAAAAATATAAGGAAGAATATAAATCAGCCAAAAACGATTAAAAAAAATGTTTTTTTATATTTTTTTTTTTGGATTTGTATTTTAGCAAAAAGTAGGAAATATAGGTTTTTTTTTTTTTTTTGCAAAATTGTCGCTCTTCTTTTGTTTATAGCGGTGATCAGAAATGACGCAGAGGAGACCAAATACCACCAAAAGAAAGCTCTGTTTGTGGGAAAAAAAGGTTGCAAATTTTGTTTGGGTACAACGTCGCATGACCACGCAATTGTCAGTTAAAGCTACGCAGTGCCGAATCGCAAAAAGTGCTCTGGTCCTAAAGTGGGAAATCCTTCCGGGGCTGAAGCGGTTAACAAAGAAGGAGATCAAAACTGACCAAGAGCAGGATCCTCTGTAATGTAGCCTTTCAAGCCTTGGCACAACAAGACCCTATGTTGTTGAAAAGCTCAATAGTACATGCTTAAATATTACATTGAGAATCAAGTTGGTTACAATTGAGGGATGATCTGCTATACAGAAGATGCCCTGGTGATGAGTTTGAGGAGACCTGGCAATTATACCTCCCAGAGAAGCATCGTGCCCCAGTCCTGGTGTCTTTACACGATGAACATGGGCACTTAGGCATAGAGAGAACCTTTCGCCTAGTCAGGGACATATTTTATTGGCCAGATATGAGGAGAGAGATAGAGGACTATTGTTGTTCTTACCTACCTTGCATCTAGAGGAAAACCCTTCCAGTTCGAGCTGCCCCTATGGAGCATTTACAGAGTCAGGGCCCCATGGATTTGGTATGCATTGACTTCCTGTGCCTGGAACCAGATACAGGTGGAAGAAGCAATATCTTGATGGTGACTGATCATTTTACCGGATATGCTCAGGCTTATCCATGAAAGATCAGAAAGCAACCGCGGTAGCAAAGGTACTGGTGGAGAAATTCTTTGTTCATTATGGATTGCCTGTCCGAATCCATTCTGATCAGGGGAGAGAATTTGCAAGGCAAATACATCAGTTGTGCAAGTTGTCGGGCATCAAAAAGTCTCAGACCACACCTTATCACCCACAAGTGGATACTTAGCCTAAGAGATTCAATAGGACTCTGTTGAATATGTTGGGGACTTTGCCTACGGAGATGAAGCAACACTGGGGAAATCATATTGTTACCATGGTACATGCCAATAGCAGTTATATATATATATATATATATTAACAATATATTTTGAGTAAACACCATTGATTTTCTCAATTGACTTATCTTATACAGCACTACAGTATATAGGGGTAGACCGATATGGGTTTTTCTCTGGCTGGTGCCGATGCTGATATTTAGAAATCAAAATGGCCGATATATGATATGTTAGGCCGATTTTTCAGTTAAGTAATAAGAAGTGATACAGAAATTTGATTTAAGTAAACAGTGCACTTGTATATATAATTTAGATTAAAAAAAAATATGTATCTTAAATATTAAATACACAAAAACAGGTAATCAAAACTTTTGGACGAAAAAAAATGGGCTAACTTTACTGTTTATTTTTTTTTTAATTCATTAAAATGTATTTTTTCCAAAAAAATTGAGTTTGAAAGACCGCTGCGCAAACACCGTGTGACATAAAATATTGCAACAATCGCCATTTTATTCTCTAGGGTCTCTGCTAAAAAAAAAAATATATAATGTTTGGGGGTCCTAAGTAATTTTTTAGCAGAAAATACTGGATTTTTACTTGTAAGCAACAAATATCAGAAAAGATTGTCTTTAAATGGTTAAACTGAGATCTTCTACACCCCGGAGTTCATTCCTTTGATAAGTAGAAACATTGTATCTCTTTGGTTCTTTTATCAGCGATGTTCTCAGACTTGGCAGGCTACCCAGATTTTACTCTTTCAAGTCGCTATGACTTAGAAAAAGGTTCCTGAGGGGCAACTTCAGACGACTTGCATTGACTTCTATTACAGAAGTAATTTGCAAGTCGCACGGAAGTTGCTCTGTGCAGAGTTGCGCTGAGTCGCTCCACACGTCGGATCGCCCCTGTGTGAACCGACCTTAGTGCATAAATTAATCTGCCTAATTTGCAGCACAATCGGCCGATGCCGATCAATTAAAACATGACAATAATTGGCCCGATATGTCGGCCGGCTGATATATCGGTCTACCTCTAACAGTATATATAATAAATGATCAGTATTTGATATTTAAATGGGGCCAAACTATTTTCCTATCTTTGCTAACCAACCAAACCTTTTAATTGTTTGATAATTTTGTTTAGGATTTTAATTCAACAAAGATGCATTTTGATCACTTGGAAGTTTTTTCATTTCTGTCTCATAATCTGATTTAGTCAAGACCTCTATGGCCCACCCTTTATTCACCAGATGGATTAACACTTTCTTCCTTTGCTCTAGTCTGTGAATACCTTGTTTTATATACAGTAGTCTTCATTTCTCTGTTTTTCCTTCAAGTTATCCAAATCTCTTTCAACCATATATTTGAAAACTAGACATGTGCATGACGAAAAAATTTGTTTCGTTTCGATCCATTAATCTAGTTATTTTGTTTTGTTAAATTCTGTTGATTCGTTTAATTTGTATTCAGAATTCGTTTTATGTCTTTTTCAAATTTTCTTCGAATTTACCATTTTTTTCGTTTCGAAACGTTCGTTTTGATAAATTTTGAAGCGGCCGAATCGATAACTTTAGATTTTTTTTTTTTCGATTCAGGCTTCACAAGTTTGTTGCACAATTGCAAAAAGTCTGCATTGCATGACTCCGGATCACTGTTCTTTGCAAACATTCTGCAAGTCTGCTTCAAGTTCTGGTTCAATTATGTTGTGCAATAGTCATCCCACCACAGGGGTTACCATGGCTGAATTTTCATGCTGTAGACTTGCAGAGCTCTTGCTGTAGACTCACCACTGCAACTTAGCTCTTAGAGACTTGCCATGCAAATTTGCTACAAATTGGAAACGTATCAACTAGAATTTGTGCTTCAAGTGCTCTGCAAGTGTTCAACTTGCCAGTGAAAATGTGCAGCAAGCTAAAAAATTTGTGGCAACTTGTAAGTTATCCTTGCTATCTGAGTAGAAAGTCTGCTACTCTTATATTTTCCCATAGAAGTTGTGATTTTACTTCTGACATCCAGACTTGAATTTCTAGGGAAATAATTCTCTGTGTTTAGTTTTCTAATATATTTTTGTAAATCAACATTTCTCCTATCGTTCACTGACAGACGCAGCTCATCATAACATGTGGGTTTATGCTCGTCCCACTAGGAGTTAACTAGGCAGGGAAAAGAAACAGCTGGCCCCTCCCATGGGAGCCGTCCTCTCTTCCTACATCAAACCCCCTCATAGCATAGCTCTTCAGTTTCAATGCCTAGTTTGCAAGGAGTTGACCTGGCTTCCCTTCAGGGGAATTGCGGTTATATTTGTGACCATTTTTTATTTTAATTTCTTTTACTTTTTTGTCTTCTACGGAATTAGCAGCACTATCGTGCAAGTCTCCCTACTTAGTCATGCATAAGGATACCCTCTCCTTCCTTCCTTCCGAAGGTGGTCTCTTCTTTTCACATTAATAAAGATATTGTTCTGCCTTCATTGTGCCCTCGCCCATCGCACCCAAAGGAGTTTGAGTTGCATGCTTTGGACGTGGTGAGGGCCTTACGAGTGTACTTGGCTGCTACAGCTTCTTTTCGAAAAGCTGATGCCTTGTTTGTACTGCCAGAGGGCCCGCGCAAGGGATTGGCGGCCTCGTCGGCTACGATTTCTCATTGGATTAGAAAAATCGTGACCCATGCGTATTCTGTTCGGGGCAAGGTTCCCCCTTTTCCAGTCACGGCTCATTCTACCCAGGCTGTTAGCACTTCCTGGGCTTTCAGACACCAGGCCTCGGTGTCACAGGTGTGCAAGGCGGCCACTTGGGCCTCGGTTCACACTTTCACTAAGTTTTATAAAGTTGATGTGTTTGCATCTTCGGATGCTGCTTTTGGCCCGGACCACAGACTTTCGGGTCCTTCACGATTGTCGGACCCATCTTACTCGGCACTGACCTTTTCCCCCTTGGAACGGGGCTTGTCTTATGCGTACCCAGTGCTAAAAA
>BLSH010228224.1:666979-700225 GCA_018402905.1 Glandirana rugosa | reverse complement strand
CTTCACCTTACAATACGTTACCGGTTCAGTTAGTGGTCTGGACTTAGGCTAACTCGTACGTAAAGTGAACGACTTCTGTTTTGATTTCCCTTTTACGGGGTTCTTGTTCGTTCTTGACTTTTGTCAACGTCATCTCCGGACCGTCTCGTAGTGGTCCCTACTTTTGGTCGCAGACCACTACAGATACGCAAGGTCTGGAGTCCGACATTAACTGACGTTTCCTAAACGTTGGTTCATAATTTTTCAATATCAAACTAAATACTAACAATTAGACAGGGTAATGAAAACCAGGGAATTTTTCACCCTCTTACATCCAAATCAGGTGAATGGTGTAGGAATTAAAACAGTTTGTATATGTGCCTCCCACTTTTTAAGGGACCAAAAGTAATGGGACAGATTAACAATCATAAATCAAACTATAACTTTTTAATACTTGGTTGCAAATCCTTTGCAGTCAATTACAGCCTGAGGTCTGGAACGCATAGACATCACCAGACGCTGGTTTTCATCCCTGGTGATGCTCTGCCAGGCCTCTACTGCAACTGTTTTCAGTTCTTGCTTGTTCTTGGGGCATTTTCCCTTTAGTTTTGTCTTCAGCAAGTGAAATGCATGCTCAATCGGATTCAGGTCTGGTGATTGACTTGGCCATTGCATAACATTCCACTTCTTTCCCTTAAAAAACTCTTTGGTTGCTTTCACAGTATGCTTCGGGTCATTGTCCATCTACATTGTGAAGCGCCGTCCAATGAGTTCTGAAGCATTTGGCTGAATATGAGCAGATAATATTGCCCGAAACACTTCAGAATTGATCCTGCTGCTTTTGTCAGCAGTCACATCATCAGTAAATACAAGAGAACCAGTTCCATTGGCAGCCATACATGCCCACGCCATGACACTACCACCACCATGCTTCACAGATGAGGTGGTATGCTTTGGATCATGAGCAGTTCCTTTCCTTCTCCGTACTCTTCTCTTCCCATCACTCTGGTACAAGTTGATCTTGGTCTCATCTGTCCATAGGATGTTGTTCTAGAACTGCAAAGGCTTTTTTTAGATGTTGTTTGGCAAACTCTAATCAGGCCTTCCTGTTTTTGAGGCTCACCAATGGATTACATCTTGTGGTGAACCCTCTGTATTCACTCTGGTGAAGTCTTCTCTTGTTGACTTTGACACACATACACCTACCTCCTGGAGAGTGTTCTTTATCTGGCCAACTGTTGTGAAGGGTGTTTTCTTCACCAGGGAAAGAATTCTTTGGTCATCCACCACAGTTGTTTTCTGTGGTCTTCTGGGTCTTTTGGTGCTGCTGAGCTCACCAGTGCGTTCTTTCTTTTTAAGGATGTTCCAAACTGTTGATTTGGCCACACCTAATGTTTTTGCTATCTCTCTGATGGGTTTGATTTGTTTTTTCAGCCTAATGATGTCTTGCTTCACTGATAGTGACAGTCCTTTGGATCTCATATTGAGAGTTGATAGCAACAGATTTCAAATGCAAATAGCACACTTGAAATTAACTCTGGACCTTTTATCTGCTCCTTGCAAATGGGATAATGAGGGAATAACACACACCTGGCCATGGAACAGCTGAGCCGCCAATTGTCCCATTACTTTTGGTCCCTTAAAAAGTGGGAATTCCTACACCGCTCACCTGATTTGGATGTGAATACCCTCAAATTAAAGCTGAAAGTCTGCAGTTAAAGCACATTTTGTTTGTTTCATTTCAAATCCATTGTGGTGGTGTATAGAGCCAAAAAAATTAGAATTGTGTCAATGTCCCAATATTTATGGACCTGACTGTATATCACAGAGACTTTATTGTAGCTGACAATTGTTTTTTATTTTTGCGCTGTAAATGAAAAAAGACCAACATTTTTTAAAACAAAACAGTATTTTTAACATACTACATTAAAACACATCCACACTTTTTTAAAAAAAAAATCTAATTTCTTTATAATTATAGGCCAATATGTATTCTGGTACATGTTTTTGGTAAAAAATTCCAATAAGCGTATATAGATTGGTTTGCACAAACGTTATAGCGTCTACAAACTATGGGATATACAGGATCTCACAAAAGTGAGTACAACCCTCACATTTTTGTAAATATTTTATTATATCTTTTCATGTGACAACACTGAAGAAATTATACTTTGCTACTGTAAAGTAGTGAGTGTACAGCTTGTGAATTTGCTGTCCCCTCAAAATAACTCAACACACAGCCATTAATGTCTAAACCACTGGCAACAAAAGTGAGTACACCCCTAAGTGTAAATGTCATAATTTGGCCCAAAGTGTCAATATTTTGTGTGGCCACCATTATTTTCCAGCACTGCCTTAACACTCTTGGGCATGGAGTTCACCAGAGCTTCACAGGTTGCCACTGGAGTCCCCTTCCATTCCTCCATGATGACATCACAGAGCTGGTGGATGTTAGAGACCTTGCACTCCTCCACCTTCCATTTGAGGATGCCCCACAGATGCTCAATAAGATTTAGGTCTGGAGACATGCTTGGCCAGTCCATCACCTGTCCAAGGCAGTGGTTGTCTTGGAGGGGTATTTGGGGTTGTTATCATGCTGGAATACTGCCCTGCAGCCCAGTCTCCGAAGGGAGGGGATCATGCTCTGCTTCACTATGTCACAGTACATGTTGGCATTCATGGTTCCTTCAATGAACTATAGCTCCCCAGTGCCAACAGCACTCATGCAGCCCCAGACCATGACACTCTCATCACCATCGAAACAAAAGAGGTGTGATGCCTCAATCCCTCAGTGCACGTCAGGTCTGTGAGCCGCCCGATGAATCAATCCAAAAGAAGGTGTAGACTGCACTCAAGAATATGAGGCAAAGAGTGCACTTTATTTCAAATCATAAATGGTAAAACACAAATCCAAAGTAGTAGTCCACTGCAAGTGGATGATGTGACATGAAGCAAAAAGATGAAAGCGTTTCACTAAATAAAATTTGCTTAGTCATAATCTCACCATGCTTGACTGTAGGCAAGACACGCTTGTTTTTGTACTCCTCACCTGGTTGCCGCCACACACGCTTGACACCATCTGAACCAAATAAGTTTATCTTGGTCTCATCAGACGACAGGACATGGTTCCAGTAATCCATATCCTTAGTCTACTTGTCTTCAGCAAACTGTTTACAGGGTTTCTTGTGCATCATCTTTAGAAGAGGCTTCCTTCTGGGATGACAGCCATGCAGACCTATTTGATGCAGTGTGTGGCGTATGGTCTGAGCACAGACAGGCTGACCCCCCCCACCCCTTCAACCTCTGCAGCAATGCTGGCAGCACTCATACGTCTGTTTCCCACAGACAACCTCTGGATATGACGCTGAGCACCTGCACTCAACTGCTTTGGTCGACCATGGCGAGGCCTGTTCTGAGTGGAACCTGTCCTGTTACACCGCTGTATGGTCTTGGCCACCATGCTGTAGCTACGTTTCAGGGTCTTGGCAATCTTCATATAGCCTAGTCCATCTTTGTGTAGAGCAACAATAATTTTTTCCGGTCCTTTAGAGAGTTCTTTGCCATGAGGTGCCATGTTGAACTTCCAGTGACCAGTATGAGAGAGTGAGAGTAATAACACCAAATTTAACACACTTGCTCCCCATTCACACCTGAAACCTTGTAACACTAACAAGTCACATGACTCCAGGGAGGGAAAATTGTTAATTGCGCCCAATTTGGACATTTTCATTTAGGGGTGTACTCACTTTTGTTGCCAGCGATTTATATGTTAATGGCTGTATGTTGAGTTATTTTGAGGGGACAGCAAATTTACACTGTTATACAAGCTGTACACTCACTACTTTACATTGTAGCAAGGTGTCATTTCTTCAGCGTTGTCACATGAAAAGATATAAAATATTTACAAAAATGTGAGGGGTGTTCTCACTTTTGTGAGATACTGTAAATTGTAATTTAATTTTTTTTTATACTAGTAATGGTGATCAGCGACTTATAGCGGCATTGCAATACTGTGGCGGGCAGCCCGACACTAACTGACACTTTTAACTCTTTGTGTAAACCGGTGACACTAATACAGCGATCAGTGTTAAAAATATGCATGGTCACTGTACTGTATGACACTGGCTGGGAAGTGGTTAAACATCTAGAGTGATCAAAGGGTTAACTGTGTGCCTAACCAGTGTTTTTGTGTGCTGTTTTTACTAAGGGATCTAATGGATTTATTCCCCGCTGACAGAACAGAACTCTGCCTTGTTTACATAGGCAGAGCTCTGTTCTGCGTCTCTCTTCACCGATCAGCGGGTGCTGGCAGACATCCATTGGCCAACACCTACTGATCGGCTGGTGCTGTGTCTAATCACAGCACAGCCACATCGCCAGGTACATAATCCATTGCAGGAGAGCCACCTTCCCATCATGCAGTGAGGGAAAAAAGTATTTAGTACCCTGGTGATTTTTCACGTTTGCACACTAAGAAATGATCATCCTATAATTTTAATGGTAGGTTTATTTTAACAGTGAGAGACAGAATAACATAAAAAAAAAATCCAGAAAAACACATTTTAAAAAGTTATAATTTGATTTGCATTTTAAAGTGAGTGAAATAGTGAAATAAGCATTTGACCCCTTCGCAAAACACGACTTAGTACTTGGTGGCAAAACTCTTGTTGGCAATTGCAGATGTCAGATGTTTCTTGTAGTTGGCCACCAGGTTTGCACACAAATCAGGAGGGATTTTGTCCCACTCCTCTTTGCAGATCATTTCCAAGTAATTAGGGTTTGGAGGCTGACGTTTGGTAACTCGAACCTTCTGCTCCCTCCACATATTTTCTATGGGATTAAGGTCTGGAGACTGGCTAGGCCACTCCAGGACATTAATGTGCTTCTTCTTGAGTTACTCCTTTGTTGCCTTGGCCATGTGTTTTGGGTCATTGTCATGCTGGAATACCCATCCACGACCCATTTTCAATGACCGGGCTGAGGGAAAGAGGTTCTCACCAAAGATTTGATGGTACACGGCCCGTCCATTCCCCCTTTGATGCAGTGAAGTTGTTTTGTCCCCTTAGCAGAAAAACACCCCCAAAGTATTATCTTTCCACTTCCATGTTTGACGGTGGAGATGGTGTTCTTGAGGTCATAGGCAGCATTCCTCCTTCTGTAAACACTGCGAGTTGAGTTGATGCCAAAGAGCTTGATTTTGGTCTCATCTGACCACAGCAGTTTCACCCAGTTCTCCTCTGAATCATATGAATCACATCTGTACATGTGCTTTCTTGAGTAGGGGGACCTTGCGGTTGCTGCAAGATTTCATTCCTTCACGGCGTAGTGCGTTACCAATTATTTTCTTGGTGACGATGGTCCCAGCTGCCTTGAGATTATTGACAAGATTTTCCTGTGTAGTTCTGGGCTGATTCCTCACCATTCTCATGATCATTGAAACCAGTGGCTGCTGGTTAAGTTATAGGATGGGGGGGCGCCCTTCCTTTGTGACCCCTCCTACTTCTAATAAGCCCCACTCCTTATAGAATCCACCCACTCCGTCCCCTGTATTCCACATATCGTGTCAGGAGTACACAGCTCAGCATCACTTGACACAGTACACAGCTCAGCATCACAGGGCACAGTATACAGCTCAGCATCACAGGACACAGTATACAACTCAGCATCACAGGGCAGAGTATACAGCTCAGCATCACAGGACACAGTATACAGCTCAGCATCACAGGGCAGAGTATACAGCTCAGCATCACAGGACACAGTATACAGCTCAGCATCACAGGGCAGAGTATACAGCTCAGTATCACAGGACACAGTATACAGCTCAGCATCACAGGGCAGAGTATACAGCTCAGCATCACAGGGCAGAGTATACAGCTCAGTATCACAGGACACAGTATACAGCTCAGCATCACAGGACACAGTATACAGCTCCAGTATCACAGGTGGGGTAAATTGCAGCCAATATCACAGGTGGGGTAAATTGCAGCCAATATCACAGGTGGGGTAAATTGCAGCCAATATCACAGGTGGGGGTAATTTGCAGCCAGTATCACAGTTAGGGGTAAATTGCACCCATTATCACAAGTGGGGGTAAATTACAGCTAATATCACAGGTGGGGGCACTTATGCAGCCAGTAACACAGGTGGGGGCACTAATGCAGCCAGTGACACGGGTGGGGGCACTTATGCAGCCAGTAACACAGGTGGGGGCACTTATGCAGCCAGTATCACAGGTGGGGGCACTTATGCAGCCAATAACACAGGTGGGGGCACTTATGCAGCCAATAACACAGGTGGGGGCACTTTTGCAGCCAATAACACAGGTGAGGGCAGTTTTGCCGCCAATAACACAGGTGGGGGCACTTATGCAGCCAATAACACAGGTGGGGGCAGTTTTGCAGCCAATAACACAGGTGGGGGCAGTGTTGCAGCCAATAACACAGGTGGGGGCAGTTTTTCAGCCAATATCACAGGTGGGGGCAATTTTGCAGCCAATAACACAGGTGAGGGCACTTATGCAGCCAATAACACAGGTGTTAGAGAATGAACATGTCTGCCAGTGAATTCTGGCTGTTTCCGCGGTGGTGCGCACGCCTGTGCGCGTGTGCACCCGCCGGAAACGGCGCCAAATGGTGCTATTTAAACCCAGAGATCCCAGCAACAAGTGCTGCTCGTTCTACAGTGTCCGTGACCTGTGAGCCTCAGCTCCTGCTACCTGTTCCTGTGTTTGTTCTGCCTCCTGTTGACCTGGCTTGTCCTGACCTGCTGTTCTGCTACCTGTACCGACCCCGGCTATCCACGACCACCTGATTGTCTGCTCCCTTGTACCTCTGCTGCCCGCCCGTTAACGAACCTTGCTTGGACTTGACTGCCCGTTGCCTGCCTGTTGCCGACCCAGCCTGTACGACCATCCTTCTATCTGCACGTCTTCTGGAGCCTCACTACATCATCGGTGACCCTCCAGCCCTCGTGCCATCCCGAACTCTTGGGCCTCTGTCTACTCTACCAGGGGTCCTCGAATCGGGTGCGCAAGAGCGGTTGTTCTCTGCACAAGACAGACTCCACCACCAGGTTCGTGACAATAGGTGGGGGCACTTTTGCAGCTAGTATCACAGGTGGGGGCACTTTTGCAGCCAATATCACAGTTGGGGGCACTTATGCAGCCAGTGACACAGGTGGTGGCACGTTTGCAGCCAATAACACAGGTGGGGGCACTTATGCAGCCAGTGACACAGGTAGGGGCACTTATGCAGCCAGTGACATAGGTGGGGCCACTTATGCAGCCAATAACACAGATGGGGGCACTTTTGCAGCCAGTATCACAGGTGAGGGCACTTCTGCAGCCAATAACACGGGGGGGGGCACTTATGCAGCCAGTGACACAGATGGGGCACTTTGCAGCCAGTATCACAGGTGGGGTACATTGTAGAGACCCCCCCCCCCCGAGGTTGGGACTCACCTCATCTAATAGGCAGGCAGGATTAATGCAGAGTTCGGCATGCGGAGAAGCAGCCTGTGAGTCTGCAGAGTTCGGCATGCAGAAAAGTGGCCTGTCCCTCATCGTCGGTCAGTCACCAGGCGGTCAGGGTCTCTGTGGGAGCAGGAGTCACATCCGCCGACACAGTGACCCACCCCCGGCCACCGCATCCAATTACACTGAGCCACAGGCTCAGGGCAGCCAATCAGGCTATGTGTGTGCGCCTGTTCAGCGCACACACATAGACTTTAATGGCTGACCAATAGGCTCACTACTTGGCTGTCAGGTGACAGCCAAGGAGCCAAAAAAAAAAAAAAAGAAAGTCAATGTACCGGTGCCACCTGTAGGGGGGCCAGGCTAGCTTTTTTTTTCCTCTTTAGCCGGCGGTAAGGCAGCGCCCAAGCGCCCCTCATACACCAGCCGCCACTGATTGAAACCCCACGACGTGAGGTCTTGCATGGAGCCCCAGACCGAGGGAGATTGACAGTTATTTTGTGTTTCTTCCATTTGCGATTAATTGCACCAACTGTTGTCACCCTCTCACCAAGCTGCTTGGCGATGGTCTTGTAGCCCATTCCATTCTTGTGTAGGTCTACAATCTTGTCCCTAACATCCTTGGACAGCTCTTTGGTCTTGGCCATGGTGGAGAGATTGGAATCTGATTGATTGCTTCTGTGGACAGATGTCTTTTATACAAGTAACAAGCTGAGATTAGGAGCCCTCCCTAGGATTAGTGCTCCTAATCTCAGCTCATTACCTGTATATAAGACATCTGGGAGCCAGAAATCTTGCTGATTCATATGGATCAAACACTTTTTTACCTCACTGTACATCTAAGTGATACAGTTGGCAAATTTTCAACCGCAGTGATAAGAAAATTTGAAGGAACAAGATTGAAATGTTTTTTTCAAAGGAATTTCCGTTCAAAATTTTGCTAGGGTATACCTACAGTAGCTTTAGGTGTTGGACATGACACACACAGGTTATGGAAAGATGCAAGAAACGCAGAGGAGATACACTATATTTTAAAAAGTATTGGGACACTTGCCTTTACACGCATATGAACTTTAATGGCATCCCTGTCTTGAGTTGGCCCACCCTTTGCAGCTATAAGAGCTTCAACTTTCCTGGGAAGGCTGTCCACAAGGTTTAGGAGTGTTTCTATGGTAATGTTTGACCTTTCTTCCAGAAGCACATTTGTGAGGTCAGGCACTGACGTTGGACAAGAAGGCCTGGCTCGCAGTGTCCACTCTAATTCATCCCAAAGGTGATTTATTGGGTTGAGGTCAGGACTCTGTGCAGCTCAGTCAAGTTCCTCCACCCCAAACTCACTCATATATGTCTATATGTACCTTGCTGTGACAAAATTACACGTCATTTAACTCCACAGCACTGTGACGTTTCTTTTGCTGTGTAAAAATGCACATGTATGGTGTGAACAGGGCACATAAAAACAATTTTGCATGTGCCCTTGTGTTGAGCCTAGCTCATAGAGGACATAGTGTGAACGTGCCCTAATGGTTATTATTATTATAATGCAGTTTGCACATCGTTTTACAATATAAAAGGAGACAGTACAGTTACAATACAGTTCAATGCAAGAGGTTTAGGAGGGCCTTGCTCCAGAGGGCTTACATTCTAATAGGGAGGGTCAAGTGGTATAAAACATATTAACTGTGAGAGCTGATGGAGAAAGCAAAAGTGGATAGGTCTTTCTGAAGAGATACTCTTTTAGGGTTTGTCTACAAGTGGACAGAGTAGGAGATAGCGGTACCGATTAGGGTTGGAAGTTCCAGAGGTTGGGAGAGGCTCTGGAGAAGTCCTGGATGCAAGCATGGGAGAAGGAGAAGAGGGATCTAGAGAGCAAGAGGACATAATAGGAGCTAAGAGGATGGTTTGAATGATATATTGGGACAGGATTGGTGATGTAGTGGGGGGCAGAGTTGCAAGTGGCTTTGCATGCTGTTTGTTAGCATTTTCAATTGTATTAGTTAGGTAGTTGGAAGCTAGTAGAAATGTTGGATACTTTAATGCTTCTTGCATTAGGAACATAATTCAAACCTATGACATCTATTTAAATTCCCATTTGCTGATGCAGATGCAGGTTTTTAGAAAATGAGTGGCAGTTCAGAGAGGAAGCAGGGTGCAGGCATAGTCAGGGTTTGTACAGAGTATACAATAGTTACATAACACAGAGAGGCTTAGGAGCCTAATACACACTGCTTGTTTACATATCATTGTGTTCATGGCCTGGTTATGTAACACAAAGAAAACATTTTCTATTCACACAAGGAAGTATATTTAGGCTCAGGTGAGGCAGAAAAGAAAAAATAAGTATGCAATGAAATGGTTTTAAAGCATGAACATCCTTTGATAAGAGGTTTTATATTATACCAATAATACAAGCATCTAAAAAACCAACACACTGAAAGGTCCTATGTATAGCATATTCAACACGCAGATACATCGCATTTCTATCTCATATATTAGAATTAGAAACGAAGAGCAAGAATATGCACAGTTAACATATGGAATACTTTCCCCTCCTTATTAGATTGTAAGCTCTCATGAGCAGAGCCCTAATCACCCTCTTGTATTGATTTGTGTTGTAACTGTCTCCCTTGTATTGTGATGCCTTATATAAATCCTGTACTATAATAATTATACAATAGTAGATTAAACAAAACAAGCTTGGTTTACCCTCTTGCAGACCCCATAATGTATATATGCAGCGATAGGTGTATGAGCCCTATTGCCCAGCCCATGTGCATACAGTATGTGTCCATGGAGCTCCGCGGTTTTGAGTATAGAGCTCATTGCGCACTTCCAGCACACTGATTGAGCTGTCAGCAATCGTGATTGGGAAGCTGCCTCCACCTCCCAGTGTTAATACCCCCTTGCAGGGCAGCGGGAAGGTATTAAAGAACATGTGCACTTTTTCTGAAAGAATATTTATCTTTTTGACTCCTACCCATGCCACCTATATACATGTTTGCTTTCTTAGAAAGCCTATAGTGCTCTGGGAATACTTGTCTTTTTTATAATTATTATAAATTACATATATTAATTATTTATTTTTATCAATTTACAAAATGAGAGCGAACAGAAGTAAAATCAAAATCAATCAATTTTGGTGTGCCTATGGTTTGTGCAAGTG
Organism: Glandirana rugosa; assembly: GCA_018402905.1. Classification (NCBI taxonomy): domain Eukaryota; kingdom Metazoa; phylum Chordata; class Amphibia; order Anura; family Ranidae; genus Glandirana; species Glandirana rugosa. Next base: position 689,612 of record BLSH010228224.1, on the reverse strand, counting down.
TACAAATTAATGCTGGTTTGAAGACCAAGTCAGGGATTTTGTAGGATTAGAGTCACGTGTATGATTAATCAATTATACCAAGTAGGTGCTAATAATCATCAATTTCATATGTAGGTTGAAACGCAGTCATTAACTGAAACAGAAACAGCTGTGTAGGAGGCTTACAACTGAGTGAGGAACAGCCAAATTCATGTCATAGGTCATACACCATGGCAAGACTGAGCACAAGGCAGTTATACCGCATCTGCAAGCTCTCTCCAAGGTAAAGATTTTAAAGCTGTCTGGGGTTTCAGGATGTGCTGGTTAAAGTGCTACTAAACCCAGGACCCTGCATTCACTATATCTGCTCTCCCACAGTACAGAGAACATAGAAATGCAATTATTTTAGTAAATATAAACTGCTAAATACCTTTTCTCATCAGCAGTATATAGCAGTCTTGTGACTTCTATCATTGTCTAGTTAAAGCTTGTAGGAGAGGAGTTTTCATTTTACTCTGACTATCCTATGAGGCTGCAGTACTCCTGACCCTCTGCCTGGATAGCGTTTATTGGCCCTGTGCTGATCACATTTACCCTGCCAAGAAAAAAATCTCTAGCAATACACACCTAACTGATCATGTGCAGCCTCACTCCAAAGACTCTGTCTTATCAGGAGATAGATTGGGAAGAGTTGAAGACGTGAAGGATCAGAGAAAACAAGATCAAACAGCCTTTTTTACACAATGCGAGGGGTTAACCCCTTAGGTTCCACAGTGAGTATAACAAGCATGCTTTACTGCATATACAGACTGATTTTACTGTTGTGGATTTAGTAACACTTTATGTTCTTTTGAAGAAGCACAAAGAAACAGGCAACATTGTGAACCTTAGATGCAGTGGTTGGCCAAGAAAACTTAATGCAGCAGAAGAAAGACACACCATGCTTACTTCTCTTCGTCATCAGAAGAGGTCCAGCAGTTCCATCATCACAGAACTGGCAGAATTCGGTGGGACCCAGGTACACCCATCTACTGTCTGGAGAAAACTGGCCAGAAGTGGTCCTCATGAAAGAATTGTGGGCCAAAAGCTATACTTCCAGCAAGGAAACAAGCCTAAGCAACTCAACTATGCACAAAAACATAGGAACTAGGGTTCAGAAAAATGGCAGCAGATGTTCTGGACTGATGTGTCAGAATTTGAAATATTTGGCTGTAGCAGGAGGCAGTTTGTTTGCAAAGGGCCTGAAAGTGTCTGCAGGCAACAGTGAAGCATGGTGGAGGTTCCTTGCAAGTTTGAGGCTGCATTTCTGCAAATGGAGTTGGAGATTTGGTCAGGATCATGGAGTCCTCAATGCTGAGAAATACAGGCAGATACTTATCCATCATGCCATAACATCAGGGAGGAGTGTGATTGGCTCCAAATGTACTCTGCAGCAGGACAATGTCATATTGATTTGATTTGTATTTCTCTTCTGTTCATTTACTTTTTTTTTTTTTACTTTTTTTTTCTTAATTGATAAAAAAAAACTATTAACACTTATATTTCTGAAAGCTTTCTTAATTTGCAGCATTTTTTCACACCTGCCTAAAATGTTTGCACCATTCTGTGTATTTTTAAAAAAAGTTTATAATCTAAGTGTATGTATAATATAATACATAATATATGTAATACTGCCCCCTTAGGGATTGCTGTGTGTAGACTTCCCTGGGTCTCCCCCCTTATTATCTTGCAGCCAGTTACTAGGGGTTCTCACACGACCACCTCTACTCTCATCTGCTCGTTATCCAATAATCAATCCAGGGGTTTGTTTTTTTCGGTATTTATTGTTGGAACTTGGATGGGAGAAGGGAATAGTGAGCTACATCAACTGGAACTAATTACAGATGAGGATAACTCTCACTTGGCCTTACCAGGTTGAATATGGTAGCAGACTCTCTGCTATACCATGCTGCACTTGTATGGAAGAAATAAATCCTTTGCTTGCTCTGCAGCAGACTTGATTAAACTGTTTTATTTTCAGAACACTCACTAGCATCCCCTATTGACTGACACCCCTCCACTGACACTACTAGCTAAAGGAATGGCCCCAAGGGTCCTTTCACACGGTCTTTCCGTGTATGGGGTCCGTTTTTGCTCAGCGGGTATCGACCCACCCATCCCGACGGATGGCAGCTCCGTCTCCGCTCACTGAGGAACTGATGGAACTGTCAGAGCCCCGCTCTGCTCTATGGGGATCGGATGATAACGGACCAGCTGTCCGTTGTCATCCGATTTGCTCCTATCTGATTCTCCAGATGGATGGAATATAGGGTTTCCATCCATCTGTTTTTCACGCACAGTATCGGATCGGAGAGTGACGGGTGTCAGCGGACATGTCTCCTCTGACATCCGCCGCTCCATAGGGCTGCATTGAGTGTCCGTTCAGGTCCGCCTAAACAACGGACAGGTGGAGCTGAATGGAATGTCATGTGAAAGGGCCCTTACAGGACAGGCCCCATGATACAGATCCGTACTCACAGTAGGTAGAAACAGATCCTTCCTGGCATGTCTCCCTTCCAGTCAGTTCTGCTGGACATCTGGGTTGCAGCTTTTCTCGGATTCAGGCCCACAGGTCAACTACCTGAGGCCGCATGGCAGCTTGTGCAGAGGAGGGGCAGCAGCCCCCTCCCTCCGGGACCCTGCTCTCCAGCCAAAGACCTCAAGCACATGTGCGCTTGGCATATATACAGTCATCCAGCATGCACTGAGGCACTTGCCTCTGCCAATGGCCAGGGCTGTAACTATGCCTGTGCTCTCATTTGTTAGGTTATCTCCCACTGTCCAATATGTCCCCATATTGGACCAGTGTGAAACAATCAGACAACATGAGCAGCACCATGAGTAGACCCTATCAATGGATCCTGCTCCCTGGTAGGCAGAGAACACCTAAATTTACCTGGCAGCCCACCTGGTAAGCAGAAAGACCCAAAAATGATACTCTCTTCTAGCACCTACCTAGGAGGGTGCTATATATATAAAGGCAGGAAATAAGGAAAGCATGAAAAGGAATCAAGCATTACACCAGCTGGTTGGATAGAAGGCTATATGACAGTGGTTCTCAACTCCGGTCCTCGGGACCCCCCAACAGGCCAGGTTTGCAGGATAACTGGAATACATCACAGGTGATATAATTTGCTGCTCAGTGATTGCAGTATTCTAGTCTGCATCTCTCTAAGGTAATACTTAAAATCTGGCCTGTTGTGGGGTCCCAAGGACCGGAGTTGAGAACCACTGTCATATAGCCTTCTATCCAACCAGCTGGTTGATAACCACAGTTTTATAGTTCATTTTTTAAATGAAAAAAAAGTGTGTGACTAGATATTCTCTTTAACTGACAGTCTCTAGTGTGGCAGAACAGAACTACAATCCGGAAGTTAATGCTTATCTTTTGAATACATTTCTATAGGTATTGTATTTATTATCCTATTTATTTATACAACATCTGAAAACATCAAAGTTATTTTCAGGGCCACACAGGCACGGATAGAGGGTCCATCGTCTGAAAACACCTTTATTATCAAAGCATGTGAGCCTTACAGTAAGAGAAGGAATTGTACCCAGGAGCTGTTGAATGGTTATCTATAATGTATGTGGCGGAGTCCAGGCCTTTGATGGCTAGATGTGGGATTTTAGAACTGTAGATCTAAGAAGGCTGAGATTGTCCTGAGGGAGATTATTCCAGCTGACAGTATTTTGGAAGGTGCTGCTGATACTGAAAGCATACAAAGATGAAAAGAAACAAACCATTGCTAAATAGATGCATTATGCATGCTAAATGGACACTTTTCTAATTCTTTATTGATTTCCTATGCATTAAATAATTTTTTCTTTCTTGTTTATGTCTGTTGTTTTAATGTCCTTCTATAACTGAAGAAATGATGACATCTTAGGTGCACTCTTTACTGCTTCCCATACCAGTCTGCTTAGATGTTGGTCTTGCTTGGCAGCTTTTTGATTTTTTTTTTTTTTTTCATAGACAAGGCAGGACGGTGTCTAGTATACTCAATAAAGTGATGCCCTTAGATTTTCTAAGGTTAATCTTAGCAAAGAGGTGAAATGTACCCAGGGCACGTGCAAGGATTTTTGACACCCTAGGCGAAACCTCATTTTGCCACCCCCTTGGCTCCACCCCAGACTCCACCCCCTTTTCCCTGCCCAGCCTGATCAGCGCCAATGAATTGCAGCCTGATCAGCGCCAATCAAATGCAACCTCACCAGCGTCCATCAAATACAGCTTCACCAGAGCCAATCAATACAGCCTCACCTGTGCCCATCATATACAGCTTCACCAACGCCAATCAATTCAGCCTCACCTGTGCCCATCATATACAGCTTCACCTGTGCCCATCAAATACAGCTTCACCTGTACCCATCAAATACAGCTTCACCTGTACCCATCAAATACAGCCTCATGGGGGGTGGGGGTGGAGGGGGGTATTTGGCAGATCAGTCAATATTTCTATATACATTTGCAAATGGCATGCGATAATACAATCTCATTATCTCAGTTAGACAGTGTCAGTTTTTACATGAATCAATGCAGAGCAGCCAGTGACAGATCAGCAGTGGCCAGGCACCCCTAGGTGGCAGTGCGCCCTAGGCGGCCGCCTACTCCAACTAGTGGTAGAGCCGGCCCTGAATGTACCTTGCTAATGAAGCTATTGCCTTGAAGGGTCCTTACTATGTGTGCTTGCAGCCACTGCCCAATTTTTTTCTGGACCTAAAGGTGTAGGGGTGCTCTAGAGTGACGTTCCTGTCTTGACCAAAGATGCCAGGCACTGTCTAAAGGCAAATATAACTTTATAAAACCTGAGGAAGGGTAACACTGCAAGGGGGTGAAGATACATTGTATTACCAAAAGTATTGGGACCCCTGCCTTTACACGCACATTAACTTTAATGACATGCCAGTCTTAGTCTGTAGGGTTCAATATTGATTTGGCACACCCTTTGCATCTAGAACAGCTTCAACTCTTCTGGGAAGGCTGTCCACAAGGGTTAGGAGTGTGTCTATGGGAATGTTTGACCAATCTTCCAAAAGCGCATTTGTGAGGTCAGACACTGATGTGGACAAGAAGGCCTGGCTCGCAGTCTCCACTCTAATTTATCCCGAAGGTGTTCTATCTTGTTGAGGTCAGGACTCTGTGCAGACCAGTAAAGTTCGCTCATCCAAGTCTTTATTGACCTTGGTTTGTGCACTGGTCCAAATCATTTGCTGGAGGGGGCATTATGGTGTGGGGATGTTTTTCAGTTGTTGGCCCCTTAGTTCCAGTGAAGGGAACTCTTAATGTGTCAGCACACCAAGACATTGTGGACAAATTCATGCTCCCAACTTTGTAGGAACAGTTTGGGGATGACCCCTTCCTGTTCCAATATGACTGCGCACCAGTGCACAAAGCAAGGTCCATAAAGACGTGGATGAGCGAGTTTGGGGTGATGGAACTTGACTGGCCTGCACAGGGTCCTGGCCTCAACCTGATTAAACACCTTTGGGATGAATTAGAGTGGAGACTGCAACCATGCATTCTTGTTCAACATCAGTGCCTGACCTCACAAATGCGCTTGTGGAAGAATGGTCAAACATTGCCATAGACACACTCCTAAACCTTGTGAACAGCCTTCCCAGAAGAGTTGAAGCTGTTACTGAACCCTACGGACTAAGACTGGGATGCCATTGTCCATGTGCGTGTAAAGGCAGGCGTCGACTCCCAATACTTTTGGTAATATAGTGTAAGACTGGCTGCCATTAAAGTTCATGTGGGTCCCAATACTTTTGGTAGTTATAGTGTATGTTAACACAAAACAGTACAGGGATGAGAAATTCAGTTCCAGATCCATTTCAGATGACTACAGGGCGTCTTCTAGAAGAGAAGTTGTATTATGGGTGTTACATATTCTGTTTACTAAGATCTCACATTGCTACCTTCAGCTTCTTGGAATATCTGCAATATACAGCCTAACTTTGTCTTTCTAAGCTGCTCTCTCATGTCCAGCTCTTTAACAGTCAGTAGATAGCAGCTGTGAAATTCTACGTAAAAATTAACTTTACATTCAGATGTCTGCTTGGATACAATTACATCATTCCTTCAGTGCTGGGAAAGTTGAGGCAACACATGGGTCATCGTCACAATAAAAACACAGGACAAAATTTATAATTAACAAGAATAATGACATTATGAGATTGACATTCATGGGATCATTATCTTTACTGCCCTTTATGCAGACGCTGTAACTCTTTTGCTCCAGGAGGTACCTTCTCTACATAGATTTACACACGAAAACCACATTTTGTGTCCATTCAAGTTCCTTTAATAACTGAAGTTCTGATGAAGGGGGAGTGTTTCTGACCTCCAAAACACATTGGGGTTGATTTACTAAGACTGAAGAGTGCAAAATCCAGTGCAGCTGAGCATAGAAACCAATCAGCTTCCAGTTTTGTTTGTCAAGGCTTAATTCAACAAGCTGAAGTTGGAAGCTGATTGGCTACCATGCACAGCTGCACCAGTTTTAGTAAATCAACCCCATTGGCTGTTTTCAAGTGCAAACCAACAAAACAATTAGTACCCTTTAATCATTTGGTGCATGTTTCTTTATTCATGGGATTATAGCGTAATAAAATGGTAAATACTTGCATGGCTGCAGTTTGCCATTTAAAGTGTTACTAAACCCACAAAAGTAAAATCAGTCTGTATATGCAGCGTAGTATGCTTGTTATACTCACTGTGGAACCTAAGGGGTTAATCCTCAGCTCCTCAGTGTAAAAAAGACTGTTTTATCTTGTATGCATAGATACTTCCCTCCTGCACTGTCAATCTGGGCAAGTCCATATAATACACAGCAGGGTGGTAAAGCTGCACATGCTCAGTTTGGTCTCTTATGCTGAATAGAACATTTCCTGTTTCAGTTGAACTGTTCAGGCCACATGATATTGACATCACACATGTGGGCGTGTATAGAGGCTGTAGTGGGAATCTTCTCCTACTTGAACATACAGCTATGGACAAACTGTGTAAGTTGTCAGGAAACCATGGTATACAAATCATCCCAAAAGGTATATAGTGGCAGTATTTTAATGTAAAAAGAAGCTTTATAAGCTGTGGGCACTGGGGGGGGGGGGGGGCTATTTTCATATTACTGGGTTTAGTAACACTTTAAAGCAAACTTCACATTGCAATGCATGGCAACGAATGTTATCTGCATCTGGTATTTCAACTTCACAATCACTGAAAGGTAACATGTGTATAGGCAGCTTAAAGTCAGCAGCTACAAATACCAGAGCTGCTGACTTTTAATACTGGGACACTTACCTGTCCTGGAATCCAGTGATGTCAGCACCCCAGCCAATGTTTCCATTGGCTCTTGGGTATTCCTGCCACCATTTGTGGTAAGCCAAAAGGCTTCATTACCGGTTCCCTACTGCACATACGTGAAGCACGCTGAGCTTTCTGAATGGCCCGGCGGCAGGAAAAGGAGTAGGGGGCCAAACATTCAGGAGTGATCTTTCTGCAGCGAGATCTCTCACAAGTGGGGATGGATACCTGTCAAAAACAGGTACCCGCTCCCCCTGAAAAGTGCCAAATGTGGCACTGGAGATGGAGAGGAGGCGGATAAGCGGAGCTTCCACTTTTGGGTGGAACTCCGCTTTAAGACTGACAATTAAATCTCTTTGCTACTAAGAGATTTATCCGATCTTATTAAGCCATCTTATTTGCAGCACGGTGCAATCCGTTAATGAAATGTAGCGCCCCCATAGTAATAGGTGCTATTTGTGGTAGATTTTTGTTAGGAGAGGCAAATTTAGTCAGGCCTGACAATAAGTGCAGGCCTGAATGTTTTGATCTAGGCAGGGGAGTGGCCCAAGGAGAACTGTAGATTTTAGGAAGGAACACCCCTTGGTTACTTCTCACCTTTGTTTCCAGAAGGCTCTGGAAAAGGGGGATGGATGAGGACGTGTTACTTTCTGAAGTATATAAGGGAGCCCTGACCAATCCCCCAACCTGAATTGGCAGGGGGCAGGCCTTCTTAAATACTGTGGCCTGCCCAGCTGGGGGAGGAGAGTGTCGGGTGGAAGAGTGGAGATGTATCTGAGGTTGTGGAGGCCTCACCGAGGAGCCCCCAGTCTGGGGGGTAACCTTGAGGCCTGGTGGCTCAGGTGCAGCCAGGAGCGGAGTTGGATCCTGGAGCAGCACAAAGGAGCAAGAGAACAACAGAAAGGCTACTGTAAGACTGGAGACAGTGGACAGTCTGTGGAAGTTGGAGGAGCCAGCCACAGGAAGGAGTGTCACTGGACAGTGAGGTAGGCCGGAGTGGCCTGGAAGATGATTGGTTGGGAGTAGTAGTGCATCAGGACCTAGCTATTACAGTTGTACTTAGCGCTACACTCTGAGGGTCCGTGGCCTTACAATCCAAGCGCCCGTGGCCCATGTGCTAGCATGCCTCACCGTGTGCTAGCTAGGGTGGAGGAAGAGGAAATGGAGGCCTGATAAATTTCCTTTCAGGCCTAACAGTGAAGAAACAAGCATTATGCAGGAGAGAAGTAGAGGAGTGTAACGGTCAGCAAGTGTCAGTGCTGGAGGAAGAAGGAGAATGTATACAGAGCTGTATACAGTTTGGTCTCGTAATCTTTGATTCTTTGGGCATCTCACAATCATCCCTTTCCCTATCCAAGTTTATCCCCTCAATAAAACAATAAAACAAAGTACCGGTCTGTTCCGTGACTCCGGATGCATGGAAAATTGTGTGATTGAGGGCAGAGTGACAGGTGAACCACATCTACCAGCCACCCCTAAGGGGGTCATTGGCTACATTTGAAGTCTCATTTCCGGGATTCACCTGTAAAGCTGCTAGTCATTGCCCCTAGCAACCGCAAGAGAATTGAGCCAGGGAACTGTATTTGTTCTATTGTCAATGTGGATTGAACCCGGGGGAAGGACTTTGCCTGCTAAAACAGAAAGTTCTTACAAGTGTGCCATTGCCCATAGTAACCAGTGGGAGCGGTTGCCAATTGCCACTCCCTCTTACCCAGTTGCTTCAACCGGCGCTGGGGCGAACACTTGAATACCTTGTTCTACAATTCGGTGACTTGTAACCTGTGTCATCACCCCTGGCAACCACAGCGGGCGATCGTGCCCATGGATTACAAATATGTCTTGAGCCCTGTCAAGGCTGGACCTTCATCACTGGATGCCAAACATATCCAGCACACTGGATGCCAAATATGCCCAGCAATGGTGAAGTGTGCCTGGGACTGTCTGCTGTTGCTAAGAGTGATCGAGGTAAGCTTGCGGGAGCACAGGGAAGAGACTGTGTTAGAGTGGTCCTGTACATGAGGACGAGGGGCATTACTAAAATCACCATTGCTACCAGCAACCACTGTAAGGGCCAGCATGTCCGGCAAGTTCTGCAAAGGCCAGCCTGCAAGTTTCTATCCTGCACATCAGGGATTATAGTAGCGTGACCATGAAAGAATCTACCTATCAGATTCAGTGGCGCCAGCCCCTCTGGAAGTGAGGAGACTCTGAGCCCAGCAGATGTCATGAGGTTGTGGAAGATGGCGGAGGATAGTTGTTTGCTATCGTCCCTTACTTGGCTGACGGAACTGCCGGAACGGACACTCATGGACATGGGTGTCCGACTTGAGCACCGTGGGGGATTCGCCCTCAGGGTGGTGGATGGGATGGAAAGACTGTGTCTGCTCTGCCCAGGATGTCAGATGCCAACAGCAGCAGTGGAAGCATGTGCAAGGTGTGGTCATTGCTACGAGCCACTCATTCGGCGGATGGACATCCAACAGGATCCACGCTACGTCAACGTGGACCTGCAATCAGGACTTTGCACGCCACAGCCCAAGAAGTCCCAGAAGTCCGGAGTGGACCTAGAGCCACCTCGTCAAGGTGGGGAGGAGTTGCGTCCCGGTGACTCCCCCGCGAACACCAAAGAGGGAAGGAAAGAGGGAGCTGTCGTAACTGAAGGCCCGGCCGGGGACCTAGGACTTGTAAGTAGTGTCCAGCAGGAACTAGAGCCCCCAGCCCCACCGGGCATAAGTCTGCCCATAGCTGTTCCCTGTCCAGTGGAGGGGGGGTGTGCCCTCTAGTGAGCTGGAAGAGAAGCAGAGAGACAGACTATTTTATTGGGGTTCCCCCAGACTGCAAGCCGAGTTTGGATCCTTGGAAAGACTTGTAGAATGGTCGTCCCCTGATGAGAGTCCAGATGAGCAAGAGTGGGAGACAGGAGAGTCCCATGGGATGGACACTCCACCAGAGGACGGGAGAGGACCAGAGTCTGAACCAGATGCAGACGGAGCTGCAGGAACCCACAGTCAGCTGTTCCTTAATAGGCCCTCCACTAACCAGACCAGGGCAGGTACCTTCCAGCAACAGGTGATCAGATCCCCTGACACCCTGATCCGGCCAGGGAAGTTAAAGAAGTTGCCCAGGCTTTCCCGGTTCCAACAGGAGGTACAACGCAAAGTTGCCTTGGAGTAGGGCCTAGACTTTCCATATGTCCCTCCCCATATCATGCATGTCATGGAGAGCTCCAGGGGAGAGTGGGAGGGCGAAATGATATGGGAATATTTGCATGTCCCCAAACCCCTGAGACGGCAGGACTGTGATGTCTGGAACCGCTTTGTGGAGTTGAAGCAAGAATGGGGTCTGGGACGTGCCATCTATGGAGATAAGGTCCTTGTAGTGAAGCCAAACCAGCCTGCTTCCCTGTTTCTGTCAGGGGAAAATGGGTAAGCACGATGAGGCTGCCTGACCCATGCTTCTACATTTGAAAAAAGACTGTCGTAGAGCTACAGTTTTCTTGGTAGGAGCCAAAAAATGCCAGAGACTGCTGGAAGACTGCAGGGGTTGTGTTTTTGTTTCTCCCCTAACCTTGCTCTGAACATGCGAGCCTGCCACCCTGCGTCCAAGGGCAGAGACTTGGCTCATTGAAAGAATGCCAGGGTGAGGTATATTTTTGCCTTTAAAAACAATTCTTCAGAGCCTATTTGTCTGGGGAGGGGTCCCATCCCATCTAGGACTCTATGAAAAATTCTAAAGTGTTTATTGACCTGTTTCTTTCCTTTACTGCTTTTGCTGGTGGGATATAACCCCTCACCAACAGATCAGACAGGTGGCAAAGAAGACCAATGTGTTATGTTTGGTTTACTGTTGCTCAGCTGGGAGGTCTATAACCCCCTTCCAATTGACCTGTGTGCTGTTAGTTGTAGTTTAGTAGTTATTGTTTCTTCTCTTAGGATGCATGGAATGGGGCAGCTGTCCATTTCTTTCAACGAGAGGCAAACTTCTTTTCTACTGCTGTGTGAGCGGAGCACTTTTCTCTTGGGAGAAGTGCTCTGGCTCGGTGATTATGTATTAAATGTACTGCTAGCTATAGGGACCAGTAGCTAGGATTGTCGTAATGTGCATATGTAAATAATGTGCAAATGTAAATAATGTGTAGAGAGAGTATATTTATTTTTTTACTTGTTTATGTATATTTTACCCATCCAAGTTTGTTCCCTTTTCCCCCTTCCCACTCTTGGTTTTGGGATGCCCTTGCTCCAGGGCCCAGGAGCTATTTTTGTAAATTTTCAGCTGGGGACCAGCCGATGTTTAGGGGGTGAGTGTAGTGCCCCCATAGTAATAGGTGCTTTTTGTGGTAGATTTTTGTTAGGACAGGTAAATTTAGTCAGGCCTGACAATAAGCGCAGTCCTGAATGTTTTGATCTGGGCAGGGGAGTGGCCCAGGGAGAGCTGGAGATTGCAGGAAGGAACACCTCTTGGTTACTCCTTCCCCCACAAGGCTCTGGAGAAGGGGAATGGATGAGGAGGTGTAACTTTCTGAAGTGTATTAAGGAGCCCTGACCAATCCCCAACCTGGATTGGCAGGGGGCAGGCCTCCTTAAATACTGTGGTCTGCCCAGCTGGGGGAGGAGAGTGTCGAGTGGAAAAGTGGAGATGTAGCAGAGGTTACAGAGGCCTCATCAGGGAGCCCCCAGTCTGGGGGGGTGACCTTGAGGCCTGGTGGCTCGGGTGCAGCCAGGAGCGGAGTTGGATCCTGGAGCAGCACAAGGGAGCAGGAGAACAACAGAAAGGCTACTGTAAGACTCTTTAAAGAATCCACCAATGTCGGTGAGTGACAGACCCTGGGAATTGGATAGAAAGGCTGGAGCAGGCTGGAAGGAGACAGTGGACAGTCAGTGGAAGTTGGAGGAGCCAGTCAAGGGATGGAATGTCATTAGACAGTGAGGTAGGCTAGAGTGGCCTGGAAGATGATGGGCTGGGAGTAGTAGTCCATTGGGACCTGGCTTTCACAATTGTACTTATCTACACTCTGAGGGCCTGTGGCCTTACAATCCGAGGGCCCGTGGCCCTTGCCTGTAACGGGCAGTCTGGAGGTCCTGCTGACACAGTGTAGGCCTCGTCATGTGCTAGCTAGGGTGGAGGAAGAGGAAATGGAGGCCTGATAAGTTTCCTTTCAGGCCTAACGGTGAAGAAACAAGCGTTGTGCAGGAGAGAAGTAGAGGAGTGTAATGGTCAGCAAGTATCAGTGCTGGAGAGGAAGAAGGAGAATGTATACGGAGCTGTATACAGTTTGGTCTCATCATAAGCTTTGATTCTTTGGTCATCCCACAGTCATCCTTTTCCCTATCCAAGTTTATCCCCTCAATAAAACAACAAAGCAAAGTACTGGTCTGTTCCGTGACTCCGGATGCATGGAAAATTGTGTCATTGAGGGCAGAGTGACAGGTGAACCGCATCTACCAGCCACCGCTAAGGGGTCCATTGGTTACAGAAATAACTGTCAGCAAGCAGTTAAATCTCATTATAGCAAAAAGATGTAATCACTTGTGTAGCCCTATGGTCACAGCAGCAGGAACAGGGAAAATTGTGAGTGATCAGGGAGTCAATGATGCAATATCAGAGCTGTCTCAGAAAGCCAAACAAATTGGAATGGACATGAGGCAGATGACATATCAAAAACAGTAAGATAAACACTATAGTAAGATGTGATCGTTCACTTTCCATTTCTAGTCTATATCCAGCAATGTTGAAAAAATGGAAATGGGCTGAGGCACTCAGGACTTTCATGGTACACCAAGAACTCACAACTCTAGATGCTCAATAAAATCGTAATTTTTATTACAACCATATAATCTTAAAAATTTATTTCACAAATAATGCTGTCCAATAATGGACAACCAGACACAAAACATTAAAATATTTATTCCCCATCAAGAATGAGATATTTGAGGTACAGTATCCTCCTTACAATAGCAGATCTACATTAGCAATAATCCAGTCTCTCACTCGACATGTTTCACGGGAAACCCGCTTCTTCAGGAGTGTTAGAAAGAGGAATATTGATCTGTAGAAGAATAAGCATAATGATAATAAACAGAGAAAAGAGGTACAAGGTGTAAGCCATTATAAATCCACAGACACGCAAATCCATCTGCAGAAAAAGAACTGCATCGCAGAATATCATTAAACAATAACCAACACATAAATCATCATACCCATAGTATAAAAGATGACAAAATTGGACTATAGCATTCCCCAAATTGTGCAGATCAACCAAGGCTGGTAAAAAAGGAGGGGGCCATACTCACCATGCAGCTCACACCAGTCAACCTACAAGGCGACGGCGTCAAAATGGCAGTTACCCAGGCAAGTGTGGAAGCCGGATGTAGATAAACAATGGTGAAAACTACAGCAAAAAATATATATATATATATGGATATATGTGTAAAGAGAAATAACACATTACAGGTGACCATATTAGAAGAATGGACATTATGCCAATAATTCCAAATACACACTGTAAGATGAAACAAGATAGACAGAGGATTCTCAGACGGTGGTGCCAGATGGTAGGTGATGACAATTAGGTATTTAATTCACCAGGGGACGATCAGAAAGACCATATGTCTAAAAACTAAACAACAACAACTAATGGTAATGATGATCAACTGTTAATATGCCCCAACATGTAGATACAAATAACTGTACCCCTTGCCTTGAACTAAGTCTGGACGCAAAACACACACCTGTCAACAAAAAGCAGCACCCCAATCCCAAAGGGGTTGGGGGACATATAGTCTGCAATAAGGGTGCATCCAATAAAGGTGAATAGGATAGATGAGTACAGCCAAAAAATGAAAATCTATGATGCAATCAAAAAAAGTGAAGGAGACACAGATATAAGATCACAGATCAATCCTACTGGCTATTACACCGATCAAACAGGGGCACATCAAACTCACCCTCCATAAGCACAAGGGGATATATACAGTATATATCCAGCAATGTATACACCAACTCTCTAGTTTAACCATTCTCAACCAGGGTTCCTCCAGAGGTTGGTATGTGATCCTTCAGGTATTGACCTCCCGCGCGGTAACAACCCAACACCGTTTGGCAAAGCAAATGGCATTACACCAATTTTATTTTTAGATATCTGTAAGTGTGACATTCTGCCCATCACTGTAAGGGAGGCATCCTGCCCACTGGCCACCAATCTAAGGGGTATTGTTCCCAATTAATTGGTCAAGTCAATCTATGTACATTTAGGACTCTCACCATTATGTCCTATTTTTGCTGAACTGTATATATTTAGCTCTGTAACTGTGCATCCTTGTCATTTCATATTTTTATGTGTTTGCGCCATGTGTAGTACTTGCATATCTTGGTAACACTGACTTTATAAAGCCCCATAGAACGTGATGGCACGAAAAAATATTTAGTACTAATAAAGTTCCAGTTGTCTATGCCTATTTTCATCTGCATTCAAAGATCTTTCTTATTCCTCTGACATGGGTCTAGATAAGAACTGTATTTGTTTAGATAATTAATCACTAACGCAGTGTTTTGCAATGGGAATTATTCACAGCTGGGGTATAATATGCATACAGATTGAGATGTGTACTATCTGATAACAGGAGAAAATGTACTTGTCTAGAACAGAGATTGAGAAAGTCTATCAGAAATACAACACTGCTCAGTTCCCCAAAGTATAACACATTATTATTATTATATAGGATTTGTATAGCGCTAACAGTTTTACAATGTGTGTGTGTGTGTGTGTGTGGGGGGGGGATACAGTAAAATTACAACACAGTTTAATACAGTAGGAATAAGAGGGCCCTGCTTATGGAGTTTACAATAGAAAAACACTTGCAGAATTGTCTTTATTGTGCTTTAAGGGATACTTTTTATGATCAAAAATATCTTAGTTCAACACATTTTTATCACATAGATGTTTTGCGTCTACAACATTCAAATCATAGTGTGGCCAATGGCCCCCTTAGAGGTGGCTGGTAAATGTGGTTCACCTGTCACCCTGCTCTCAATCACACAATTTTCCTTGCATCCGGAGTCACGGAACAGGCCGGTACTTTGTTTTTGTTTTATTGAGGGAATAAACTTGGATAGGGTAGGGTTGACTGTGGGATGCCCAAAGATCAAAGATACAGGACCATGCTATATACACCGCCCTATATACACTCCTTCTTCCTCCAGCACTGACACTTGCTGAACATTACACTCCTTTCTCCAGCACTGACATTTGCTGACCATTGCACTCCTTTCTCCAGCACTGACACTTGTTGACCTGCAAGGGCCTGAAGGGAAAATTATCAAGACTTCAGTACATCTTCCTCCATCCTAGCTAGCACATGGCGAGGCCTGCACTTTTGCCAGTAGGACCTCAGGACTGCCCGTTACAGGTAAGGGCCACGGGCCCTCGGATTGTAAGGCCACGGGTTCTCAGCGTGTAGCTAAGGACAATTGTGCTAGCCGCGTCTTGATGGACTACTGCTCCCAGCCCATCCTCTTCCAGGCCACTTCGGCCTACCTCACTGTCCAGTGACACCGCTCCCCTGACTGGCTTCTTCACCTTCCACTGACCGTCCACTGTCTCCTCCCAGCCTGCTCCAGTCCTCTTCACCAGCTCCCAGGGTCTGTCACTCACCGACACCGGTGGATCCATTAAATAGCTTTTTCTGTAGCCTCTCTGTTGCTTTCCTGCTCCCTTGTGCTGTTCCAGGATCTCTCTTCACTCCTGGCTGCACCCGAGCCACTAGGCCTCAAGGCCACTCCCCCCCGGGGGCTCCCAGGTGAGGCCTCAGCAACCTCTTCTACATCTCCACTCTTCCACCTGACACTCTCCTCCCCACAGCTCAGCAGACCACAGTATTTAAGGAGGCCTGCCCCCTGCCAATCCAAGTTGAGGGTTGGTCAGGGCTCCTTAACATACTTCAATAAGTTACACCTCCTCATCTGTCCTCTTTTTCCAGAATCTTCTGGACCCAAAGGGGAGGTGTAACCAAGGGGTGTTGCTGCAGTCTCCAACTCTCCCTGGGCCACTCCCCTGCCCAAATCAAAACACTCAGGCCTACACAACAGTCAGGCTTGACTAAATTTGCCTCTCCTAGCAAAAATCTATCTCAAAAGCACCTATTTACTATGGGGGCGCTACATTCACCCCCCCCCAAACCTCAGGTGGTCCCCAACTGAGAAATTTAGAAAAAAAATGGATCTTGGGCCCAAGAGCAAGGACATCCCTAAGTAAAAAAAAATGGGAAGGGGAAAAGGGAACAAATTTGGAGGGGAAAATATGAATAAATAAGTACAAAAATAAATATACTCTCTGCACATTATTTACATTTGCACATTACGACATCCTAACTACTGATCCCTGTAGCTAGCAGCACATTTAAGACACAATCACTGAGCCAGAGCACTTCTCCCAGGAGAAAAGCACTCTGCTCACACAGCAGTATAAAGAAGTTTTGCCTGTCGCTGGAAGGGAATGGACAGCCGTCCCATTCAATGGATCCTAAGAGAAGAAGCAAGAACTACTAAACTACAACTTAATTAATCAGCACACAGGTCAGCTGGAAGGGGGTTATGGACTTCCCAACTGAGAAACAGTAAATCCAACGCCACAGATTGGTTTCCTCTGCCACCTGTTTGATCTGTTGGTGAGGGGCTATATCCCACCAGCAAAAACAGTAAAGGAAAAGAAAGGCATGCATATAGAACAATGTGATATTTTTTTTTTCTTAGAGTTCCAGATGGGAGGATCCCCTCCCCAGACAAATAGGCTCTGAAGATTTTTTTTTAAAAAGCCAGAACACACCTCACCCCAGCGTTCTTTCAATGAAAAAAGTCTCTGCCCTTGGACGCAGGGTGGCATGCTGGCATGTTCTGAGCAAGGTTAGGGGAGAAACAACCCCTGCAGTCTTCCAGCAGTCTCCTGTGTCTTTGGCTCTTACAAAGAAAGCTGTAGTCCTCCAACAGTCTCTTCAAATGTAGAAGCGTGCATCAGGAAGTCTCATTCTGCTTTCCCCTTCTCTCCTAGTGGAAATGGAGTAGCAAATTGCAGGTTGATTAGGCTCCACTACAAGGAACATGTCTCCATAGATGGCACGTCCCAGACCCCACTCTTGCTTCAACTCCACAAAGCGGTTCCAGACATCACAGTCCTGCCGTCTCAGGGGTTTGAGGACATGCAAGTATTCCCATATCATCTCATCCTCCCACTCTCCTCTGGAGCTCTCCATGACATCCATGATATGGGGAGGGACGTATGGAAAGTTAAGCCCCACTCCAAGGCAACTTTGCGTTGTGCCTCCTGTTGGAACCGGGAGAGCCTAGGTAACTTCTTTACCTTCCCTCTCCCCGGCCGGTCAGGGTGTAAGGGGACCTGATCACCTGTTGCTGGAAGGTACCTGCCCTGGTCTGGGTAGTGGAGGGCCTATTAAGGAACAGCTGACTGAGGGCGATATAGGTTCCTGCAGCTCCATCTGTTTCTAGTTCAGACTCTGGTCTTCGCCCGTCCTCTGGTGGAGTGTCCATCCGATGGGACTCTCCTGTTTACCACTCTTCCTCATCTGGACTCTCATCAGGGGACGCCCATTCTACAAGTCTTTCCAGGGATCCAAACTCGGCTTTCAGTCTGGGAGAACCCCAATCAAATGGTCTGTCTCTCTGCTCCTTATCCAGCTCACCAGAGGGCACACCCCCCTCCTGGACTAACTCAACTGGACAGGGAACAGCTATGGGCAGACTTATGGCAGGTGGGGCTGGGGGCTCTAGTTCCTGCTGGACAGTACTTACAGGTCCTAGGTCCCTTCAGTCACGAGAGCTCCCTCTTTCCTTCCCTCTTTGGTGTTTGGGGGGGGAGTCACCAAGGCGCAACTCCTCCCCACCTTGACAAGGTGGCTCCAGGCCCGCTCCGGCCTTCCAGGACTTCTCAGGCTGTGGCATGCAAAGTCCTGACTGCAGGTCCACATTGAAGTAGCATGGATCCTGCTGGATGTCCATCTGCCGCATGAGTGGCTCATAGCAATGGACACATTTTGCCCATGCTTCCACTGCTGCTGTTGGTATCCGACATCCTGGGCAGAGCAGACAGTCTTTCCATCCCATCCACCACCCCGAGGGCGAATCTCACGCGGTGCCCAAGTCAGCCACCCGTGTCCACGGGTGTCCGTTCTGGCAGTCCCGGCAGCCAAGTAAGGGCTGGTAACAAATAACTACCCTCCACCATCTTCCACAACCTCGTAGCATCTGCTGGGCTCAGGGAAACTTTTGTCTCCTCCAAGGAGTGGCTCCACCTCCTTACTTCCAGACGGGATGGCGCTACTGAATTTGATAGGTAGATTCTTTCCTGGTCACGCTGCTGTAACCCCTGATGTGCAGGATAGAAATTTGCAGACACGCTGGCCTTTGCAGAACTTGCCGGACATACTGTCCCTTATAGTGGTTGCCGGAAGCAATGGTGATTTTGGTAATGCCCCTCATCCTCCTGTATGGGACCACTCTAACACAGTCTCTCCCCTGCGCTCCTGCCAGCTTACCTCGATCACTCTTAGCAACATGAGACAGTCCCAGGCACATTTCACTATTGCAATCAGGATTTTTTAGCACAAGTTCAGTGTGCCCAGCATTAGCAGAGTGCTGGGCATGTTTAGCATCCAGTGATGAATGTCCGGCCTTGGTAGGGCTCGGGACATATTTGTAATCCATGGGAGCAATTGCCCACCGTGGGTGCCAAGGGCGATGACACAGGTTACTGAATTGCAGAAATAAGATGTTCAAGTGTCCGCCCCAGCGCCAGTTGAAGCAACTGGGAAAGTGGGAGCGGCAATTGGCAACCGCTCCCGCTGGTTACTATGGGCAACGGCACACTTGTACAAATTTTCTGTTTTAACAGGCAAACAGTCCTTCCCCCAGGTTTAGTCCACACTGACAATAAAACAGTTACACTTCTCAGTTCTCTTGCGGTTTCTAGGGGTAACAACTGGCAGCTTTACAGGTGAATCCCGGAAAATGAGCCCCCAAATGTAGCCAATGGTCCCCTTAGGGGTGACTGGTAGATATGGTTCACCTGTCTCCCTGCCCCCAATCACACACTCTTCCTTGCATCCGGAGTCACGGAACAGGCTGGTACTTTGTTTTTGTTGTTTTATTGAGGGAATAAACTTGGATAGGGTAGGGGCGACTGT
Source organism: Glandirana rugosa (assembly GCA_018402905.1). NCBI lineage: Eukaryota > Metazoa > Chordata > Amphibia > Anura > Ranidae > Glandirana > Glandirana rugosa. The sequence goes on along the minus strand of BLSH010228224.1, from coordinate 670,094 downwards.
GGGATGCCCAAAGATCAAAGATACAGGAACATGCTATATACACTGCCATATATACACTCCTTCCTCCAGCACTGACACTTGCTGACCATTTCACTGTTAGGCTGAAGGGAAATTTATCAATCCTCCATTACATCTTCCCCCACCCTAGCTAGCACATGGCGAGGCCTGCACTTTTGCCAGCAGGATCTCAGGACCGCCTGTTACAGGCAAGGGCCACAGGCCCTCGGATTGTAAGGGCATGGGCCCTCAGAATGTACTGTAGCTAAGTACAATTGTGCTAGCCAGGTCTTGATGAACTACTGCTCCCAGCCCATCCTCTTCCAGGCCACCCTGGCCTACCTCACTGTCCAGTGACACAGCTCTCCTGACTGGCTCCTTCACTTTACACAGACTGTCCACTGTCTCCTCCCAGCTTGCTCCAGTCCTCTTCTCCAGCTCCGAGGGTCTGTCACTCACCGCACCGGTGGACCCTTTAAAGAGCCTTTTCTGTAGCCATGCTGTTGCTCTCCTGCTCGATTTTGCTGCTCCAGGATCTCTTTCCACTTCCTGGCTGTACCCGAGCCCCCAGGCCTCAAGGTCACCCCCCCCCCCCAGACTGGGGGCTCCCAGGTGAGGCCTCAGCAACCTCTGCTACATCTCCACTCTTCCACCTGACACTCTCCTCCCCCCATCTGGGCAGACCACAGTATTTAAGGAGGTCTGCCCGCTGCTAATCCAGGTTGGGGATTGGTCAGGGCTCCTTAACATACTTCAGAACGTTACACCTCCTCATCCATCCCCTTTTTCCAGAATCTTCTGGACCCACATGGGAGGAGTAACCAAGGGGTGTTCCTTCTTGCAGTCTCCAACTCTCCCTGGGCCACTCCCCTGCCCAGATCAAAACACTCAGGCCTACACAACAGTCAATTTGCTTCTCATAGCAAAAATCGACCTCAAAAGCATATATTCACTATGGGGGTGCTACACTAGTATTGATTTTTGAAGTATTGCATATGCAAGAGGCAATTCACAAAAATTATTATTGGGTTTTCACTCCACTTTCATCAACCTGCCCAGTGGCAACAGCAGGATGGAGATCCAGATGTTTTTTTTTTTCTATTTATGAAGTGGACCTTTGTACAATAGCATGAATAGCAGTTCCGTATGCGGGATTATGCTCCGTGTACAGGCTTTTATAGATCTGACCGGTGCCCAATTTGGACATTTTCACTTAGGGGTGTACTCACCTTTGTTGCCAGTAGTTTAGACATTAATGGCTGTGTGTTGAGTTATTTTGAGGGGACAGCAATTTAACACTGTTATACAAGCTGTACACTCACTACTTTACATTGTAGCAAAGTGTCATCTCTACAGTATTGTCACATGAAAAGATATAATAAAATATTTACAAAAATGTGAGGGGTGTACTCACTTTTGTGAGATACTGTATATCCAAACAAGTAGAACCAACACCTTTGTCCAGTTACCACCAAAAGGCAGATGTTGTTTAAGGCCAGGATGGGAGGTGTAATAATTGAGGACCCCCCCCGGTTTAAGTTACATAATTCTATCCATGCTGTCAGAAAATGTTTTAGAAATATTAATCCTACCAGAAATTACTATTATTATATGGGATTTATATAGCGCCAAGAGTTTGCGCAGCGCTTTACCATGTAAAGGGAGACAATACACCAACAATATAATTCAAAACAAGAGGGTTAGAGGAGGCCTGCTCCTACAAGCTTACAATCTAAGAGGGAGGGGCTGGTAAAACAAAAGGTAGGGAATGTGAGGTATGAACTAATTAGGGGAGTAGAAGATTTGGTTGTTAGCTGGAGGCAGGATAGGCCTCCCTGAAGAGATGAGTTTTCAGGGATCACCTAATAGTGGACAGAGTAGAAGATAACCGGACATGTTGGGGTAGTGAGTTTCAGAGGAAGGGAGAGGCTCTGGCAAAGTCCTGGAGACGAGCATGGGAGGAGGAGACAAGGGAGCTAGAGAGTAGAAGGAGCGGAGAGGACGGTTTGGGTGATATTTGGAGATAAGATTGGTGATATAGCTCACAACAGAATTTTGAATGGCTTTGTATGTTATTGTTAGTGTTTTGAATTTTATTAGTTGGGCAATGGGAAGCCAGTGGAGGGTTTGGCAGGGAGGAGTGGTGGACACTGAATGGTTGGCAAGGTGGATGAGTCTGGCAGCAGCATTCATGATAGACTGAAGAGGGGATAGCTTGCGGAGAGGTAGGCCAATAAGGAGGGAGTTACAATAGTTAAGGAGAGAGATAACAAGGGAATGAATAAGTTGCTTAGTGGTGTCATCGGTTAGGAAGGGACGTATTTTGAGAAGTTTCTGAGGTGAAGTCTGCACGATTTGGATAGTGATTGGATTTGGGGCTGAAAGGACAGGTCAGAGTCTAGGATTACACCTAGTGCCTTGGCATGAGGGGAGGGACTGTTGGTGGTATTATTGATCGTGATGGATTAGTCGGGGGAGGGGGGGTAACGGGCTGGAGGAAAAATGATGAGCTCGGTTTTAGAAAGATTGAGTTTGAGGAAGTGGTGTGAAATCCATGTTGATATGTCAGTTAGTAAGTTATTAATGCGAGAAGAGACTAGAGTGAGGTGAGGAGTAGAGAGATAGATTTGGGTGTCGTCAGCATAAAGGTGGTACTGGAAGCCATGGGAGTTTATTAACCACTTCAGCCCCGGAAGGATTTCCAGCTTTAGGACCGGAGCCCTTTTTGCGATTCGGCGCTGCGTCGCTTTAACTGACAATTGCGCGGTCGTGCGACGTTGTACCCAAACGAAATTTGCGTCCTTTTTTCCCCACAAACAGAGCTTTCTTTTGGTGGTATTTGATCACCGCTGCGTCATTTCTGATCGCCGCTATAAACAAAAGAAGAGCGACAATTTTGCAAAAAAAACCAAATTTCTTACTTTTTCCTAAAATACAAATCCAAAAAAAAATATAAAAAAACATTTTTTTTCACCATTTTTGGCCGATTTATATTCTTCCTCATATTTGCGATAAAAAAATCGCAATCGGCGTTTATTGATTGGTTTGCGCAAAAGTGGTCGCGTTTACGGATGATGAGAATTCATTTTTGGGGTTTTTAATTTTTTTTTATTTTTTA
>BLSH010228224.1:646527-666969 GCA_018402905.1 Glandirana rugosa | reverse complement strand
TGTGAGGTGACTTTGACGAGATGACTTTGAATGATTACTGGATGATTGACGATTTTGGTTACCGGTGATGAGGTATGAGTATGATGGGCTGGAGAGACGTCGGAGATTATGACAACTGGTAGGAAAGGAGGAGTTTTTTGAGGTGAGAGAACCGGAAGTTCTGAGACGAGAGAGGAGGTTGGACAGTGTGGCGAGGAAGTCACACTGGATATTGAGATAAAGGAGGAGAGGTGAAAGAGAAAGACATCCCCATGGAGTTCCAAGACAGGAGACTGGGGAAGAGAAGAGGTAAATGTGGAGGAGGGAACCAGACAATTGGTGAACGCGCTCACTATACACGTTCCCGCAGCCGCCGTCGTATGACGGCGATTTGCGGGAACGAGCCACTTTGCCGCCGTCAATCGCCGATCGGCGGTCGGCAAGTGGTTAACAGACCAAGGGAGGAGGTGTAAATGGAGAAGAGAAGGGGTCAGAGGACAGAACCTTGAGGTACCCCTACAGAAAGAGAAAGTGGAGAGGAGGAAATAGAGTTATAGGTCACACTGAAGGAGCGGTGTGACAGGTTGGAGGAGAGAGCAGAGTCTTGAAGGCCAAGAGAGTGGAGTTTTTTGAGGAGGAAAGGATGGTCAACAGTATTAGAGGCTGCAGAGAGGTCGGGTAGTATGAGTATGGAGTAGTGGCCATTGGTTTTAGCAGTTAGTAGGTCATTAGTAAGTTTCAGTAGAGCAGTTTCAGTGGAGTGTACCAAGCGAAGGCCAGACTGTAAGGGGTCAAGAAGGTTGTTGTCAGTGAGGTACGAGCTAAGACAGTTGTGCACTAAGCGTTCTAAAAGTTTTGACGCCTACGGAAGCAAGGTTCAGAGGGGACCAGACAAATTTTGATCACTGTATGGCTGTTCCTGCTTGACAGAAGTTGATTGTATAATCAACTTCTGCTGAAGGGATATGTTGGAAAACTGTTGTCACTCCGCGGCTGCAGGGGATTCTACTGTCAGAATGCAATGTCCAGGTGGAGGGCGGGATTCCTCCATCCACCTCATTTCTGTGAAAGGAGGAATCTGTAATTTTTTTTTTAGTTCAGACCCCTGGATGGAAAAAAAAAAACACTTTTATGTCCCACTACCCATATATACTACTCTGAAAAATTTTTAGGCAGGTGAGAAAAGATGCTGAAGGCATAATTGATAAGTATCTGCCTATATTTCCCAGCATTGAGGACACCATTAATCCTAATCAAATCTCCAACTCAATGTGCAGAAATGCAGCCCCAGACTTCCAAGGAGTGTTTTGGCCGTTCCTCATCCAGTTTTAAGCCTCCTACACAGCAGTTTCTGTTTTAGTTAACAACTGTGTTTCAACCTACATTTGAAATTGATGATCATTAGCACATGCTTGGTATAATTGGTTAATAATAAACCTGACTCTAATCCTACAAAATCCCTGACTTTGTGCAAGTATACAAAGTGTGCGAGTGTTTGAATTGATATTGGTTTGAAGCCAAAAGGTAGACACACAAAATATTAATTTGCATTTTGCAAATTTGCTTTGCATTTTATAAAAATATATATATATATATATATATATATATTTATTTTTTTTTAAGCATTCTTACTTTACAGCATTTCTTCACACCTGCCTAAAACTTTTGCACAGTACTGTACATTAAGATTATTCTCCCCAACTGTATCACATGCATCCTCCATAATACCCCCATCATACACAGTGAATCCTCCAGAATATCCCCACCATGCTCCCTTCAACCTCCAGAATACCCACACTGTACACCCTGCATCCCCCAGAACCCCCCTATACAACCAGGATCCTCCAGATTCCCCCCAGTAAATGGCAGACAGTGGGCTGACTTTCCAACTGTGCAGGTGTCAACCCAACAGTCACACTGTGCAGACACCACCCAATATGTGGCGCTAGGGAGGCTAGCTTTACAACTGCACAGAAGCCAACCCAACATCACATTGTACAGGCACATCACATTATGTGTGAAGGTGGTGGGCTGGATTTTCAACTGTGCAAGCTCCAACGCCACTATTTTGGACTGGGTCTGTAACTGCTGAGTTTTGATCCAGCCACACCCAACCCCATGCAGTATAATGTTAACAAAGCTGCCAGGGACACTGCTGGGGACAAAAGTTAACCATATGTTTGAATGAATAGAAGTGGGCAAAACACTCTAAAACACATTCCACTGAGTTCGGGGAAAACTCCCTATTTGGAGCTAAATCTCACAATTAATATGCTGTAAATGTATTCATTCAATGGATATCTGTAACAGTATAGTAAAGTAGCATACAATAAATTGTCTAATGTCTAGAAATCCCTCCATTAATATATTGCCATTATGACATCTAACATGACAGAGAAAGGACAACAGCCTGGTTTCTTGTGTAGCGGTGTCCCAGCCCTCTAAAGGCCTAATGGTAACCTACAGAGTTAGGGAGAGCTGACATCCTTCTTCACAGTATGGGTTACTAGGCATGGTGGGTGTAATACAAGTTGGAAACATGAGCCTAGCAGGGGTCAAGTCCTGGGAAAAATAGTGTGGGAACTCACCCAAGATTACCCCCCCCCCTCCACATTTTTTACTGACACGGCAAAAAGGCACCTAAAATGGCCTTTTTTACTGCTAAACAGTGCAAATATCAATATTTAAGCTATAAACATGTAGCTAAAGCTATTAGCAACGTGTTTAAGTTAAACAAAAGTAAAAAACCATATTTCTCCATTTTACATGAAGGTCAGGTTAATCAAAGCTTGCTAGCACAGAGTTCCCCCATACATCAGAGTCTGCAATATCCCCCCTTACAGTGCAAGGGAACTCTGACATAAAGGGGAAAGCTGCAGATCATGATCTAAGGGGGAACTCTGATGTAAGGGGGGGGGGCTCTGGTGAGCACAGACCACCTTATATCACTTACATCAGTGTCTTCAGGATTGCCATTTACATCAGAGTTCACCTTTATATCAGGGTCCGCAGAGTTCCCCCTTGCACTGTAAGGGGGAATCCTGCAGACTCTGATGTAAAGGGGAATGCTGGGAACTCTGATGTGGGGGGGGGGCTCTGGTGACCAAAGACCACCTTCTGCAGAGTGAATACACAAAGGTAAGGGGGGTTCCTGATATAAGGGGGAACCTTTATATCAGTGCCCCCTTACATTTTTGTATTCACTCCGCCTTACATCAGTGACCCCCCACAGACTGGCCTGGCGGCACTGTCACTGACCTCCTCCCAAGTGCACGAGCAGGGCTCAGTCAGATGGCTCCAGCTTGGCGAATCTGGTTTCATCCTATAGTCTCCTCTTGACAGACCACACACGTCTGACTTCTCCCGTGACCCCCATCCTAGCAGCGGTCCCACTCTTGACTCTTCTCCAGACACCAGCTCAGAGACTGCAGACATGATAAAAGACATAAGATGTTCATAGATTGCAGACATGATACAAGAGATGGTCAGAGATTGCAGACACGATACAAGAGATGGTTAGATGCTGAGGACATGGTACAGGAGATGGTTAGATGCTGCGGACATGGTACAGGAGATGGTGTGATGCTGTGGATATGGTACAGGAGATGATTAGATGCTGCTGACATGGTACAGGCGATGGTTAGATGCTGCGGACATGGTACAGGAGATGGTTAGAGGATGTGCACATGGTACAGGAGGTGGTTAGAGGCTGCAGACATGGTACAGGAGATGGTTAGAGGCTGTGGACATAGTACAGGAGGTGGTTAGAGGATGCGGACATGGTCAAGGAGATGGTTAGAGGCTGTGGACAGCCATATTTTTTATGGACAGCCCGTTAATTAATGGGTAGTTGGAAACACTGCCCCACACAGTAGTGTTCTCCTCTGCCTCCTTCCTTCACCCTCCCCCCACAGTAGTGTCCTTCTCTGTCGCCCTCAAGTAGAGTCCTTCTTTGCTTTCATATCATGACCCCCCACTACAGTGTCCTGATGTGCCCCTTATATCCCCCCCCCCCCAACAGTATTATCCTACATCCACTGTCCTGCCCAGGTGTATGGTCACAGTTGTACACACCATGCATCTATACTGAGTGTTCTTGATAGGTTACCTGCCCAGATGTACTAATCACAGGTCTACATACCAGGCATCTATAGTCACTATTCCAGATAGTTGTATTGATTACAGGTGTACCGTTGCCCTGCAGAGCTCCATCTGCCGCTGTACCCCAAACATACTCCCCTCCCCCAGTCTCCCCCGTATTACCCCTCAGCAGGTGCACAGCATGTCGGTGTGATCATACGCCCCTCCTCCTTCTCCTCTCTGTTACCTGTGGCCCCGCACACAGCTGGTTAAGCGCATGTATCCACTGCTCGGCCAATCACTGGCAGAGAGGTTGCCCACACCCCCTCTGATCACCGCCCGCCCTGATGGCAGTGCCTGGATGGACATCAGTGACGTCAGCAGAGAGCGGACTTTTGTCCACTCTCTTCTGAAAACAGGTCACAGGAGTGCAAAACGAATTGCACTCCTGTGATCCATAAGAGAAGCCCAGCCAAATGAGCTTTGCACTTAAGGCCAGACGTTGTTCTACACAAGCCTCAATTGAATAAAAATTATAAAAACATCAGACAGTTTGCCAAATAAAACACTCACCTGATGACAGACTTTAAAAAAAATTGAATATTTTTTTTGTAGCTAAGTAAAACTTTAACCCATGCAGCGTGCTTCAGGAGCTTGCCTGCTCCTCTCTTGGGGCCGTCACCATTTTGGCGAAGACCAGTGGAGGGCCTGGAGGAAAAGTCGGCCAGCTTACCCAGCCGCGGTGGGTCCCGGCACCTTTGTGGCAAAGTGTGGAGGCGCCCACAGCTTGGGGGACCAAAACAGCTGGTTTGTCGTGTGTAGGTGCTTTGTAGGAAGTGGTGATCCCCAGCAGCCAAGCGGAGTTCCTTCAGAGAGGGGCCATATCACAGTGCGGTTGCCACTTCCCCAGAAGGAGGAATTTGGTGACATCACTGGTTGCTAGACGCCATTTGGCAGGCGCCTAGCAACCAGTTAGGGCAGAGAGCCAGCGGGTGGTGGATTCTCATAAAATGGTTCTTGGCTGGCCCAGGAGTCCACCAGGACAGGTGACAGCAGCGATGTAGCGGCTTATTTAGGGGGCATCAGATGGCGGCTGCTAATGGGAAGGTGTTCAGATCCACAGTTTTCTAGAAAGTAGAGAAAAAAATCAAACCTGCAGCAAGTGAAACACTGAACAGGCCAAAATAATAATCCACTGGATAAGGTGAGCCAGAACAAAATTTACCTAATCCTAGCAACTATCTAGGAGGGTACTACAGTTGTCTCCACTATGTAAAGCTGGCCACAGACTTTAGATGACCATTGTCTGATCCTTCTGTTCTTCAGAGAAAGATCAATCAGACAAACTTGAAGACCATGTCTAGTTGATAAACAGTGTTTGGGCAACCCCTAAAAGCATATAAATAAAGGTAAGTTCAGAAATATCAATGGATACAGCTTGACCATACGTCTCTTCAACACCTTTAAGCCAACCCAGAGGAGGTTCTGGGGACATCACCCTGGCTGTCAACTGTTAGTGAAGTCAGAGCTCCCGACAAAAACATAGAAAAGTGACGGCAGAAAAAGACTGAGTAGTCCATCGAGTCTGCTCCTTTTTATTTATTTATTTATTTTTTATAATTTTTTTTTTTTTATAAATTGTTTTTTACATTAACCTTGTTGTCTGACTATAGATTTATGTTTATCCCAAGCATGTTTGAAGCCATTTACTGTTGACTGTCTCACAACCTCTGTTGGTAGTTTATTCCAATCATCAACCACCCTTTCAGTAAAATGATACTTTCTAAGATTAGTTTTGAACTTCCCTCCAGCTAGTTTGAGGTCATGTCCCTGTGTTCTTGATTTTGGTTTCATATTGAAAAGACTGCCCTCCTGAACCTTATTCACCCCCTTGATGTATTTAAAGATTTCAATCATGTCTCCCCTCTCCCTTCTTTCCTCCAGACTGTACATATTAAGTTCCTGAAGTCGCTCTTGATATGTTTTATCCCCCAGACCTTTCACCATTTTTGTTACCCGTCTCTGAACTCGTTCTATCTTATCAATATCTTTTTGTAAGTGTGGTCTCCAGAACTGGACACAGTATTCTAAGTGAGGTCTCACTAAAGATCTATATAGAGGAATCAGAACCTCCTTCCTCCTGCTGGTGATCCCTCTACTGATACATCTCAGAATTCTATTTGCTTTTCCCACTGCCTGGTCACTCTGTTTGTTCATTTTGCAATCATATGTGACAACTAACATGGTTATCCCCAAGCATACCCCCTTACCCAGTCTGCCCACTGCTCTAATTGATGCTACAAATGATGCTCCTCAAAGTCTTTGTCTTCCGAAAGTTTTATATTTGTAGGATTTTCAGGGAAAACTTGTCAAGATATACAATATATCTTTTATTTCTAAATCCTTTAAGCTGCTGTGCAAAGTGTGGCTGGAACAGGTCAATAATTCCCTTGTTTAACTGGAGGAAATACTGTGGGAAGATGAAGTGTAGAGTGAAAGCAGTCTGCTTTTATAAACGTATAGCACATAGGCCGACTTTCAGCTTAATCCAGGAAAGAGGATGGGGTGACTGAGATGTATTTTCATCACGATTTGAATGACAAAACAGAAGTTGCCAGGGAATGCACATGGAAAAGTCCTCACTATGTGGAGGTGGATCATCAATTTCTACTTCATGAATCATAAATTCTTGAATGGTCCAAGTGCAAGATTAGAGGATATTGGAAGACAAAACATTGGTCTTAAGAAAAATGTTAGTATTTTCTAATGACAGAGTTGTTTAATTTTCTAAAGACTAATTCTTTAGCTGTGATGCCGGGAAGCTCTCCTTTATGCAAACTAGCTGGTATTCTAAACCAGACATCCAGAATACGTTGTTGTTTGTGGTCTTGGTCACATTAGCCAAAGACATAAATGAAAGTCAGCGAGAGCCATGAAAGTGTAAATATAATTCTGCCATTGTAACATATAGTTCTATTGCAGCCAGAGTTTTATTTTTAGTATTGATTAATTTCTCCTTTCATTTAGTGTGGCCACTGCAATTGGAAGTGAGGGGAAAACTGCTCAATGGGAACACACTTCTGGTCAGATTGCCACAACGATCTGTGCAAAAGTTTGGCCCCCCTCCTTCCCCACAACCTTCTAGGACGCATCATAGGTCCTAGAAGACTGCGAGACGTTTCACAAAGCACAGCACGGTTCGCACATGCGCAGTGGGCAGACGTCTGTGAAGCCGAAAATAGCATAGTCGACTGTCCACATTCTATGGGAATGTTTGACCATTCTTCCAGAAGGACATTTGTGAGATCAGGCACTGATGTTGGATGAGAAGGCCTGGCTCGCAGTCTCCCCTCGAATTCATCCCAAAGGAGTTCTTTTGGGTTGAGGTCAGGACTGCGTGCAGGCCAGTCAAGTTCCTCCATCCCAAACTCGCTCATCCATGTCTTTATGGACCTTGCTATGTGCAGTGGTGCGCAGTCATATCGGAACAGGAAGGGGCCATCCCCAAACTGTTCCCACAAAGTTGGGAGCATGAAATTGTCCAAAATGTCTTGATATGCTGATGCCTTAATAGTTTCCTTAACTAGAACTAAGGGGCCAAGCAGGGGTGTATCATGAAATCAGTGGGCTTGTGTGCAAGATCAAAAGTGGGCCCCACCCATGGAGAAAAAAATGTGGCGCGCTTAGCACACCGCGGCGAGTGGGGGTGTGGTTTAAATTGTGCTAAATATTGGGTGTGGCTTAAAGGTGGTGTGATTAATAGTGTCTTGAGATAATTACAGTTTGCAGAATGCATTATTGTTTATCAGGCAATATACAGTGCAGAGTGTATGGCGGTGGGTAGTATGTGCAGGAGAGGAATGCGGAGTGTATGGAGGTGGGTAGTATGTGCAGTAGAAGAGAGTGGAGTGTATGGCGGTGGGTAGTATGTGCAGGAGATGAGTGTAGAGTGTATGGAGATGGGTAGTATGTGCAGGAGAAGAGTGTGGAGTGTATGGTGGTGGGTAGTATGTGCAGGGAAAGAGAGTGGAGTGTAAGAGGGTGGGTAGTATGTGCAGGGAGAAGAGAGTAAAGTGTATGGAGGTGGGTAGTTTGTGCAGGAGAGGGGTGTGATTGTATGGCAGTGGGTAGTATGTGCAGGGAGAGGAGTGTTTGGCGGTGGGTAGTATGTGCAGAGAGAGGAGTGTATGGCGGTGGGTAGTATGTGCAGGGAGAGGAGTGTGGAGGGCATGGTGGTAGGTAGTATGTGCAGGGAGGGGAGGGTATGGTGGTGGGTAGTATGTGCAGGGAGAGGAGTGTGGAATGTATGGTGGTAGGTAGTATGTGCAGGAGAAGAGTCTTGAGTATATGGTAATGGATAGTATATATAGGAGAGGAATGCGGAATGTATGGCAGTGGGTAGTATGTGCAGGGAGAGGAGTGTGGAGCATATGGCAGTGGGTAGTATGTGCAGTGAGAGGAGTGTGGAGTGTATGGCAGTGGGTAGTATGTGCAGGGAGAGGAGTGTGCAGTGTATGGCAGTGGGTAGTTAGTGGAGAGAGAGGAGTGCAGATGGTAGGAAAGTATATGGTCATTGCTCCAGCACTACAGAGGCCACTGGGCAGTGGCATGCATGGAGCAATGTACCCTGGCTTCAGGCACACAGCAGCAGTACTGGCCTCCCACCATCCTGCAGACACTGCTCTTACCCCCTCCCTACCCTTTCCTGCCATCTCAATCCCCCTCCTCAAGTCCCTGCACACAAGTCCCTCCTGGCATCTTACAAAACCCCACCAACTTAGCTCCCCCCATATATCCATCTGTCATTAAATACATACAGTGCCGCTAAGTTGATACACCGCTGACCTGGATCTCCCTCCAGCTCTGTCAGAATGAACACCTGCAGCTGACATTCCTCCCGGCGGGAACTCAGTCAACGAGCTCCCATCTAGCCAGCACTTGTCACCCTGTAGACATCTTTTTACAGGCAGCATTGGATCACACTGATTGAGAGTGCTGGGAGAAGTGGAGAGAGGAGAATCCAGGCTGGAGGTATTTAAACTTAGAGGCACTGTATGTACTTAGTCAGCAGTCCCCAACTCTTGTGGCACCAAATTTTGCCAAGTACTGGGGGGAAAGGGTGGCGTGGATTCGGTGGCGGGTGATGTCAGGCGAATGGCTTTGGTTAGCACTTCAATCATCCCGACACCATGCTCAATATGGTGTCAGGATGATTGAATCACATTATTTATTTTACTACATTGTAAATTATAACGAAATAGTTCAACTCACCATAATGCAGAAGCAGTGGGAGCCCTGTGCATGTCACTTGTCACCGTTGCCTGCTACCAGATTCAGCATGCCACTTTCCATCGTTACCTGCTACCAGATGCAGCATGCCACTTGCCACCTGTAGCCTACCACCAGATGCAGCATGTCACCTTCCATTGTTGCCTGCTACCAGATGCAGCATGTCACTTGCCATTGTCACCTGCCACCAGATGCAGCGTGCCATTTGCTACCCATAGCCTACCACCAGATGCAGCGTGCCACTTGCCATTGTCACTGCTACCAGATGCAGCGTGCCACCTGCCACCAGATGCAGCTTGCCACTTGCTACCCATAGCCTACCACCAGATGCAGCATGTCACTTGCCATTGTCACCTGCCACCAGATGCAGCGTGCCATTTGCTACCCATAGCCTACCACCAGATGCAGTGTGTCACTTGCCACCTGTATCATGCCACCAGATGCAGTTTTTTCTTTGCAGTGAAACCTCTCAATGTATGGCAATGCAGCCTCCCTGCAGTGCTACAAACTCAGCCAGATCAGTTGGCATTAGATTCTCAAGTAGGGGACCCTACAATTGGCACATGTGCAGTTGACAATAGGGTTCCCCTCCTATGAGAATCGAATGCACCACTGATGCGCTGATCTCACAGGAGGCGATCCAGCTCACAGGATCAGACACAGCGGAAACAAGCAGCCTCTGACAGGCCATGGACCGGCACAGACTCTGTAGCCCGGGGGTGGGGACCCCTGTACTTAGTGACTGGCGCACCTATAGTGCCTGGCACGTCTCATTCATGGGTGCAGTGCATATGTTGTACCCAGGGATGATATTCCTCTGGCTCAGAGGTAGATAACACACACTAACCAGTATACAACAAATATCGACCACCCCGCCCTCCTCCCCATTCCCAATACAGAATACTCTCCCCCTAAAATGACCCCCAATACAGACTTTTCCCCACTCTGTCCTGGCTCAGTCTACTCTAAACAGATGGTACAGCAGGACATGCTGTGTGTGACTTGCTTTCTAGAGCCCCCTGTCTGCTACCTAAAACACAACCCTCTGTGACAGTCTACTGCTCCCCCCTTATAGCTAACGAAAGGGTGGACAGTCAGAGATGAGCCAGCAGGGAACCATGGATCCAATACATTCACTGACCCCCCTCCCCCTTCTTCTTCCCGGGCTGCTGACCTGCTGTGTGTAAAGTTATGGGCAGCCTGCATACAGACGTCCTCTCCTTATCTCCCCATTCAGCAGTGCTGCTGATAAACTGAATGGCTCACAGATCACTACACATACCTGCTATCGGACACAGCAGAGAAAGTCTTCCTTCACAGACTGGAAGACTGGTTTATAGCTGACAGATACAGATCACACAAAACAGAAGCTCAGGCAATGTCTGTGAAGGAAGACTTCTGCTTTGTCCGATCATCACACAGCGGACACCCGGGAGCAGTCACATTGCACACTGCTGTGTGTATACAGCACGACCCCATCACCTGAACTCTGCCCCCTGGATTTACTGAACTGCCGGGACTATACTGATAGCATCAGGCAAATGCGGCTCTGGCTGCTTCCGCCAGAGAGATGAAAATAAAAAAGTCCATCAATGCTCCCACATCTTAGGCCCCTCTAACTGAGATCTTGGGGCCCAAGGAAATTTTATGGACATATTTTTACTTACTACATGTGGGCAGTGTGTGTGTCAGGGAGCAGTGGGCCCCCCTACCATGTGGGCCCGTGTTCACTGCACACCCTGAACCCATGGATGATACGCCACTAGGGCCATGCCATGGACCTTGCTTTGTGCACTGGTCCAATTAATTTGGTGGAGGTGGGATTATTTTTCAGGAGTTGGGCTTGGCTCTTTAGTTCCAGTGAAGGGAACGCTTAAGGCGTCAGCATACCAAGACATTTTGGACAAATTCATGCTCCCAACTTTGTGTGAACAGTTTGGGGGTGGCCCCTTCCTGTTCCAACAAGACTGCGCACCAGTGTACAAAGCAAGGTCCATAAAGACATGAATGAGCGAGTTTGTGGTGGAGGAACTTGACTGGCCTGCACTAAAGTCCTGACCTCAACCCAACAGAACACCTTTGGGATGAATTAAAGCGGAGACTGCGAACCAAGCCTTCTCATCCAACATCAGTGCCTGACCTCACAAATGCATTTCTGAAAGAATGTTGATTAACCGGGTATCCTAGGATGGCCAATAGGATCCCCACACATAGTAATATAATGGTGCCACGTCCCTATGAACATGTAACTTGAATTTGAAAAAGAATTAATGGACTTTATCGGCACGTACACGGATATTATAAAAATATAACATTTTATTGATCTACATAAAAATAAAATTCACCTTGTAACATACATAGACATATTTAAAAAACTGGTTTAGACAGTACAATGTAATACCCGTGGGAGCATACAATTCTGTAACATAACATGTGGTGCTGACTGCGTAGCGTTTATCTATAGCAACATGTGATAGATTCCTATTCCATGGGTATGATTTACTTGACTGTCCAATTTCCAATAGATCACTCAGGTAGATTGCTCTACATGTTTCGTGATGACAAGTCACTTCTTCAGGAGCTTATTTTCTACTAAGGAATAAACAAACATTAATATGGTATAAGACACAGTAGATCTTTAAAACCAACTTGGTATAATGGCTACTCACTTCCCGAGTGCAGGACCCACGCACCCCCTCGTTTCCCAGGGGGACTCCCTGGGAGGCCAGTCCAAGGGATCGCACCCCCGCCGACCCACAGTTGCACTTGTCAGGTATGGGGACACACTGGTAACTATAATTGATGAACGATACTTATAAATGTAACATACTATAAAAGGGCCACATGTACTATAATGTGATATAATATAGCCTAGGAGTCTAAGGTGTACCCCAGAAACAGACCAAAATGGTGCTTACCTAGACTAGCCTGTGAGTGTTTGTTCAACGTGTATGTAGAAATATCCCAGAAGGGTAGTAACCCCTCTTCCTGCCTTGAGGCTCTTGGGGATCTTGATGGTCTGGAAATAATAACATCCTCAGGGTAAATACCAGCCCTGTGGGGCCCCTCAGGTGAATATCCCGGGCCAACCCATAGGGTCAATAATGGGTGGGAAGAGGGGGGAAGGAACATAAGGGATAAGGAATGGGCTGACTAGGGGTGGCAATGAGGGGGGGGAAGGGGAAGGGGGGAAGGGGAGGAAAGGGAAGGGGAGAAGGGAAAAAGGGGAAAAAGGAACCAGGATACGGGGAGTGGGGGGAAGGTAGGGAGCAAAGGAGGGAGAAAGAGGAGTGGGGGAAGGTAGGGAACAAGGAAGGGGGAGGGGAAAGCAATGTGCCCTATTCTGATATACCTTCCTTTGATACATGATAGAGGTAACTCTCTCAGACCATAGCTTGATGTCTCCTATGGAGCTAAGCTTGCTTCAGGCCAGTCATGGATCGTATATATTATGCTCTGTATATAAAAAATAGCAAGGTACAGAATACCACTATGAAGCGACATGTTCTTCACAGCGTGGATCTAATATAAATAGTCCTAGGGGCCAAACATAAACCACAAATACCTGTTTGTTTGCTTCAATGAAAGTGCTTGAGGATACGCTTGTCCTATTTATTCAAATGGATCATATACAATGCCACCATAAAGGCCCTGTGTAAACATACAAGGAAACAGCAGAGGTGAAATTTGTGGTCTGATAATATCACCATCCATGGAACTAAGTGTGTCCACAGATGGTAAACTTACTGGTATGTGTGTCCTGCTTTCCTCTGGCACAGCGTGTGCTTGCTCGGTAAGCCAAAGGAGAGAGAGGGGATCCCCGGCGTATAGCCAGCGGCATCTCCTCTCCTCCTTATATGGTGTGTCCCGGCCGTGATCACGCTCCAGTAGATCTGACGTCACACGGCCCGGCCGCTTCTTACTGCGCATGCGTGTGCGCCGGGCGGGGGTTCAGCGGTCCTAAACTCCACCGCTCGGCACCAGCAGCCAACAAGGTAGTGTGGGAACGGATCCCACAGATGCCACACAGGAGTGGGGAGTGTGTGTGAGAGCCCCACCTACCCAGCAAGGCTGGGGGGGGGAAAGGGGGGTCCCCGATGGAACACAAACCCCACTAGTCCCCCCACAAAACCAACAAGGGGGACCGCTGTGTGGCTCGGGAGGCCGCACACCTGACTGCAGATGGGCGAGCAAGGGCACCCACCCCCCGATGGCCGAGGGCATGAAGTGCTGAGGTCCCGCACCAAAGAGCGAGCAGCCAAACAATGCATTACCCAGAATAACCGTCATAAACAACACCACCATAAAAAAGTCTGCCCCTCCCCCCCCCACATGAGTCCTCCCAGGGGGAGAGAGGACAAGGGGCAGCCCACATACCTTATTAGAGTAATTTCCCAACAATATCGATTTACTTTTGTATGAGAAAGTGGGAAAGAAAAGGGAAAACAGCTTGGCTAAAAACCTCTCAATTTCAATGATCACAGATCCCACCCCAGGATGATCTCCATTCAGGGCAATATAGGATAAAACAAATTGTGGGGGTTGGCTGTTGCTTCCCCCCCCCACACATGGAGCTATTTATTGACCATACCGAAATTCATTCAATACTCCTAGTAAAATTATAATTTATAAGAAGGGTTTGTAAGAAATCATTTCATTGATACCTGGAGGTTTGTTGGCCTCCAATCTCTCTATCCACAAAGTTTCTTTCTGTAAAATTCGCTGATCCCAGTTGCCGCCACGTGGGTCCTCGGGTACTACCTCCAACACACAAAACTTGACATAAGATGTATCAAACTTGTGATATAGGCCCAGGTGGCGGCTCACCGGGGTCAACATCTTGGCAAATTGAGAATAATATATATGATCTTAGATTCTTTGTTTGAACTGGCGAATTGTCTTACCCACATAGTAGGTCCCGCACTGACATGTCATAAGATAAATAACTCCACGTGTTTCACAATTAGCATAAAATCGTGGGCGTAATTTTGTTCCATTAGGTAGGGTAAATTGAGTGCCCACTCTAACCCATGGGCAGTATGTGCACTGACCACACGTATATACCCCTCTAGGGGTGTGGGAATTCTCAGTTTGTGGATTATATAGGCTGGCTGTAATATGATTGCCTATGGACTTCGCTTTCCGATAAGTGATTTCTGGGGTGTCACAAACATATTTCCCCACAATGGGGTCCTCACTTAGAATATGTCAATGGCGTTGCAGGCATGCTCTAAGCTCATTGTACTGGGCTGAATATCTGGTGATAAACCTGGTAGTCTCGGCTTGATGTCTAGGTTTCTTATTATGGTATAAGAGCGTATGTCTGTTTTGTCTGAATGCTTGGTTGTATGCTTTCCTCAGTAACGTTTTACTGTATCCCCTTTGTCCGAGACGTGCACGTAACGCAGCCGCCTGAATGGTAAAGTCTGCGTCGTAAGTGCAATTACGCCTCAGATGGATGTATTGGGCATAAGGGATACTCCGGACCAATGATGCCGGGTGTCCACTGTCTGCATGAAGAATTGTATTTCCTGCTGTGTTTTTGCAATACAGTTTGGTAGCTAGAGTGTTCCCATTGCTCTTGAAGATTTGTAAATCCAAAAAGGAAAGGGAGCTCTCATGATAATTAACTGTAAATTTGAGGTTATAATTGTTATTGTTAAGCCGATTCATCAGTGCATGGAGAGTATCCATGGTGCCTACCCAGACGAGGAATATGTCGTCAATGTACCTGTACCAGCATAGGGCATGGTCCAGGTACTGATCATACTCCTCATCTGAGAAAATCTCCCTCTCCCACCCCCCAGGTACAGGTTGGCGTATGCCGGGGCACACAAAGTGCCCATGGCAACGCCCTGCACCTGGAGGTAGTGGGAGTCCAAGAAGGGGAAAAAATTATTATGGAGGATGAAAGCCAGCAGTTCCAAAACAAAGGTTCCAAATGTCCACTGGTGGTGATCTTGTTCCTTAAGGAACTTTTGTACCACCTTGGTTCCTAAAGCGTGAGGTATACTGGAGTACAGTGCCTCAACATCAATGGAGACCAATATGGCTTCTGGAGGCACAGTAAGACCATCCAGCCACTTCAAAAGATCGAGAGTGTCTCTTACATATGAGGGGAGTCTGATGACATGGGGCATAAGAAAAAAATCAACAAATTGGCTTGCATTTTCAGTCAAGGTGCCTATGCCTGATATAATGGGCCTACCTGGGTGGTTCTTATTATTTTTGTGGATTTTTGGGATACAATAAAACGTAGTCATCCTTGGATAGATGGTATTAAGAAAATCATATGTATCCTTATCTATCAGTGCTTTGGAATAAGCTATGAAGATGAGTTGTCTGTATTGTTGTTCACTCTGTTGGATGGCCTCAGGTGTCACTAGTTGGTACCAGTCTCTATTTTTGAGAATATCATAGCACATTGTCTCATACTGAAGACATGTCATTAAAACAATATTGCCTCCTTTATCAGAGGATTTAATAATTGTATCCTGTCTTTTCTGTAGACGGGTCAACGCTCTTTGTTGTTTAGCATTTAGATTGGAATGTACATCTGGTATGGTCATTTTTCTAATCTCACCTATTGTCGCTATGAGAAAGGTTGAAATTTGGGGACTAGTGGTAAGATCTGGAAACTGTCTCGATTTACATTTAAATTTAGGCTGTATGCCCTCACTGTGAAAAATATAGAAAACTGCGCTCACCCTGCCAAATAATAAACCCCTGTGTACACAGCTGCAACAGTAAAGTGTGATCTCTACACCCCAAATACAAATTAAACCAAAACAAAGCTGCGCTTGTGAAGGGACATAAAAAACCAAACGTATATAAGTGAACAATGTCCGTAGCTGGGACAAATTGATAATAGCTGGTGAAAATAATCAAAAAAATCCAATCTTAGAAGTAACTCAAAGTCCATAAATTAAATCCTCCATATAAGTGAATCTGCATGCATCACACGAGTCCAACAGTGGACAAGACCTCCACCACGATCAATTGTGCCCTTACCGGAACTTATGGACCTCTTATGACAGGAGGTCAGACACACATGTGTGGATTGTGCCTCCACCAGGCCACCTCGATCTCTGGTTCACGGGACACCCGGTTGAATCAATTGGTTCCTCTCCTGTCCTGGGTGGGAAGTCTGGGGAACCCCTTCCACAGATAAGTGGTCAATGGAGTAGGCAGAACCAAATCCACGCACTTCCACTCCAGGGGAAACACGGTAACCAAGAAAAAATGGGCCAAATAGTGTGATACCGTTGATAAATTCAATTCAGCTATTATCAATTTGTCCCAGCTACGGACATTGTTCACTTATATACGTTTGGTTTTTTATGTCCCTTCACAAGCGCAGCTTTGTATGCCCTCACTGTCTTCACTTGTTTGATTACTAAATGATTGGCTCTCCTCAGTTTGACTGAGGTCATTGTTTTCTGCGAGTAAACACATTAGGTCCCATAGGGCCCTGAAATCCTTCATGGTGAATCCTTTCATTTTTTCTGACAGCTCTTTCTCTTCCCTCGTTCTTTTTCGATCCTTATCAAAGATGAATTTGTACGTTAATTTCCTACTAAACAAATATAGGTCTTTGATAACCTCGTACTTATCCATATTGTTGGTTGGGCAAAAGATGAGCCCTAATTTCAACACATTCAATTCACCTTGTGATAGTGGATAAGGGGTGAGATTGATAACAGTTAGTTCGTCCTGACTATTGGACTGGGTTGAAGTGTCCCTAAAGGGAGAGCTGGTCGTGTGATATAAGAATCCAGTGTGCCCTGTCTCTGGGTATCTATCATGGGTGGTACTGGGGAACGATATTGTAATGCGTAGGCATTCTGTGAGTTGGGAACATTGAGGCCCAATCCAGAGGTCCCACTATTGTTAGAATCGTGGAGGTGTTGTGTGAGTGCTTGTGAGTTAGCCTGCATTATTTGGAGGGCCTGTGCTGCCACAGGACCCATATATTGTGTATTAGTGACGTTGTGAACACGTCCATCACCATGTATCTGTCCACCTCGTGGTTGACTGTGCTGTGCGGTCATAGTAGAGGATTTGTCAGGTTTCCTCTTAGTGCTTGGCATGTGTGAATTCCCTCCACCAAAATGCCCCCGCTTACGTGATCCGGTGGCCGTATGTTGTCCTGACGTGTATTGTGATGAAGAACCCTGTGAAAAAGAAGAAGAGGACATAGATGAGTCAGATTCAAAACCATACTCAGTGGACCTTGAATGGTTGAAAGGTCTAAAAGGTCCTTGTGTGTTCCTTGGACCCCTTCCTCTAGGTGCAGGATCCCACCGGTATGCATAGCCTTCTTTGAAGGCCGCTCTATCTTTGACAAGTTTATTTTGTTTTTTGGAGATAATATTTTTGTTAATTTTGTCCAGGAATTCTTTGAGTTCCTGTTTTTTTTCCTCAAACTTGGTATGATTTTTGATAGTTTCAAACTGTGAATTGAGCGTCGCCAATTCATCATCCAGACTGGTAGTGTCCAATTGATACTGTGCCAAAAGAAGCCGCATCAATTCGGCACTACATGTGTTCAATATATTTTCCCAGGAGTTTTTGAACTCCTGTATGGGATTCCTAATTGTGGGGTAGATGCGTAATCTCAATCCAACCGGGCTGATGTTTTCTTGGATGTATTGTCGAAAGTACTCCATATGCCAATACAGGTTGGATTTCTTTTTGAAAAGCTGTTTGAGCTTGAAAAAGTATTGTTTTAAATCATCTTCACCCTTATTTGTTCCATTGTATGCTGTTTGGATATTGCTCATGAGCCCTGCCCAAGCTGTACCGACAAAGTCCATTTTGCTACCCCAAAGCAATCAACCCGGGGGAGACTAGGATCTGTAATCAAAACAATTTTTGAAAAAAAATATTTTTTTAGAACAGTTTTCAAGCTGTTAATTACTATATATACTTAGGGCCATCAACCAATTGGAAAAGATTGGGTGCTACCACGCTGATTGAATAGTATCCTAGGATGGCCAATAGGATCCCCACACACAGTAATATAATGGTGCCACGTCCCTATGAACATATAACTTGAATTTGAAAAGGAATTAATGGACTTTATCGGCACGTACATGGATATTATAAAAATATAACATTTTATTGATCTACATAAAAATAAAATTCACCTTGTAACATACATAGACATATTTAAAAAACTGTTTTGGACAGTACAATGTAATACCCGTGGGAACATACAATTCTGTAACATAACGTGGTGCTGGCTGCGTAGCGTTTATCTATAGCAACATGTGATAGATTCCTATTCCAAGGGTATGATTTACTTGACTGTCCAATTTCCAGTAGATCACTCAGGTAGATTGCTCTACATGTTTCATGACGACAAGTCACTTCTTCAGGAGCTTATTTTCTACTAAGGAATAAACAAACATTAATATGGTATAAGACACAGTAGATGTTTAAAACCAACTTGGTATAATGGCTACTCACTTCCCGAGTGCAGGACCCACGCACCCCCTCGTTTCCCAGGGGGACTCCCTGGGAGGCCAGTCCAAGGGATCGCACCCCCGCCGACCCACAGTTGCACTTGTCAGGTATGGGGACACACTGGTAACTATAATTGATGAACGATACTTATAAATGTAACATACTATAAAAGGGCCACATGTACTATAATGTGATATAATATAGCCTAGGAGTCCAAGGTGTACCCCAGAAACAGACCAAAATGATGCTTACCTAGACTAGCCTGTGAGCGTTTGTTCAACGTGTATGTAGAAATATCCCAGAAGGGTAGTAACCCCTCTTCCTGCCTTGAGGCTCTTGGGGATCTTGGTGGTCTGGAAATAATAACATCCTCAGGGTAAATACCAGCCCTGTGGGGCCCCTCAGGTGAATATCCCGGGCCAACCCATAGGGTCAATAATGGGTGAGAAAAGGGGGCAAGGAACATAAGGGAGTGAGGAATGGACTGACTAGGGGTGGGAATGGGGGGGGGGGGGAAGGGGAAGGGGGGAAGGGGAGGAAAGGGAAGGGGAGAAGGGAAAAAGGGGAAAAAGGGACCAGGATACGGGGATTGGGGGGAAGGTAGGGAGCAAAGGAGGGGGAAAGAGGAGTGGGGGAAGGTAGGGAACAAGGAAGGGGGAGGGGAAAGCAATGTGCCCTATTCTGATATACCTTCCTTTGATACACGATAGAGGTAACTCTCTCAGACCATAGCTTGATGTCTCCTATGGAGCTAAGCTTGCTTCAGGCCAGTCATGGATCGTATATATTATGCTCTGTATATAAAAAATAGCAAGGTACAGAATACCACTATGAAGCGACATGTTGTTCACAGCGTGGATCTAATATAAATAGACCTAGGGGCCAAACATAAACCACAAATACCTGTTTGTTTGCTTCAATGAAAGCGCTTGAGGATACGCTTGCCCTATTTATTCAAATGGCTCATATACAATGCCACCATAAAGGCCCTGTGTAAACATACAAGCAAATAGCACAGGTGAAATTTATGGTCTGATAATATCACCATCCATGGAACTAAGTGTGTCCACAGATGGTAAACTTACTGGTATGTGTGTCCAAAGGAGAGAGAGAGAGAGGGGATCCCCGGCGTATAGCCAGCGGCATCTCCTCTCCTCCTTATATGGTGTGTCCCGGCCGTGATCACGCGCCAGCGGATCTGACGTCACACGGCCCGGCCGCTCCTTACTGCGCATGCGTGTGCGCCGGGCGGGGGTTCAGCGGTCCTAAACTCCACCGCTCGGCACCAGCAGCCAACAAGGTAGTGTGGGAACGGATCCCACAGATGCCACACAGGAGTGGGGAGTGTGTGTGAGAGCCCCACCTACCGAGCAAGGCTGGGGGGGAAAGGGGGGTCCCCGATGGAACACAAACCCCACTAGTCCCCCCACAAAACCAACAAGGGGGACCGCTGTGTGGCTCGGGTGGCCGCACACCTGACTGCAGATGGGCGAGCAAGGGCACCCACCCCCGATGGCCGAGGGCATGAAGTGCCGAGGTCCCGCACCAAAGAGCGAGCAGCCAAACAATGCATTACCCAGAATAGCCGTCATAAACAACATCAACATAAAAAAGTCTGCCCCTCCC
>BLSH010228224.1:631259-645180 GCA_018402905.1 Glandirana rugosa | reverse complement strand
AAGCTGTCAAGTTTGTTTATTAGATGCTAGTATATATAATAAGAGTTAAACGGTTCTACAACTGGGGCCACTCGGCATACCTTATTAGAGTAATTTCCCAACAATACCGATTTACTTTTGTATGAGAAAGTGGGAAAGAAAAGGGAAAACAGCTTGGCTAAAAACCTCTCAATTTCAATGATCACAAATCCCACCCCAGGATGATCTCCATTCAGGGCAATATAGGATAAAACAGATTGTGGGGGTTGGCTGTTGCTTCCCCCCCACATGGAGCTATTTATTGACCATACCGAAATTCATTCAATACTCCTAGTAAAATTATAATTTATAAGAATGGTTTGTAAGAAATGATTTCATTGATACCTGGAGGTTTGTTGGCCTCCAATCTCTCTATCCACAAAGTTTCTTTCTGTAAAATTCGCTGATCCCAGTTGCCGCCACGTGGGTCCTGGGGTACTACCTCCAACACACAAAACTTGACATAAGATGTATCAAACTTGTGATATAGGCCCAGGTGGCGGCTCACCGGGGTCAACATCTTGGCAAATTGAGAATAATATATATGATCGTAGATTATTTGTTTGAACTGTCGAATTGTCTTACCCACATAGTAGGTCCCGCACTGACATGTCATAAGATAAATAACTCCACGTGTTTCACAATTTGCATAATATCGTGGGCGTAATTTTGTTCCATTAGGTAGGGTAAATTGAGTGCCCACTCTAACCCATGGGCAGTATGTGCACTGACCACACGTATATACCCCTCTAGGGGTGTGGGAATTCTCAGTTTGTGGATTATATAGGCTGGCTGTAATATGATTGCCTATGGACTTCGCTTTCCGATAAGTGATTTCTGGGGTGTTACAAACATATTTCCCCACAATGAGGTCCTCACTTAGAATATGCCAATGGCGTTGCAGGCATGCTCTAAGCTCATTGTGCTGGGCTGAATATCTGGTGATAAACCTGGTAGTCTCGGCTTGATGTCTAGGTTTCTTATTATGGTATAAGAGTGTATGTCTGTTTTGTCTGAATGCTTAGTTGTATGCTTTCCTCAGTAACGTTTTACTGTATCCCCTTTGTCGGAGACGTGCACGTAACTCAGCCGCTTGAATGGTAAAGTCTGCGTCGTAAGTGCAATTACGCCTCAGACGGATGTATTGGGCATAAGGGATACTCTGGACCAATGATGCCGGGTGTCCACTGTCTGCATGAAGAATTGTATTTCCTGCTGTGTTTTTTGCGATACAGTTTGGTAGCTAGAGTGTTCCCATTGCTCTTGAAGATTTGTAAATCCAAAAAGGAAAGGGAGCTCTCATGATAATTAACTGTAAATTTGAGGTTATAATTGTTATTGTTAAGCCGATTCATCAGTGCATGGAGAGTATCCACGGTGCCTACCCAGACGAGGAATAGGAATCTATCACATGTTGCTATAGATAAACGCTACGCAGTCAGCACCACATGTTATGTTACAGAATTGTATGTTCCCACGGGTATTACATTGTACTGTCCAAAACAGTTTTTTAAATATGTCTATGTATGTTACAAGGTGAATTTTATTTTTATGTAGATCAATAAAATTTTATATTTTTATAATATCCGTGTACGTGCCGATAAAGTCCATTAATTCCTTTTCAAATTCAAGTTACTTCTGAAAGAATGGTCAAATATTCCCATAGACACACTCCTAAACCTTGTGGACAGCTTTCCCAGGAAAGTTGAAGCTGTTATAGCTGCAAAAGTTTGGCTAACTCAATATTGAACCCTACAGACTAAGACTGGGTTGCCATTAAACTTCTTGTACATGTAAAGGCAGCCGTCCCAATATTTTTGCCAATATAATTTATTTTTTCAGTACTTGTTGCTTTGTAAAGAAATAAAACATGTATTGCAGAGATGTGCTGCATATAAGGCTGATTTTATATTTAAATCACTTTAAGTTGCTCCAACTGCACTCTCTTGCAGACAAGTACTCCATGTGGAGATACAGAGACAGTATGTATTTCTTAAAGTTAATGATTGGGCAGAATAACTTGCAAAAACCTGCAGCCCCTTTCAGTGCATTCTCAAACTATGATCAATCAGCCCACAAATAATTATGGACATATTACACAAAGCCTAACTAAAGTAGACTGGGTGGACTTACTGACTTAAATAACTCCACTTTTTTGAGAGAAAACAATCCCCTCCAGGTGATCTAACTGCATTGCAGGGAATTAAAAGCAGTCGTAAACTCCACTTTTGAACTTGTACCTACAGGTATGCCTATAATAAGGCTTTTCTGTAGGCACAGTGAATATCTTCTAAACTTGCGGTGTTTAGGATATATTCACACTAGAAGCAGCCAGTGACATAGAGCTCCATGCTCTATATTGGCAGCTGTCAATTCAGACCGTTGTGCGCACCCCGAGCGCATGTGTGAAAGTGATACCATCATGGCCCACCCATTCATATGGCCAGATCCCGCAAATCCAGAAGGAAGACTAAGTGAATATGGAAGCCACCGGAGGGATCCGTTTTAAGGTATGTCTGCCATAATGTGCTAGTATGCATACTAGCACCTTATCGCCTAAACCACCTGGGCCCAACATTTTTTTTTTACTTTTACAAGTTTACTACTGCTTTAACAAACTTTGTTACAGATTCCTACCTGTTTCTGCTCTTAAGAATAAGGTGTTTGCTTGGTTATGTCATTGTGCAAAATGAATCTGAATGGCAATGACTTTTTCATTATCAGTCAGCAGTTGCAATTGCCGTATTCTAATTGGAAAAGTTGTAGGGTCTGCATCCCCTTAAAAAGTGATTAACCCTTTGGTAGTATCTCACCAAAAATGGCAATTTGTTGTAGGTGATGCTTAAAATCTTTCTTAGTGCAGACTGGGCAAATCAGTGAGCCAATCACACAAGCAGAAAATGACATTTCTGGGCAAATCTGTACACCAACTGTGTACAGAATTTCTGCAGGTTGTCATTTTGCATTGAAACTTACAGAAAATTACAGCACTGTAGACTTAAAAAGAAAGGTAGTTTTTAATAATATTCAGTTACAATATGGCTTGTGTAGCAATTTTAATATGCTATATTATTTTTTTAGCTGCTATTTTTCTTTTCCACAAAAGTGGATTTACCCTTACATTTCAAGTCCAACGTTTAAAACAAAATCCTAACTAAATTGCCCAATACTTTTATAAAGATAAAATGCGGCTATAAGCTGCGATTTGCAGATGCGCATGCCCGCCGCACTCTGGAAGAGTGTGCACGTGGCTCGGGTGGACCTGATGTCCGCCGGCGAGCCGCGATGACCTGCCAGAGGGAAAGAACGAGGAACCGCCGATGTAAACACGGCGGTTCCCCTCTCTGTCAGTGGGCATTAAAAAGATCTACTGATCCCTGTCACTGGGATCAGTTAGATCTCTTATGCCCCTGGCAGCCCAGCCCCCTCACAGTTAGAACACGCCTAGGGAACACAGTTAACCCCTAGATCTCCCCCTGCAGGTTAACCCCTTCACTGCCAATGGCATTTATACAGTAATCAGTGGATATTTACATTTCTGATAGCTGTATAAATGTCAGTGGTCCCAAAAAAGTGTCAAAAATGTCCGACATGTCCGATGCAATATCACAGTCCCGATAAAAATCGCAGATCGCCGCCATTACTAGTAAAAAAAAAATATATAAAAACGCCAGAAATGAATTCTCATGGTTTTGCGCAAACCATAATAAGCGCAGATTTTTTTCACCAAAAATATGAGGAAGAATATAAATCGGCCAAAACCGATGAATAAATTAGTTTTTTTATATATTTTTTGGATTTGTATTTTAGCAAAAAGTAAGAAATATTGTTTTTCTTGCAAAATTGTTGTTCTTTTTTTGTTTATAGCTACCTTAGAAATGACGCAGAGGTGACCAAATATCACCAAAAGAAAGCTCTATTTATGGGGAAAAAAGGACGTAAATTTAGTTTAGGTACAACGTTGCACAACCGCGCAATTGTCAGTTAAAGTGACGCAGTGCAGAATCGCAAAAAAGTGCACTGGTCCTACAGTGGGAAATCCTTCCAAGGGTGAAGTGGTTAAGTTGCCATGCTAGGTCCATAAAGACATGGATGAGTGAGTTTGGGATGGAGTAGCTTGAATGGCCTGCACAGAGTCCTGGCCTCAACCCTATAGAACATGGGTAAACATAAACAAGAATTACATGCCAAATGATTTTGAATTATGTTCAGCAAGTCCTGTGATCCAGCACCCACCCCTACCCCAGTAAAAGTCTTTGGAATAGTGGGGCTCTGCATTGTAGGATAGGGAAGCCAGAGAGCACATTTATCCAATATCTTGAAATCTGAGTGTTTAGGTGGCCTACTTGGTGAGGTGGGCAGGGGCACGATAAGATACGGCATCGCAGGGTGCCTGCTATATAGCCACAGAGTTACTTGCTTTCCATCAGCCTGTGGCAAGTATCTTTTAGATTGTATGGGAAGTTACCAGCCAGTATTTTATTTGGCTTGTCATAAACAGGCAGACAATAATAGTTGCATTCATTTCCCTGCCTTTAATGTGGTGACCATTTCCCATGCCACTAGAACATTTCCTGGGGTACGGCCTTGGCAGATTATTTTTAATTCTTCAAATTCATTTCTGGAAATTATGCGACAGTTTGTGCTGATTTAGTGGAAGGAGACAGAAGCCCATCTGTCTGAAAGGCCTCTGCTGACAATACTGCTTTTATGGAAGTCATAAATGAGTTCTATAATAAGGGGAAATTAGTGTACATTGAGTGGAGCTCTGTTCATAGTACGGCCGGCACAGAGGATTCTGCTCCTTTTATTCACTGACAAACGACAAGTTATTATATATTTATAGAACTCCAGACAATCACTTTATCTTCAGCTGTAATTACACAATGCTGTGAGAAAGAAAACGGCTTTGCTGTGAAAAATACAATGTTATATTGCAACCATTTACAGAGTAATAGGAACACAGACTGTATAGCCCCTTTTAACCGCTTGCCTCCTGGGCACTTTCACCCCTTCCTGTCCAGGACAATTTTCAGCTCTGTTACACTTTGAATGACAAATGTGCGGTCATGCAACACTGTACCAAAATTACAATTTTTTCACACAAGTAGAGCTTTCTTTTGGTGATATTTAATCACCACTGCGATTTTTATTTTTTTGCTAAACAGACAAAAAATGACTGAAAATGTTGAAAAAAAAACATTTTTCATAGTTTGTTCTAAAATTTTGCAAACAGGTAATTTTTCTCCTTCATTGATGTACCCTGATGAGGCTGCACTGATGGGCACTGATAGGTGGCACTGGTAGGTGCTGATGAGGAGGCATTGATGAGGCCACCCTGATAGGTGGCACTGATGCTAGGCACTGATAGGTGGCACTGATGGGCACTGATAGGTGGCACTGATGGGCAGCACTGATAGGGGACATTTATTGGCAGCACTGATGAGCACTGATCGGCAGCACTGATGAGCACTGATTAGCAGCACTGGTGGACATTGGTAGGTGGCACTGATGGGACTGATAGGCAGCACTGATGGGCACTGGTAGGCAGCACTGATAGGGGACATTGATGAAGAGGCACTGATGGGTGCTGATTGGCAGCACTGATGAGCACTGATTGGCAGCACTGGTGGACACTGTTGGGACTGCACTGAAAATCAGGACACTGAAAATCAGTGCCCTGATTATCAATGCTGATGTCCCTTTAACACAAGCTGGTTATCGTCTCTCTTTTTTTCTCCACACACTGTTACCGTGAGGAAAGAAAATCTGATAATCAGCTTGTGTTTACTTCCGTGACTTGCTGTCATTGGACACAGTGGAGCACGTGGTAAAGGGCCTCAGTGATTGGCCCTTTACACCGATCTGTGATCAGCTGAGTCTGAAGGACAAAGTGATCATAGAGCGCGCTTCCTGCAGGGGGCGCATGGGCCGCACGATCATGGGAGGAAGCCCATGGACATCCTCCCCACAAACTAAGCCTGTGCTGTAGCCATCTTTTGGCTACAGAGCAGGCAGGAAATGGTTAAAGTGGAGCTCAACTGTATCTGAGCTCCACAAACTGAGCATTTCTATCTGTGGACATCTTATGTTATGTTTGGGCGGCGCTGGCGCACGCTCGTGCGCACGGGGGGGGTATTTTAGGGTAGGCAGAGTTGTTGCCTGAGTGTGTCATGTGATGTCATGGGGCAAGGGAGCCTTGAATGAGCACTATCAGTTCTTTTTGAACTGGTGTGGACTGAAGGGACCACCTGTCGTGGAGACAGGCTGTCACTGTGACTCAGGAGGGGGCGTGTCTTGTCAGTGAGGTGTCACCATCATCTGTGCTGCTGCACACTGCTGTCAGTGTCACTGTGAGAGTTATCAGTTTCATCTGTGCCTGCCTATTCTAATTTATTGTCCTCCTTAGTCCTCTCCCTGAGCTATGTACTATATTGAAAATAAAATAAGAAATATGTTTTTGCCTTAGTATCTCCCTAAATCACATTGCTAATTGCATATTGTACTTATTTGTAGTCTAAATACTGAAATTTGTAATTTTTGGAAACTCCAGTAAAAACTTGGCCATGCCAGTAAATTTTGGTTGTCATGTCAATACATTTCAGTTTGGTAGGTTGGCAACACTGGATGTATGACATAATTTTGGCCTAGGCCAGAAACCAGGAAGCAGCTGAAGAAATGTAATAAAAAAGTTTAAAACAAGTAACTATAATATGCTTTCAAATCTATGTAATAATACCAGCAGCATAAGGATTAAAAATAGTTAAAGTGACTTAAAAAAAATTTTTCACATGACAAATATAGTATACTTTTCTGCTCTGTGCAATGGAATTGCACAGAGCGAAAATTAAAAGATAACCGCACAACTATGCTCAAAATAATAAAAAAATAAACAAAGCTGCAAGCACAAAGAGGAGATATCCCTCCAAATACCAAATTATACAATCTAACGTGCTGCACTACAAATCATATAAGAGTAATGCATGCTATCATACATTTTTAAATTTCAAGTGTGTAAATAAACACCCTTATGCAAGACTACATACACAATTCAATATGTGAATAAATTGAAAAGTGTCCATAAAGTGCATATATACAATGATCAATATAAGTCCCATAAAACTCCAAGAACCAAGAAAATCCCTTCACTGTGTAGGCGAAAGGATGAATTCTTCAAAAGATGCCCACTGTGTCCACCAACACCAAGGATAATGACAAGATGTCAGCTTACCAGATTACAATGACCCCCCCTCCCCCTTATGCAGATCAGTCAAATAAGGCATCAGCTGTGTTATTCCGACCTCAATGGCATTTCTACACACATCCCAGGGTTATTAGCAGCCAAGGTTACACAAACAGCACACTTGATCTCCAGCAGTATAAACTCATGCAAAAACAAACATAAAGGCGCTTTTCATAGTAAAATATCATCCGGTACCTTTATTTCAACTGTATGTTAAAATACAACTCACAAGCATATATATATATATATATATATATATATATATATATATATATATATATATCAGTGGAGGCTCGTCCATAAGGGCTGAAGGGGCGGAGCCCCACCAAAAAAATAAGTAAGAAATAAAAATAAAAAATAACTATAATTATTAACCAACAGCCAGCACAGCTAGATAGAAACTCCAAAGAAAAAAAACCTTTGGAATTTCTCTTTAGCTGTGCTTCTGTTGCTAATTGCTGGAATAGACAGATTAGATAAGAAAGAGAAGTGTAATCTGCCTAGCAACAGGGCAAACGTCCCAAATCTCACTAAAAAACCCTATCTAGAACACAGTAAAATGAATTCTCCACCCTCATTGGCTGCTTTCCAACATTCCATTCTAAATATAGGAGCTTTTTAGGACGTCTGAATCTGCAGACCTTAAACTGCCTAGTCCATTTGGTCTCTGCCTGGGGGGGAGCCAAGATTTTCTCTGCTTGCAGTTACACATTCTAGCCTGCTGTCTAGCCAGGTCCCCCCTCCACAAGTCGCACTCCGACACTTAGTCTCTACCTCCAGCAGTGCTTCCTCTCTCCACAGGGACCCTTCCCCCACCCACCATCCTGTGCAGAGCAGAGGGAGAGGACATGGAGGAGCCTGCAAGGTCAGATCTCACACATGACAGGGAGCTCCCAGCAATACACAGGCAGTGATTAGTCTGCATCCATAGATAACAGAAAGGCTGAACAGGTCTTTTCCAAAGCTCAGCAGTAGGATAAGAACTCTGAGCTGGCATGTAAGTCACAGGGAGTTCTCAGGGATACACAGGCAGTAATCTGCAATTAGTCTGCTGACATTGGGGAACCACAGAGCTCAGCAGTACCGCACACCCTCAGCTCTTCATGCTTTACTGTTTAACAGGCAGCTTTTATCAACACAACAACTACACTCCTGGTCACTTCTTCATCCCTGCATTCAGTGCAATGTTGGCAATGATTCATGACTTGGGCGGCACAGTGGTGTAGTGGATAGCACTTTCAGCTAGCAGCAAAAGGGTCGCTGGTTTGAATCCCGACCACAACACTACCTGCCTGGAGTTTGCATGTTCTCCCTGTGCCTGCGTGGGTTTCCTCCGGGTACTCTGGTTTCCTCCCACACTCCAAAGACATGCTGGTAGGTGAATTAGATCCTGTCTAAATTGGCCCTAGTATGTGTATGAATGTGAGTTAGGGACATTAGATTGTAAGCTCCTTGAGGGTAGAGACTGATGTGACTGTACAATGTATATGTAAAGCGCTGCGTAAATTGACGGCGCTATATAAGTACCTAAAATAAAAAAAATAAATGACTTCCAATGCAGGGACCAAGAAGTCCCCAGCAGTGGAGTTGCTGTGTTGATTGAAGCTGCCTGTGCTCAGCCTCTGTGTATCTCAGCATCAAACAACAGAACAAGAGGAATGTATACTCATGACAATTCCTCTACAATAACTGCTTTCCAATGAATGCCATCTTAAATCGCCTGATTTTATAATTACATTTTGAACTTTTTTGACAGATAATGAAGATTTATGTTAGTGAAGCTGCTCAGTTCCAAAAACCAGGGACATTTCTATAGCTCACCTTGTGTCAGGGGTTAGTGGAGGATTTCCAGTGTTCCTATTATAAAATAAGGAATTAGGATGGAGCTTGATGGGATATAAAAACCCACATAATGCCAGTCTGTGCTGGGTTCCTGTGCAGACCTCACAGCTCATGTAATTCTTTACCTTTGGTATTTAATGGATGAATGAGCCAGCAATATTTTATTGAGAATTAAGACTGACAGCTGAGTTATACTGTACATTGTGTACAGAGTGGGTGGAGCCTATAAGGGGTGTGGCTTCTAAGAAGTGGGATGGGGCAAAAAGGCGCCCCACCATCTTAAAACTTCACCAGCCGCCACTGATATATATATACGCAATGCGCATTAAAAAAATTCACAAAATCCAGCAAACCGTGGTAACTTCCAGTATGCAATGACGTCAACAGAAGACTCCATCCTACGCATTTCATTCTCAAAAGGATATCTCCTGGGGCACAGAGCAGCCTCAATCCTCTTCTTCTCTGGCCCCCGCCACTACTCCTGGCTCCTCCTCTTCTCGGTGTGACACCATAGGAAGCCACTTCCTATCATGGCTCAAACCTGAGCCACGCTGCCTGCGCCCATAGACACAGACAGCACAGCTTGGCCCCTTGCTTCCTCATCACAGGATTTGACTGACAGCAGCAATTGCTAATGGCTCCCGCTGCCTAAGCAAAAGGGACAAAGATTTACCTACATGGTAAAGGTTCAGCTTCCTGGCTCTTTGGTTTGCCTATTACGTGGTTTCCTGGACTTCATTTTTTACACAAATAGAGTGACACTAAACTAATTCCTTGTTCTCCAAAAATAATCCATAGACATTCACTACTTAACCTCTTGCCACCCATGTAACACATACGTGCAGCAGGAAAGAGTGTGGGCTTTGATGCCCCCATGCCACCCTATGCATTTCCAGCACAGTGATTTACTGTAGCTCTCATAGGCAGCTCCTGGTTTCTAGTAATCAGGACCGTAATCTTGTGACCACCATGACAACTAATTACAGTGGTCATGTGATCAAGCAGTCTGTCCCACCCCCAGGGCATAAAGGCCCACCTAAAAGTACTTGGAGTTGGGTGGAGATGGGTTAATGGCTCTGTGATCTATTTTTCATTAAATCACTGCCTACTGTGTTTTTCTGCCTCCTTGTAATGCCCGCTGTGAACCCCCGAACCTCATTTATTCCTTCTTACTTCCATTTGTGTGGAATGAGCAGTGAACATTAGTTGCTGTCATGTGCACTGCTCTATGCACACTCCAAATGTAATAATCCACAGTCCATCTAAGCCAGTGGTTCTCAACCTCGGTCCTCAAGTACCCCCAACAGGCCATGTTTTGGGAATTTCTCTTAGATAAAATAGCTGTCCAAAATATTAAGCCATTGACTTTAGATGCACCTATGCAAGATAAAAGAAAACCTGCAAACATGGCCTGTTGGAGGTACTTGAGGACTGAGGTTGAGAACAACTGATTTAAGCAATGAATACGAGAGGATGGCTACATTCCTACATGCAGTGGATCCACGGAGAATGAATGTAGTCAACCTCTAACAGAAAGTCGGGTCACAGCAGTCGAAAAAAAAAAACAGATTTGGAAGAGGCTGAGAGCAATAGCAGGGACTTTTTGAGTTAAAGCGGTATTAAACGCAAAACCAAAAATGTAATATGTTTCGGCTTACCAATCATTAGATGGGGGGGCTACACAACCCTGGAGGAATGAGCACAGGAGGCATAGCAGGCAGCAGCATTGTCAGTCTGGGGAAGGGTAGTGTGAAATGTATTTGCAGATGTCGATACACTAACAAATTCCTACATACAATGGGAGACCATGGAGAACGAAAGTAGCCACCCTCTAAAAGGACATTAGATCACATCAGCAAAAAAGGAATTTGAGATTTGGAGAAGGCTGAGAGCAAAAAAAGTATTTTTGTGTTAATATTTTTTTTTTCTTGTTCAGTTTGTTTATTGGTATGGAACAGGTAACATACATATAATAACCAATGTGAGACATAAAAGAACACGTAACAGTATTTGGTACAATATAATTTGTAAGATAAGTAATCTCTGTACCCAGCGCTTATACCTTTACTTCCTCTGTTGGTGTTTATGGTTAATATTGGTTGTTGGTCGGCTGCCGCTATATATTCATGCACCTAGTATAGACTTCAACTGCTGTGTGTTCACCTGAATACACCTTTTAGAATGAATGAATGCCGTGTGATCACTCCCAGACGCGTTTCGTCATTACGTCTTTGTCAATGGGGTGGCGGCTTCAGCAACAATAGGATATGGTGATATGATTCTGATCAAAATGCGAATTATTTTATGATACAATGTAAGCAAGTTTTTAAGGGAGAAGGGGAGTTTTTGTTAATAAAAAACGGTTTTACGCTATGAGTCTCTCTCTATATATTTTGTATCACTGCAAACACCCCCGAGGAATACTAACAAGGGTGGACCCAAATCACGGAGGAGAGAAAGTCCAGAGGGGTTTTCCGGCTCACCTATAAGGAGCAGGACAGCGCTCTCAAACAGCAGATCTGGTAAGCAGGGACCCAGAAGGGGGTGTAAAGTGTTAAGGAAAATAGGCAATCAGCAAAATAGGAAATATGGCAGCAGGAAAAACAAAGATATAAAGTGGATAATCGTCTAATACAATTTTTTAAAATGACTTTACACCAAAGGATATGATTTTTAGCAGCAATTTTTCTCAATTTTTTTAATCTAAGCTGAAAACGAACAGGACTATAATAAGACTGTTGTATGAACTGATGCATTTATGGCACGCACTAGCAGAGTTTAACAGATATATATATTTCATGCAAAAAGTTCTATACACTCCATGTAAATGCTTTTTATATGTTTTTTTATGCTAATGTTTCTGACATAATTTTATTCATACGAAAAGAGATACTTATTAATTGTTTGAAGGGTTTTTATGAATATCTGATTCATACAACTAAGAGTTAAAGAAACAGGTGGTGAGAATAATTAGGGGAAAACTACATACTAATAGTAGTAGCGGCGCTGCTAAATTTGACTAAAAGGTGTATTCAGGTGAATGCACAGCAGTTAAAGTCTATACTAGTATTTGGTACAATGTTCATCTAATGTGTGAACAGAACAGGTCTGGGGGTGTAACAGATCACAAAAACAATGAGTAAATCATAATGCAAGGTGTAAACAGGCTAGAGCTAGGAGATTCATTGTTGAAAGCGGAGTTCCACCCTAAAGTGGAACTCCCGCTTTAATGGAAGGTGACCCCCCGACATGCCACAATTGGCAGTTCTTTTTTTTTGGTGATGACCAGGGACCCTGTTTTCACAAGGTCCACTTCCTCCCCTGGCGCTGCATCTCAGGTAAGGAAGTCCACCTTCCCCCCTCCCTCTTGGCAATCTTCTGGGATACGTCACAGGTCCCAGAAGATATGCCAGTCAGTCACAAGGCGCAGCGCGACTTGCGCATGCACAGTGCGCGTCCGCTTTGAAGCCAATGCCGGGTGCCCACAGTTATGATGCCGGCACTCCTGAGGGGAGGGGGCGAAGAGTGAGCCCTCGGGCAACCGCATCACTGGAGCGAGGGACAGGTGAGTGGCCGCTTGTTAAAAGTCAGCAGCCACACTTTTTGTAGCTGCTGACTTTTACATGGGTGGAACTCCACTTGAAGCTTAAATTGAAATTATGGTTTGATAGAAATAAATTATCATTAAACCTGAACAAATCAAGAGTAATACCATTTGGGAGCTGCAGAATTAACACACAAATCGATATTCAGATGGAAGAGGCAATATCGAAAGAGTTAATGAAATTACATTTCTTGGGGTGATATTAGATGATCAAATTTGTTGAAAATCACATATTAAGCATGTGCAGTCCAAAGAATCTAAACGTATAGCAGTTTTAAAGAAAATAACACATGTTCTGGATTATAAAAATAGAATATATCCATTGATCATACTGCAAAAGAAAGCAATACAAATGATTTATGGGGCAGGATATAGGGATTACACAAATTCATTATTCTTACAGTTAAAACTCCTAAAATTCAAAGACATGGTGCAATTATAGACTGCACAA
This sequence comes from Glandirana rugosa, assembly GCA_018402905.1. Lineage (NCBI taxonomy): Eukaryota > Metazoa > Chordata > Amphibia > Anura > Ranidae > Glandirana > Glandirana rugosa. Next base: position 632,022 of record BLSH010228224.1, on the reverse strand, counting down.
ATAATATTTAAAGCAAAAAACTATTTATCCCCAGGAAATATACAAAAAGTATTTATTGCAAGGTAAGGGAGTTATAATCTAAGGAGAATATTTAATTTTAAGACTCTGACTGCACCGAGGAAAACCTTCTATATTTCAATTAGTGGAGTAATCCGGTGTAAAACAGTTTCAATGTGGAGCTCAAGAAATGTCTAAGCATAATCCAATTTAAAAAGTGGTATAATGAGATGATATTTAAAGGTATAAGAATGAAGATGTTTGAACTATTATTGTGTATTTATTGTTTGTTTATTAATATTGTTATTGATTTTTTTTTTTTGGTATTATTGTTAGTTTTGCTTGGGTGTGTACATGCATGTATGTATGCATACATGTGTATGATTGTGTAGCTAGGTTATTGGTAATTAGTATATTTTATTATGAATGAATAATTATTGTATGACTTTATGGCGATGGGACATTGAATAGTTTATTATTAAAGCGGAGTTCCACCCTATTAAAAGTCAGTATGTACAAAAAGTGTAGCTGCTGACTTTTAATAATCGGACACTCACCTGTCCCAGGCTCCAGCGATGCGGCCACCCGCACCGTCCCTCTTCTCCCCCTCCTCCGTGCGACCCCGGCATCACAAGTGTGGGCACTTGACTTTGGCTCCAAAGCCGGGCGCGCACTGCGCATGCGCAAATTGCGCTGCGAATTGCCGGCATATCTTCTGGGACTTGTGACGTGTATCAGAAGATCGCCGGGGGGGGGGGGGGGGGGG
>BLSH010228224.1:603348-631249 GCA_018402905.1 Glandirana rugosa | reverse complement strand
CTGGTGAACTTCCTTCCGGTTCTGTGGCACCAGGAGAGGAAGTGGACCTGGGACCCTCCAAAAAAATGACATGCCAATTGTGGCATGTCAGGGGGGGTCACCTTCCCTTAAAGCGGGAGTTCCATTTTTGGGTAGAGCTCTGCTTTATTTAGGCAGAAGGGGTGGGATTAAATACGTTTATACTTCTTCCCACTTCTTTTCGGATATGTAAACTAAATTATTTTTATAGTTCTTTTTTTGTCTTCTCTTGTAACTAGTTTTGATTGTCTACTACTGAATAATTGTTTCTTTTATTTTTTTTGTTTTTTTACAAGTTCAAAATAAACTAAAAGAAAAAACTAACTAACAATCCCCTAAACATGCGTCCAGAGGGCCTGCAGGTCACAAAATCATTGGGTTTCTGGGGTTCACATAGACCGAATAGCAAAACATACCGATGTACATCTTAGAAGTAAAGTAGGCAAGTCCTACACCCAGTAGTCACATGCCTCTTAACGACCCAGCCAAAATAGTAATATGGCAGAAAGAAAGAGCAGAAAAGGCAGAGTAGAATAGAGAGAGGGCATTACAAGTAGTGGAGGGTGGGAGGCCTGGCAGAGGGAGAGAGAAGATGGGGAGAGGAGGCCTGGAACACCGGCCCATGATCACCCCTTGTAGGTAGGTACAAGCCTGTGGGAAGGAAAAATATTAGGAAAGGTCATGATATTAGGAGGGTTGGGGGGGGTTGTGTACCTAACGTTACCACAATTTAATGTAGTATTCAACCTTATCTAATAGAACCACCTCCAATTTAGCATGGATGATGGCCTTAATGACTCTATTTTTGTTTTTTGTCACTTGAAGGAATAGTTTATGTTCAACCCATGTTAAGCTGTGAGGTCGTAAGCTCAATAGGTCCGAGAGAGGATCTGGGGCCAATTCAGTTGCCAATAAGGTGGAGATGATCTTGTACATGTTGGCCTAGAAGCATTGTACTATGGAGTAGGACCGCCATATATGGAGGTGGGTGCCGGTTTCAACGCTGCCATGAAAACATTTGGGTTGGGTTTGAGTAATTAGGTATATATTTGGCCAGACTAGCGGACTAATATATTTTTTCTAAACAGTTTATTGTTGTTTCATTTATTCAACACAAAACCAAAAATGTAATTTCAGCTTACCAATCATTAAATATGGTGGCTACATTGATTCTCTTTTTCCAGGCTTTTTCCCCATATGTTTTCACCTGGTGATCCTGCCAGTAACATACAGTACCTTCTGTATTAGAGTGCCTCCATTCTGGATGAAGGAGCACAGGGGACACCTTTGGACAGCAGCATTGTTAATCTTGGGGGAGGAGAGTGTTAGACGTAGTAGCAGATTTAGATACACTAACAAATTGAAGCCAAACTCCAGCTCACACTTTATAATCAGTTACAGCTAACAGTTTTCTTTTCCTTTTGGAATAAAAGTTTTGCATGAATAAATAAAAGCTGATCATTTTAATCCCCCCTGCCAGTGTTAAATGGTTTGTCTCATCTACTTACACGAACACATTCTGCTAGTGAGCTTGAGCTTTTGAAAAACAACAGACTTGCTGGCTGGATCACCAGATGAAAACAGAAGAAAGAAAGCCTGAAAAAAGAAAACCAATGCGACCGTCACATTCAAGACTTAGTACGCTGCAATATAATAAATGTTTGCTTTTTGGGTTTAACACTGCTTTAAGAATACATACTTCAGTAGAATGTGTTTTCTAAGACAATGTTTAATATCACTTTAAGGTATCAAGGCAATACATTTACCTAAATTTAGGTACTTAATATGAAGTGACCCATACCCTGGTAAACACTGGGATTTACACAATGGTAAATAATTTATCAAAGCTGAGAAAAACCTACAGGATCTCTGACATTACAGAAATTTTAAATCACTTGCCGACCACCCACAATACATTTACAACATTACTTTGACGTTAAATACTGTTGTTATGGCAGCAGCTAGCTGCCATAAACCTGGTATCATTTTGTACTGTGAAAGATTCTCTACAAGATAAAATTGGTCCCAGTGGTGGATTTGCCAGGGTATCACTTTTAGGGATGGTGGGAGAAGGTGCCCCCCTCCTGCCGCTTCCCGGTCATGTCCGAGCTTACCGGAAACTCTGCCGAAAACTCCAACTCCCCAAAATCTCCAACACGTCACTTCCGGTGACTCTCCAGCAGCAATAAATGGAGATTTCGACGAGTTGGCTGTTTTCACAGAACACAGGCAGCGTATACATTAACCACTTCTGCCCCGGAAGGATTTACCCCCTTCCTGACCAAAGCACATATTTGCGATTTGGCACGGCGTCATTTTAACTGACAATTGTGCGGTCGTGCGACGTTGTACCCAAACGAAATTGATGTCCTTTTTTCCCACAAGTAGACCTTTCTTTTGGTGGTATTTGATCACCTCTGCGGTTTTTATTTTTTGTGCTATAAACAAAAAAAGAGCTACAATTTTGAAAAAAACACAATATTTTTTACATTTTGCTATAATGCATGTCCAAAAAAAAAATATATAAAAAAAACAAATTTATTCATCAGATTAGGCCGACATATATTCTTCTACATATTTGTGGTAAAAAAATTGCAATAGGCGTATATTGATTGGTTTGCGCAAAAGTTGTTGTGTTTACAAACCATGAGTATTCATTTATGGCGTTTTTACAATTTTTTTTTTGTACTAGTAATGGCGGCAATCTGCGATTTTTATCGGGACTGCGATATTACAGCGGACATATCGGACATTTTTTACACTTTTTTGGGACCATTGCCATTTATACAGCGATCAGATCTAAAAATAGCCACTGATTACTGTATAAATGTCACTGGCAGAGAAGGGGTTAACCTGCAGGGGGGCAATCAAGGGGTTAACTGTGTTCCCTCAGTGTGTTCTAACTTTGTGAGGGCTGGGCTGGCAGGGGCATGACAGATCTAACTGATCCCGATGACAGGGATCAGTAGATCTCTGTCATGCCGCCTGACAGAGCTGGGAACCGCCATGTTTACATATGTAAGTACCTCCACAATCCGGGGTGTAAATTGCCATCATCCCTTTGTTTATTTGAAACCAAAAAACTAGTATCCCAATAGGTTGGGACTTTAAAGGCAATTTCAACAAACTCCAATTATAAAAATATAATGATTTATTATGACAATTTTAAAAACATTGTCCAAAGTTTGACCAGTATAGCAAATGATATAAAAACAACCGGCTATTCAATTGTGCACATAATACAAAGAATGCACACAAAAGGAGACATAAATATCAATGGTGGTATCAGCCAACCCAGGAAAAGTCCCATGGTGAGCCAATGGCCTGCCCTAGGAGGGTTCATCCTCCTAAGAAGATTGCCAAGTCCCTAAAACTGAGCTTCAGCACGGTGACCAAGACCATACAGTGGTTTAACAGGACAGGTTCCACTCTGGACAGGCCTTGCCATGGTCGACCTAAGACGTTGAGTGCACGTGCTTAGCATCATATCCAGAGGTTGTCTTTGGGAAATAGACGTATGAGTGCTGCCAGCATTGCTGCAGAGGTTGAAGGGGTGGGGGGTCAGCCTGTCAGTGCTCAGACCATACGCTGCACACTGCATTGCTGTTATCCAGAAGGAAGCCTCTTCTAAAGATGATGCACAAGAAAGCCCACAAACAGTTTGCTGAAGACAAGCAGACTAAGCACATGAATTACTGGAACCATGTCCTGTGGTCTGATGAGACCAAGATAAACTTATTTGGTTCAGATGGTGTCAAGCATGTGTAGCGCCAACCAGGTGAGGAGTACAAAGACAAGTGTCTTGCCTACAGTCAAGCATGGTGGTGGGAGTGTCATGGTCTGGGGCTGCATGAGTGCTGCTGGCACTGAGGAGCTACAGTTCATTGCGGAAACCATGAATGCCAACATGTACTGTGACATACTGAAGCAGAGCATGATCCCCTCCCTTTGGAGACTGGGTAGCATAGCAGTATTCCAACATGATAACAACCCCAAGCACACCTCCAAGAAGACCACTGCCTTGCTAAAGAAGATGAGGGCAAAGGTGATGGACTGGCCAAGCATGTCTCCAGACCTAAACCCTATTGAGCATCTGTGGGATATCCTCAAACGGAAGGTGGAGGAGCGCAAGGTCTCTAACATCCATCAGCTCCGTGATGTCATCATGGAGGAGTGGAAGAGGACTATAATGGCAACCTGTGAAGCTCTGGTGAACTCCATGCCCAAGAGGGTTAAGGCAGTGCTGGTAAATAATGGTGGCCACACAAAATATTGACACTTTGGGCCCAATTTGGACACTTTTGTTGTCAGCGGTTTAGACATTAATGGCTGTGTGTTGAGTTATTTTGAGGGGACAGCAAATTTACATTGTTATACAAGCTGTACACTCACTACTTTACATTGTAGCAAAGTGTCATTTCTTCAGTGTTGTCACATGAAAAGATATAATAAAATATTTACAAAAATATGAGGGGTGGACTCACTTTTGTGAGATACTGTATATATATATATATATATATATATATATATATATATATATATATATTTATTGTTTTGGGGTTCTAAGTATTTTTTTAGAAAAAAAAACGAATTTAAACTTGGAAACAAATTTCAGAAAAGGTCTGGTCAGCAAGTGGTTAATAGCTAAATCACAATTTACAAAATAAAAGTATATATATATATATATATATATATATACACAACATATTACTGTAAAGGCCCATTTCATCCAGAATTAATATTTCAGCCTGGGTGGGAAATGATGGGTTAAATCATACTGGATTACTTTATGCCTCAGAAATTACAGTGAGAAATGTGCCCCCAATATTCACCTTCATCTCCTCCTACACGGCTATAATGAAGTGTCACTCTTGCCCAGCTGGACTTCCCAATTAATGGTTTTCATACCATCAGGGGGCAGAATTTCCAGCTCTGCCCAGTGACTGTGACCATAGCTAAGCAGAGCTGAAGGAATATCGTCACTGGAGTAACAAAGAGATAAAAGGAAGAAGCATTTTATTTTCACTTGGGTACAATAATGCAAAACTCTTGTAAATCTTATTTGTGGAGCCAACCTTTTATAAAGGCATAGATTTTTTCATTAGGATTTTTGTTTTGAAGACCATAAATGTCCCCAAATAGCTGACATTGGTGAAAGGGTCTCTGTGTAAAACGTGTAATCATCTACCTACTGGAGAGAATGTGAATTGAATTAAGGGCTGGTTCACACCATAAAAATGCACTCCAGTTCTGTTCCAGATACGTTTCTGCATGCGCGTTTTTAACAAGTTTTTGGTGCGATTCAGTGCGTTTTTGTTGCGTTTTTGATGAGTTCCCAGGTGCATTCCAGGTGATTTTTTTTCTTCTTTTTCCTGTTTTTTTTCACTATACTAAGGTCCAATGCATTTGTATGCATTCCAGTGCATTCCAGTGCCTTTTTGATGTGTTTTGATGCATTCCAGTGCGTTTTTCATGCGTTTTACTGTATTCCAGTACAGTTCAGTGCGGATAAAATGCAACATGTTCTACTTTTTTTCTGGAACTGGAAAGCCCTGGAACTGACTGCACTGGTGTGAACTATGCTATTGGAAACCATATAAAGAGAAAAAGAGAGAGGCGCCTCTGAGTGTAGACTGATCGATACTAAAAACTCACATGAACAATGAGTAAGACAGGCACTTGAACAGGGGAATAATCCCAGGCGATGTCAGCAGGCGATGGGGCTTAGGGACGCCCGTGCTGGGTCTTTTCTATAGGTCCTATAGGCTGTATCCAGCTGGGTGTATAATGGTAAAACAGGGAACAACCAAGATGAGGTTTAGACCGCACACTGGAACGCAGATGTAGCCTGCGACGTCACTAGACCACAACGCATTTCCGAGCCTGCGCAGTAGACAGGATTCACATTGCACACTCCTTTCTCAAGCTAGTGAATGGGGATCTATGCAATGCATATATACACACTTACGAGGCCATCTACTGGGCAGTGTGCATAGTACAACACAAAGCAGAAGTCCAAAATAAAGCTACTTTCTTTGCCAATAGCAAATTATACACTATGCATATGTATACAGTTGTATGCAAAAGTTTGGGAACCCCTGACAATTTCCATGATTGTCATTTATAAATATTTGCGTGTTTGGATCAGCAATTTCATTTTGATCTATAAAATAACTGAAAGACACAGTAATATTTCAATAGTGAAATGAGGTTTATTGGATTAACAGAAAATGTTCAATATGCATCAAAACAAAATTAGACAGGTGCATAAATTTGGGCACCCTTGTCATTTTGTTGATTTGAATACCTGTAACTACTTAGCACTGATTAATTGGAACACAAAATTGGTTTGGTGAGCTCATTAAGCCTTGAACTTCATAGACAGGTGCATCCAATCATGAGAAAAGGTATTTAAGGTGGCCAATTGCAAGTTGTTCTCTTTGACTCTCCTCTGAAGAGTGGCAACATGGGGGCCTCAAAACAACTCTCAAATGACCTGAAAACAAAGATTGTTCTACATTATGGTTTAGGGGAAGGCTACAAAAGTTATCGCAGAGATATAAGCTGTCACTGTCCACTGTGAGGAACTTAGTGAGGAAATGGAAGACCACAGGCACAGTTCTTGTTAAGGCCAGAAGTGGCAGCCACATAAAATATTGGAGAGGCAAAGGCAAAGGATGGTGAGAATGGTCAAAAACAGCCCACAGACCACCTCCAAAGACCTCCAACATCAACTTGCTGCAGATGATGTCACTGTGCATCATTCAACAATTCAGCGCACTTTGCACAGGGAGAAGCTGTATGGGCGAGTGATGCGAAAGAAGCCTTTTCTGCACACACGCCACAAACAGAGTCACTTGAGGGATGCAAAGCACATTTGGACAAGCCAGCTTCATTTTGAAATAAGGTGCTGTGGACTGATGAAACAAAGATTGAGTTATTTGGTCATAACAAGGGGCGTTATGCATGGCGGCAAAAGAACACAGCGTTCCAAGAAAAACACTTGCTATCCACAGTAAAATTTGGTGGAGGTTCCATCATGCTGTGGGGCTGTGTGGTCAGTGCCGGTACTGGGAATCTGGTTAAAGTTGAGGGTCACATGGATTCCATTCAATATCAGCAGATTCTTGAGAATAATGTTGAGGAATCAGTCACAAAGTTGAAGTTACGCCGGGGCTGGATATTTTAGCAAGACAATGACCCAAAACACTGCTCAAAATCTACTCAGGCATTTATGCAGAGCCACAAGTACAATGTTCTGGAATGGCCATCCCAGTCCCCAGACCTGAATATCATTGAACATCTGTGGGGTGATTTCAAGCGGGCTGTCCATGCTCAGCAACCATAAAACCTAACTGAACTGGAGATGTTTTGTAAGGAGGAATGGTCCAAAATACATTCATCCAGAATCCAGACACTCATTACAGGCTATAGGAAGCATCTAGAGGCTGTTATTTCTGCTAAAGGAGGCTCCACTAAATATTGATGTGATTTTTCTGTTGGGGTGCCCAAATTTATGCATTTGATGTGTTTTGATGCATATTGCGCATTTTCTGTTAATCCAATAAACCTCATTTCACTACTGAAATATTACCGTGTCCTTCAGTTATTTGATAGATCAAAATGAAATTGCTGATCCAAACTAAAAATTAATTAGTTAGTAACACTTGATATTTGAGCTATTATTTATGTATTACTATTCCTATTAAAACTATTATTTATTTACACTATTATGAAGCTACTATTATTATATCATATTAATTGTAAGATAACTACCCTATATTCCCATATACTCAATTTATATATATGTAACCAGGGTAGGCGAGAGGGATTTTTCATAGATTGACCGCAAATACATGACACAGCCAATCTATGTAGATCTTGCGGAGAAAAAGAGTATTAATGTTTTACACCTATGTCCCATACTTGTATATATATGAAAATGTAGAGGGCAGCGTGAGGTCATAGTATGGCATCTACTACCAGCTGCTACTTACTTTTGTAGGTTTGCCATACCTGCCTTATTCCACCCATTATATCAAATCTAAAGAAAAAAAGGAAAACATTACTAATTAGTAATAGCTACAAGATAGTAGATACTTCAATCTCCTCGTTCAGACCTTCAGGTGATAAAGAATCTAGAAGATATATCCAAAAAGTCTTGCATTCACACAATCTGTGAAATCTTTTTGCTTGTGAGAGACTTTTGGGCATTTGTTCTGTTTTATGATGTTCCGAAAAGTGTCCAGGGATACTACGTTTGTCCTTACCCTCTTCTACCATTCTGCGGTGTTCTCCAAATCTACTCCGAAGAGGTCTGATTGTCCTACCTACATACAGTAATTTACAAGGGCAAGTAATACAATGAACCACATGATCTGATGAACAGTTGTAAAAGGCCTCTAGGTTATATGTTTTGCCCTTAGTGAAAAAACTATTTTTTCCGTGTTTTACGAATGCACATGTTTTGCATAAGGGCTTTTTGCACCCCTACATACCTAGCAGTGGTATGAGGCAAAGTTCCAGGGAGCTATCACCTGTCGTTTCTTTAGTTTGCTGGGAGCGATTTTATTTCTTAAATTAGGTGCTCTTTTGTATGTAATTCTAGGTTTAGTCAGAAGAAGGGGTTTTAGAAGGGGTTCCAATAATATACTCCAATGTCTGTTTAAGATTTAATAATATACTCCAATGTCTGTTTAAGATTTTCTCCATCTTTCGATGTTCCACATGGAATCTAGTAAGAAATCTAACTGATGGATCAATGGGTGCGTTTTCTTTTTTGTTAAATGTATCGTTGAGGTATTGTTCTTGTGCTTGGACAATGAGGCACTCGGATACCCTTTTTCTCTTAACTTGCTAGTCATAATGGATTGTTCTATATAGTCCTCTTTTGTAGTACAGTTTTTTCTAAGCCTACAAAATTGGCCTCTTGGGATGTGATTAGTCCACTTTTGGAAATGGCAACTTTTGTAGTGCAACAGAGAGTTTCCAGCAGTAGGTTTAAAGTGATTTTTTGCATGTATATCCTCATTTTTATGGTACAATTCGAGATCTAGAAATGCTAGATGCTCTGAATTCAAAACATACGTAAACGACAGACTGTACAGTTGTTGTTACAATGGTAAACGAATTGCTGAACAACATCAGCACTTCCTTCTCAGATTATTATTATGTTGTCTATATAGCAACCATAAAAAACAATATTTCTAAGAAAAGGGTTATTTTTCCATATGAATTGGGATTCCCAGAACCCCATGGCCGGGTTAGCATATGAGGGCGCAAAATTGGCACCCATGGCCGTACCTTGGGTTTGTAGATGAAACTGGTCATCGAAACTGAAGTAATTGTGAGTCAAACAGTATTCCAGTGCCTCCAAAATACAGTTGGCTTGTTGTAAATTCATATTGGGGTCACTGGAAAGAAAATAATCCAAGGCTGTTATGCCAAAGCTGTGGGGAATGGAAGTATAAAGGGAGTTTACATCTAAAGATAGCCATATATAGTTACTCTCCCATTTATACACCTTTAACAATCTCAGGAGATGGGTACGGTCCCTAATATAGGATTGTAATTTTTATGCCAATGGCTAGAGAAACTTGTCAATATATATAGAAAAGGGTGATGCAATGCTGTCCATGACTGCAATAATAGGCCTACCGGGGGGATGTGTAGCGTTTTTATGAATTTTGCATATGTGGTACAAGTATGGAGTGCAATAAATTTGTCTGGTGAGAAAAGCTGTTTCTGTTTTATCGATCACATTATTCGTTTTGGCTGACTGGATTAACTGTAAAGCCTCTACATTGTATTCTGGAAGGGGATCTTTGGCTAACTTTTTATATGTGGCAGAATCAAATAATAAACTATTAGCTTCCTGGATGTAGTCTGCCCGATTCTGGATGACTATACCCCCACCTTTATCAGACGTTCTGATGATGATTGTATCATCATCCATCAAGGCTGTAAGAGCTTTTTGTTCAGATGAAGAGAGGTGGCCAACTGAAGGTGTATCCTTAGGGGACTGTTTACAGAGCCTGAGTAAATCTGAATAGACTACCCTATAGATGGTTTCTAGAAGCTGGTAGTAGATGCCATACTATGGCCTCACACCGCCCCTTTACATTATCATATATACAAGTATGGGACATAGGTGTAAAACATTAATACTCTTTTTCTCCACAAGATCTACATAGATTGGCCATGGCATGTATTTGCGGTCAATCTATGAAAATTCACTCTTGCCTACCCTGGTTACATATATAAAAATGGAGTGTATGGGAACATAGGGTAATAATCTTACAATAATATGATATGATAATAGTAGCTTCATAATAGTGTAAATAAATAATAGTTTTAATAAGAATAGTAATACATAAATAATAGCTTAAATATCAAGTGTTTCTAGTTAATTAATCAAATAATTTGTATATTTATTTAGTCATTTATTTAATTATCAATTCTTAAATTTTAATGAATTGTAAATTGATTCCCTTCAACAATCTACATTTTTCTAATAATAATCAATGTACTAATATATATGAAAAGTGGGCCACTATAGATTAACTATCCACCTATTATGGTTTTACACAATACCACCAGTCAGCCTCTTAGAATATTGAAATTACATAGAGTATTAAAGGTTAATCATGTATACATATGCATAGTGTATAATTTGCTATAGGCACAGAAAACAGCTTTATTTTGGACTTTTGCTTTGTGTTGTACGATGTGCACTGCCCAATAGATGGCCTCGTGTGTGTATATATGCATTGCATAGATCCTCATTCACTAGCTTGAGAAAGGAGTGCGCAATGTGAATCCTGTCTACTGCGCAGGCTTGGAAACGCGTTGTGGACTAGTGCGTCAGAGGTGACATTTGCGTTCCAGCGTGCGGTCCAAGCCTCATCTTGGTTTTTCCCTGTTTTACCATCATACAACCGGCTGGATACAGCCTATAGGACCGATAGAAAAGACCCAGCACAGGCGTCCCTAAGCCCCATTGCCTGCTGACATTGCCTGGAATTATTCCCCTGTTCAAGTGCCTGTCTTACTCATTGTTCATGTGAGTTTTTAGCATCGATTGTGCAGAATAAATTTTATGTCAGTCTACACTCAGAGACGCCTCTCTCTCTTTTTCTCTTTACATGCATGGGAAGTGGCGTCTTTCCCGCCACCGTGAGGCTAGCCCTGAAACAGGGGACTTCTCTTGTGAAAAAAGCCAGCGGGATCAGTCTCTTAATAGACTGTTTTTTTGGAGACTTACTTTTATGCACTTACAACACTTGATTTTTCCTGTGTGAACGCCAGACAAAGTATCTTATTGGTAACCATATACAGTAACCTACTTTCCATGCTTTTCTGATGCAGAAGAAAAATGCACTGGGCTGCATGTGGTGTGAACTGGCCCTAGGTGGATGGAGATTTACAACTGGGTACTTTTAATTGTAATGTAAACTTTATATTACCAGATAACCGCTGGAAGATTTACCCCCTTCATGGCCAGGTTATTTTTTTCTAAACGGCATTGCCTTACTGTAACAATTGCACAGTCATGTAACGCTGTACCCAAATTGTTTTCTCCCACAAATAGAGCTTTCTTTTGGTGGTATTTGCTCACCATTGGGTTTTATTATCTTTTGCACTATAAAAAAAAATAAAAATACCACCAATTTTGAAAAAAAACCAAAAACAATATTTTTTAATTCCTGCTATAAAATATAACCAATAAAAAATTTAAAAAGTTAAATTTCTTCATAACTTTAGGCCAATATGTATTCTGTTATATGGTTTTGGTAAAAAATATCCCAATAAGCGTATATTGATTGGTTTGTGCAAAAGTTATAGCGTTTACAAACTATGTTATATTTACTGGAAAAAATATTTATACTAGTAATGACGGTGATCAGCGACTTATTGTGGGACTGCAATATTGCGACGGACAATCAGACACTAACTGACACTTTTGACACATTACAGTGATCAGTGCTAAAACCATGCACTGTTACTGTACTAATGACACTGGCTGGGAAGGGGTTAAACATCTAGGGCGATCAAAGGGTTAAATGTGTGCCTAACCAATGCTTTTGTGTTTACTATGTGGTGCTTTTACTAAGGGATGTGCTGGATTTTATCCCCTGCTTTGCAGGGAAATTAAATCCATCACACCCCACTGACAGGACAGAGCTCTGCTTTTTCTACAGGATCAGTGGGTGCCAGCAGTCATTCATTGGTCTGCACCCGCTGATTGGCTTCTGCTGAGACTAATCACAGCAGAAGTGGCGCACGTCCTACCCGGAAGTGCCGGATCACGTACTAGGTACATGATCCGGCACAGGGAGCCACCTTGCCAGCGTTATGCGGTCAGAAAGTGGATAAAGCATGTTCCCACCTGCCCCACCCAATATTTTAAATACTTACATATAATTTCATAGTATATAAGGTTTAAAAAAGACAAGTACATCCAATTCAACATGAGCACGTATGCCTGTGTGTGGGGGTGATTCTGAGTCTCTAAAACAGGCTTTCTCAACCATTTAACCCTAGAGGAACCCCAAAAATAATTGTCATGTCTCGAGGAACCCTTACTAAAACCAACTCATCAGGGCTCAATAGGAACAATGCCCCTTATATTGGTGGTCAATAGGAAGAATGTCCCCCTTAAAGTGGTGCTCAGAATGCCAACCTTAAAGACAGCTAAAAAAATATTTGGTGCCATGCTGCTAGCTTTGCTAAATGGTGCTGAACCTTGAACTTTGTAGGCATCATCAAATAGGTGGTTCACCAGCCACAGCTCAAGGAACCCCTAGCAACCTCTGGAGGAACCCCAGGTTTCCACGGAACCCTGGTTGAGAATGGCTGCTCTAAAAATTCTATGTTCCCTGAAGAAGACATCTAATGGCTTTCTTTTTTTATTTTATTGACACTCAGCTAGTATCACTACCTGGGGTAGGGAGTGACACATTTTCACTGCTCTAACATTAAAGAACCCCTTCTGCAATATAAGTTTTTTTTTCTACTTTACAAAAGCACCTAAAACCCAGAAAAATTGACCTATATCTGCTGCTATATAATACCCCATGGAACCTCTTTCAGGACATATTCACGCTGCAATTCTTGGGTTCTTGGCATGAGGTTCAAATTCCAGATTTTCAGACTTCACTGACCATATGCTTGTTCCAGGTCAGTTAGACAGTAACAATCCAGTAAACAGCACCAACCCTTCCTGCTTTTCTATTCTCATCCATTTAAATGAATAGAAATTTATTTGGTTATACTAGAAATATACTGTATGTTCACATGAGACTAGGTATACAGTATATGATAATTGTGACCTATACCAGGGTCTTACTTTGCAAGTATGGGCTCTTTAAATGGGCAGTTATTTAGTAACACTAAGAGACGACAATGCACAAAATACTGGTTTATTGGATGAGAAAAAATTTGCCTGGGGTGCTCAACCTGTTCATGAACCCCAAACAAAAACAATATACCAAAGGGAGGCTATATCAACCAAAATCTAATAATGCTAAGTGATAATAAATAGCAGGTTAGCCACCCTATAGCTCATAAATTAGGGTTGTCATTATTCAGAATGGAAATTAAGGAGATAGAAAGAAACAATGAATTGTGAATTTGTTCAGCTAACAAGTACCAACATGCATGAAAAAAATGATTAAATAATTTAATGAATATGCACATAAGCTGGAGGTGTAGCCACCCCTCCTGTTAGAATTCATGGGGCCCTGTGCATCCTATCTGATAGGGCCCAACCGCGTGCTAATTAAAGCAGGCGATGAGGAGTCAATATGGCTCCCCATCACCTGTCAAATGCGGTCAGCATTGGATCACTGTTCAGACAGCAAGCACTTGAGAATGAGCCCTTCATTTTTTTCTTTTTTTTTTTTTTAATGTTTATTTTTCTATTCGTCCTGTCGGGGGGCTTTGGTGAAATATCAGTGACCCCCCTGATGTCTCCCTTTTGAGAGAGAGAAAGGGGATGAGGATAGTAAACACAGTTTTCTATGCTTCAGTCACGAATGAATATAGGAGCGATCAGTTCCAATCACTCACTGTGTTCTTTCAGTAAAGGTAGGGGACCAGTAAATATGACATATTTACTGGCCCCCTGCTCTCCATCCTGAAATGACCCCCCCCCCCCCCCCCCTGTGTCTTAAGCAGCTGCCAGCGGGAGGGAGAGGAAGAAAGCCGGCAGTGCTGCAAGGGAAAGGGTACACGGGGGGCCCGGACAGCAGGGGGGTGGGTGTGAAGGGAGGTGGAGGTGTGCATACTATAACCGATCACCCTGCAGTGCAGCCACAGGTGAGAGAGGAGGAGTGCTGCAGGGGGAGCTTCAGGAGGATTGGTGTCAGCAATAAGACCGTACAGCCTGCCCTCCTGCTCGGCAGGTGCCCGGGTCCCCCTCTTGAACTGATGGGGCCTGGGCCCAGTACAGGAGGGTTGGCTGTATTGCCTTATCAGCGGCCCTGGGTGTAGCTAAATCTATACAGTGGAAAACGAATCTGGCTAAAACTAGGCTGCCTCCTCTGGGGACCCGGTCATTGCAAAAGAAGAGGGAGGAGAAAGGGTTGCCAAACAGCCTAATAATGTAGTAAGTTTGTTAATTAATGAAAGATGAAAACAAAAGTATTCCATAAATGCTCTATCCACCTAGGCATGTCTCAGGAAGGCTGGTGGTAATCCTGTGATGAATGGAGGCTCGACCATGCAAGCAGGGATGCTGGACCAAGAGGGGGTACCACCGTTGCAAGGACTACAAGGACCACTAAAGCCGCTGGGAGACTCACACTGGAGCTGAAGGGAGAACCGCTAGAGCTGCCACTATGATGGCACTGGGACACCGCAATTCGATCTGCCAAGAGCTCAGGGAATTCTGGGATACGCATTTTGGGAGCAGAGCTGACAGGGACCTTCTCTCCTTCCTCTGGTTTAATCCTGGAGTCAACTCCATCCTGGGACTATGTCTGTACAAAGTTTGTATATTTTCCCTTAAGAGCTCAGGGTTTTTCCTGAAAGGCAAAAAATAAAGGTAAATTAAAACTGAACTCCAGGCATACAGCTAAACATATAGTTTAAATACATGTAAAGGATTTTTTCACCCATCCATCTAATCCAGAAATGTACAAAGCTCTTGGTGGATGAGATTACCTTCTCACTTAAATCTCACCTCCAGGATCAAAATCAACTACCCTTGCAGTGCCCCTCACAAGGGTTACATGCTCACATTTGCCTAGGTGTAGAGGTTCATTTGATCAGATGCTTTGAAAGGCAGGGGAGATATTTAGGGTCTAATAGACCCCTGATGTCTCCATAAAGAGTAACTGAAGTATATATAAAAGCACCTCAAACCCCCCCCCCCCTTGCTCACACACAAATACAAACATGCATATAGGTCTAGCTTGCATATATAAACAGTGATTGCAACACGCATGTGAAGTATAGCCACATACATCGAAATGAGAGCAATAATTCTAATGCCATAGGTCACAACTAACACTAAACTGATAACCTGTAAAGGCTTTTAAATCCTTGCCTATGGCCAATTTTTTACTCACCTAGATGGCTGCAGCATTGGTACGATGCTGCAGCAGTCCCCTACCGACTCTGAGAACTGAACAATCACATGACCGCTGACATAGGTGTGCGCAGCCTATTACATTAGGGTGTGCACCCTAAAGTTCAAACACATATGCCTTTCTCTGCAGCCTCAGCTGCACTGGAGAGTGAAATGAATGGGAAGTGCTCTGTACTGAACGGCATCCTAGTCATTAACAAACTGAACCATAGTAAACACAGTTTTTTTACTATGCTCCAGTTATGATTGAATACAGAATGAGCGTGTTCACTGTGTTCATTTAGAAAAGGAATGGGTCGGTAAATTACATATTCATTAGCCCCTTCCCCACACTCTCCATCCTGAAACATCCTCTGCAGCAGCAGGGACAGGAGAAGAGGGAAGTCAGCAGCACTGCGGTGGGGGAGCATCACGGGGGAGCAGGCAGTAGGGGGAATCTGCACACACAGAGGGATTAGGGTGTGCCCAGGCACACCTGGCACAACCCCTGCACATGCCTATGACCGCTGATCACTCAGTTCTTGGTCTTCACTGAGCAGAGAGAGGTTACTGTCAGTCATCAGCTCTATTCTACCATTCCAGCGCTCACTGGAGCACTGCTCTGTGCAGGAGGTGGGATTGGCTGGCTCTCAGAGGCGCACTGAGAGGATGAGCTAGCTGCCGGTCAGGCGTCTGGGCAGATCCCAACACTATTGTTGGGATCCCTGTAGAGCCTGGACCAGCTGTGTGACATCAGCTGACGGGCCTTTAGCCTGCCGTCGGTTGATATTTGGTCACAGTAGTGCAGAACTAAGTGCACTCCTGTGACCGACAGGGGAAGTATGGCCAAAAGAGCTTTGAAAGAAATACTAGGTCTTCAAAACCTAATCATTGTTCACACTCCTGAAGTCACAGGCTCAATTTTTACATTGAAATTCACAGACAAAAACCTGATGAGATAAATAAAGTTATTGGATTAGCTAATTAGCTACAATCTTTGATGCAGTGATCACACATCCAAGGACGAATAAACTGCTATTGTGTTTAGCAATTCTTCAATCATAATGTTTGAAATAGTAAACATTCCAAGATACAGGTAGGGGCCCATTCACATCAGAAAACTGCACATAACTGCTCTTTTTTGACTGCATGTTTACACTTGATGCTCACTTTGCATGCGCTTTGTACAGCATTAGCAGTGCATTTTTCAATACGTTTTTGGGGATGGCTTTTTATGGCTTAAAGAGGCAAGGTGCAGTGCTTTTGAAGTGCGTTTGTAGCACCTTACCTGCGTTTTCAGTGTGGAAAAATGCAGCATGCTCTATTTTTTTTTAAACTGCTCTGGACTGCACTGCAATGATGTGAACTAAGTCCATAGGATTACCTTAATTTTGGGCTGTTGGAGTGCAGTTCAAAATACATCCAACTGCATTCACCTTTGTTCTGTGTCAAAGAGCTCTAATGCTCTTCATATGCTACCTAGAAAACCATGCAACTGTAAATTGCTGTAACCTCTCAGTCATCCTTTAAAGGATATGTAAAGGTTTGTTTTAAAAAAACAAAAAAAACAAACATGTCATACTTGCCTCCTCTGTGCAGTTGGTTTTGCACAGAGCGGCCCCGATCCCCTTCTTTTGGGGTCCCAAAGTGGCGTTCCTGGCTCCCCCTTTTCTCAAGTGCCGCTCTCCCTCGGGGCACTCGTTTGGGGGCGCTCCCCTGTCCTGCTGCTGCGTCTATTGACACAGACAGCAGTACTCGGCTCCGCCCCCTGGCTCCCACGTCATTGGATTTGATTGACAGCAGCGGGAGCCAATGGCCGAATTAGCCATTTTCCCTCCCCGTTGTCATGTGACTCGTTAGTGTTACAAGGTCTCAGGTGTAAATGGGGAGCGGGTGTGTTAAATTTGGTGTTATTGCTCTCACTCTCTCATGCTGGTCACTGGAAGTTCAACATGGCACCTCACGGCAAAGAACTCTCTGAGGATCTGAAAAAAAGAATTGTTGCTTTACATAAGGATGGCCTAGGCTATAAGGCGATTGCCAAGACCCTGAAACTGAGCTGCAGCACAGTGGCCAAGACCATACAGTGGTTTAACAGGACAGGTTCCACTCAGAACAGGCCTCGCCATGTTCGACATAAGAAGATGAGAGCACGTGCTCAGCATCATATCCAGAAGTTGTCTTTGGGAAATAGACGCATAAGTGCTGCCAGCATTGCTGCAGAAATGGTCTGGGGCTGCACGAGTGCTGCCGGCACTAGGAGGCTACAGTTCATTGAGGGAACCATGAATGCCAACATGTACTGTGACATACTGAAGCAGAGCATGATCCCCTCCATTCAGAGTCAGGGCTGCAGGGCAGTATTCCAACATGATAACGATCCCAAACACAACTCCAAGATGACCACTGCCTTGCTAAAGAAGCTGAGGGTAAAGGTGATGGACTGGCCAAGCATGTCTCCAGATCTAAACCCTATTGAGCATCTGTGGGGCATCCTCAAACGGAAGGTGGAGGAGTGCAAGGTCTCTAACATCCACCAGCTCCGTGATGTCATCATGGAGGAGTGAAAGAGGACTCCAGTGGCAACCTGTGAAGCTCTGGTGAACCCCATGCCCAAAAGGGTTAAGGTAGTGCTGGAAAATAATGGTGGCCATACAAAATATTGACACTTTGGGCCCAATTTGGGAATTTGGGTGTACTCACTTTTGTTGCCAGCAGTTTAGACATTAATGGCTGTGTTTTGAATTATTTTGAGGAGATCGCAAATGCACACTGTTATACAAGCTGTACACTCACTACTTTACATTGTAGCAAAGTGTCATTTCTTCAGTGTTGTTGCATGAAAAGGTATAATAAATTATTTACAAAAATGTGAGGGGTGGACTCACTTTTTGAGATACTGTATGTGCTTATGATTACAGGGAGGTGATGTCTTCATCAACAAACATATGTAGTAACCTGCCCCCCTAGAGCTTAACAGTTTAGAGGGCATGGAGGAGGAGGGAGGGAGGGGGCTGTCATTTATCCAGAGTGTATACATCCACATGTGTGGCTCTATAGACATGTGGCCTGCACAGGTAAGAAAAAGGAGAAAACGAACAGCTTAGAAGGGAACTGAAACTGGAGCATGCTCAGTAGAATTGGGAAGAGCTGGTCTACACAATCTCAGGCTGCAGTGGGGACACAGGCAAGGAGGGAGGGACAGTTAACTGCAGGATCAACCAGGTGTTTTGCAGAATACAGAATATGAATCCTATAGTATGAACAACATGCAATACAGCATGTATTGACAATTTTTAATGATGTGGGTTTAATCGTGACACTTTAACCCTTTGAGGATCAAGGGACGTATTTGTCCCATGTTTTTAATTGCCTGTATCATCTGATTAAGAACTTAAAATACTTTTTCTTTTGGTTTGAGTCAAAATATTAGTTCTTATCAACAAATGGATCTAGCTTTTTACCAGTTATTTCATGAAATGGCTTAGTTACAGCAACTGAAGTGTACGAAAAAAAAATGTGTGGAAATGGTTTTATTTATTGTTCAAATACATTCTTAAAGGGAAAAAAATATAATTATTTTTATATTGATGATGGTAATCTTATGGTCCTCAAAGGGTTAATGGGGTATTATATAATTCATTGATGTTAGATCTAAGTGACTTCTCACAAAACTTCTGGGGATTTCAGGCTTTTGTCACACAATTTTGTGCTATGCAACCTCCTTCTCATGCTGCTGGTTATGTGGGTAGACAGGGAGGTACAACCATTCTTCCTGTACCCTCCCTAGACCCTAAACAGAGTTACATCAGGCATCAGCTGATGGGCTCAAAGAGACAGTAAAGCTGAACACACTGGCCCATGTACTTGCAAGCTCAGATTCAAGGCTTTTTCTAAAATAAGAACACCAGCAACCACAGAAAATTGAGCTAGCGTGCAGGGGCGTTGCTAGGTGGGAAAAAGACCAATGGGTTCAGCCCAAAGAAATTATGGCAAAAAAATGAACGTGGTTTAAACTAAATAGCAGGCATAGTTTAAAGGGGCCGTGGCTTAATGGGGTGTGGTTCAAGTTCTGAGATAAACGAGGGATGGGGGAAGGAAGAAAGAAAGAGATAGGGAGGGAAGGAGAGAGAAGGAAGGAAAGAAAGAGGGATGGAGGGGCAGCAGGCCCAGATCCTACACCACAATAGCAGTATGTGTATTCCAGAAAGTTTAACAATCAGTAGAAAAAGATACTCCAAACACCTGGTGTTAGCACTTCAATCATCCCGGCACCATGGTTGTTATGTTGACAGGATGATTGAAGCGCATAATTTCTACTATTACATTGTAATATAAGATGAAATAGTTCAACTCACCATAATGCAGAATCAGTGGAAGCCATGAGTGTGTCACTTGGCACCCGATGCCATCAGGTGTCCCCAGCAGACTCCCTCCGTACCTCACAGGTGTCCCCAGCGGAGTGCCTCCTTACATTTCAGGTGTCCCCAGTAGAGTGCCTTCTTACATCTCAGGTGTCCCCAGTAGAGTGCCTCCTTAAATCTCAGTGTCCCCAGCACTGTAGAGTGCCTCCTTACATCTCAGCAGAGTGTCTCCTTACATCGCAGGTGTCCCCAGCAGAGTGCCTCCTTACATCACAGGTGTCCCCAGCAGAGTGCCTTCTTACATCACAGGTGTCCCCAGCGGAGTGCCTCCCTACATCTCAGGTGTCCCCAGCACTGCAAAGTGCCTCCTTAAATCACAGGTGTCCCCAGTGGAGTCTCTGCCACCATTACATTAAACCAGCTCTCCTGGAGCCTGGTCACTCGCCAAGGGGAACAAAGAAGAGGCGGAGCCGGCCGGGTGGCTGCCAATAGAAATGAAGCTGCCGACAACCTACCGCCCCGTGGCCTGCTGTGACCTATTGTGGGAAAAGGAGCTTGGCGGCAGCTCCATTTCTACTGGCAGCCACCCGGCCGGCTCCGCCTCTTGTTTGTTCCTCTCAGCGAGTGACCAGGCTCCAGTAGGTTGGTCTTCTGCAAAATAGCGGTGGAAACCATCACCAGTGTCGGCCCGGACCTCTAGCGGTGGCTCTGTTGATTCTCCGGCCGGTAACCGGCGCTCGGCGCTAACAATACAATTCTGCATACCCGAGACCCAGGGCTTTTTGGGGGGCCACTCGGGGCTCCAGACCCCCCCTCCCGATGCCCCTGCTAGCGTGGTATCCAGGCGTAAAAGATAATTGTCAGATTGAGAAGCAGATCTATGCGGCACATAAGTCATTTTCTCCGGTTAAATGTGTAAATTTTACATTTGACTGACATAACGTACGCTTAAACTTATTCATATTTTAGAAAGCCCAGTACACACACATTCATGTTCCGGTTTCTTAATAATTTAAGGTAAAAAACAGGCAACCAGCTACCATGAGGAAATAAAATGATGGAAATGTTTAATGGATTTGTAACATTAAACAGTCAGTTTTGTAATTAACCTCATGCCGTCTATATAACACATATATGTCCTTGGGCAGCTAAGGTTTCTGTGCTGAGAGCACTTCCAGCACAGCAACCGAGATGTCCTAGACAGCTTTTGGCTTCTAGTCATGGTTGGAAGCAGGTAGGATGGGCTGCTGATCATGTGACCATTGTGAGCCAATCACAGTGGTTGCATAATTGGGAAGTCCATGCAACCCTCTGGGCATCAAGACCTATGTTAAGGGACTCCAGAGTTGGGTGGGAAGAGGCGAAACCTCTCCTGGCCAACACAACAGATATTCCATCTCTTTTTTTTTTTTTTTTTTTTAAAGATATTTTTATTGGATATAAAGACATACAAACACAAAGACCAACAACCGTATTTCGGGCAACATACCCGATCAACAAATATAACGTATTGGCGGCTTATACATGGTTAATAAAAAAAACTTTCACAGTTACATTTTTGCAACAAATGGCATTTGGGTATAGCTTTAAGTAGGCGTACTTAAGTCCTTTACGTATATGACATAACTTATTGTTATTTATAACAAGTCAGATGGACCAATGTTAGTCTAGAGTAAAGTAAGTGGCGTTATCCCCTATGGTAGGACGGGACATAGTGTAAGGGGGCTGGCCAACCATCTGCCCCAAATCTTGTGAAATCCTGTGCTCCGTTTTTGGAGAGCAAAGGTGATCTTGTATAGGGGTAATGCTTCATTCACCAATTTCAACCACAGATTTTTATTCAACGTCTGTGAACTCTTCCACGTCAACAAGAGAGACTTCTTTGCGTAAAAGAATAGGATACGAAGAAGCCTCTTTGCCGAGGCAGACAGTGACAGGTCCCCAAAGATTCCCAAAAGGCAATTCCTGGGGTTAATAATATTAGGAAGGCCCAAGGCTGTCGAGATGAAGGAGCCAATGTCTTTCCAGAAGTGCTGTACAATCGGACATGACCAGAAGCAGTGCAGAAAATCTGCTTGTTGGCCGCAGCCTCTAAAGCATGTGTCTGTGGGCGATAAACCCATTTTATATAGTCTATGAGGGGTAAGGTGGGATTGGTGGAAGACTTTGATTTGAATCACTCGGTCTCTGGAGGAGATTACCGAGGATTTGAAGGTGTCGGAGAATTCTGACCAATCCTCCTCTGTGAGTTGTATATTTAGGTTAGTCCATTTAGTTTGGGCATTCCGGAATCTGGGGTTGTTGTCCACAGCTAAGGCCATATAGTAGGTTGAAATTAGCTTAGTGGGGGCCGGGTCCCTGAGCAATTGTTCCAGGGGGGGCATGTGGATTATATTATCTAGATTGCCAAATTGCGCCCTAATTGCATGTCTTAATTGGTAATAGTAAAATAGATAGGAATTCGGAAGATCAAACTCCTGCTGGAGTTGTTGGAAGGGTTTAAATCCCCGTGCGTCAAAGAGATGACACAGGTATTTAACTCCCTTTGATGACCATCTCACAGGATCCGGTATAGATTCCAATTCCCCAAGCGTGCCATTGCACCATAATGGTGTGTTCGGTGAGGCGTCCCATGATTCCTGGACGAATTTGTTTTTGATTGTCTGAAAAAGTGACAGTGTCATATGTATTATAGCTGTCCCCGGCCTATCAGGGACACAATTTCTATAAATTACATTGTGGAGTGTTTCCATAGATGAGACAATGGCTCCCTCTGTGCTGGTACAGGCATTAGTATCAATAGGGTGTAGCCAGTCATGAACAGTTACTAAATGAGAAGCTAAGTAGTATAAGTAAAAATTAGGGAAGGCCAGGCCAGCCAGGTGGGATGGAAGTCGGAGTGTCTCAAGTGCTATTCTAGGGGGTCTACCTCGCCAAAGGAAGGTTATGCATGTTGAATCTATACGTTTAAAGATGGATTTGGGGACCCTGCATGGTGCATTGGCTAGGACATAGAGTAATTTGGGAAGATAAATCATTTTAATAACATTAGCCCTGCCCATGAGATCCAGCGGAAGATCCATCCACTTTTGAGTGTGTTCTTGTAATTGTTTTAATAAAGGACATATGTTGTTCTCAATGTATCGCGAGAGTGGTAGTTGTATCACCACCCCCAGATATCTAAATGTGGAGACTACCTGTAATTCTGATCCTGCATATATGAGGGAAGTGGCCGCCTGGCCCAGAGGGAAAAGGATAGACTTTTCCCAATTCACCCTGAAGCCCGAGTAGTCCCCGAACGTGTTGATAAGGGTTAATACATTTTTAAGGGAGTCTTGAGGGTCCGCCAGATATACCAAAGTATCGTCAGCATAGAGCGATATGCGTTCTTCTATCGTCCCGACGGGGAGGCCCTTAATTAGGGAGGTGTTGCGGATTTGTATGGCCAGGGGCTCCATAGCCAGAGCAAACAGTAGGGGGGATAAAGGGCAACCCTGTCTGGTTCCCCTGGTAATCGGAAACGCCTCCGTCACTGAGGAATTTACTCTGATATGAGCTGTTGGGGAGCTATATAAGAGCTTGACCCAAGCTATCATACGCGGACCAAACCCGTATCTCTTCAAGATCTCGAATAAGTAGGGCCATTCCACACTATCGAATGCTTTTTTAGTGTCGAGTGACACAATTACCCTAGTAGGTGCACAGTCGTGGGGGTATTGTAGATTATGAAACAATCTGCATATATTCATTCTAGTGGCTCTTCCTGGTATGAACCCGGCCTGATCACATCCTATCAATTTTTCAATTATTAGGTTAAGGCGATTAGCGAGCACTTTAGCGAGAATCTTAACGTCCACGTTTATTAGGGAAATGGGGCGGTATGAGTCGCAAAGTAATGGATCTTTTCTAGGTTTTAATAGTAGAACGATTAATGCTTCCCGCATGGATGGTGGGAGGATACCCTGTTTAAGAGCTTCATTATAGGTATTAAGGAGGAGAGGACTGAGTAGTGAGGCAAACTTCTTATACCACTCAGCCGGGAAGCCATCCAAGCCTGGGGATTTATGGTTCGGGAGTTGTGAGATTGCCATCTGCACTTCCTCTATTGTAATGGGGGCTTCAAGGTCCCTCGTTTCCTGATCTGTTAAGCTCGGCAGTGAGATTTGTGCAAGGTATTCAGTTAGTTGTGTGTCTGAGTATTGCGCCCTTGTAGTATATAAATCTTTGTAGAAGGACAGGAACGCATCCACAATATCTTGCGGGGCATCACTAATCCCTCCTTGTAAGGTAAGAATTCGGGGAATAGAGACAGGGTTATGATCTGGCCTAACTAGGTACGCTAAGAGCCGTCCGGCCTTATTACCATGTTCAAATATTTTTTGTGTTATATATAACATACGTTTTTGAGTTAAATCTAGTAATTTCAGCTCATATTCTCTACGTTTAATCTTCCACTAATCATGTCTCTGGGAGTCTGGGTGTGTAACATAATCTACCTCAGCCGCCACCATTGCCTCCTCCAATTCCCTGGTACATTGCACAGCATTTTTACGTAAGACACCCGTTGTAGACATAAAGGCACCCCGTAATACAGCCTTGGAGGCCTCCCACACAGTGGAGAGGTCTGTGGACCCCCTGTTGACCCTCCAATAGTCCACGATGTCTCTCCCGCATGATCTCTGTACGATCTCGTCCTCCAGCCATTGCGATCCCATGCGCCACAGGATGGGTCCTTGTGTAGGCAGGAGGAGAAGATCCACCATCAGAGGTGCGTGGTCAGACACCCCCCTGGGCAGATACGACACAGACGAAACCAACGGGAGAGCATCTGGAGTACCAAACGCTAGGTCAATACGTGACATAGTGTGAAATGAATCAGAATGACATGAATACTGATAATCGGTGGGGTGTTTCCACCGCCAGATCTCAGTGAGATAAACTTCAGCCCACTCTACAAAAGAGGGGCAAGACCTACCTCCTCCCCCCAAGCGGTCCACTAAAGGGTCAAGCACAGCATTAAAGTCTCCTATGTATAATATCGGTACGGGGGATCTGGCGACAAGGAGGAGAGATAATCTGGAGAGAAGATCTGGGGTAAATGGGGGAGGTACATAGACATTGACCAGAGTAAAGGTCTTTCTGGCAATTTGTATAGTGAGTATAATAAATCGACCGCCAGGGTCCGTCGTCACGGATACAATTTCAGCTGATAGTGACTTTGCTAACAGAACAGAGACACCCCTAGAGTATGTAGTGTGGGTGGCATGGTATGAGGAAGCCACCCATGCTTTCTTTAGCGAGCGTACCCGCTCCTTGACTAGGTGCGTCTCCTGGAGGCAGATAATGTGTGGTCTGTAACGCTTAAGGAATGAGAAAATTAAGGACCGCTTGTGAGGAGAGTTTGCCCCCTTTACATTCCAAGAAATAATTTTTAGTGGATTAGCCATCTGTAACATGTAAAACATTTCCTATACCGTAAAGGATAATACAGGAATCAACATCATAAAGAGCAATCCAGATTACATGGTTTAGGTATACCCATATGCAGCAGAAGGAAGTCAAAAGTCTCGCCATTATAAAGCAATGAAAAAAACATAGTGGTTCAGCAACCAAAAACTCACCCGACCATAATAGGCCTATTGAATCCCCCCCTCCCCCTCCCATCCCACCCTGCTCAATCATCCCCAACCTATCGAGCTTGGATCCCGAACTGACCAGAAGTTCAACAAAAAACCCCAAAAAAAGAAAAAAACAATTAGAAGGCACTTCCCATGGCTTCGCCATGCAGTGGAATGGGTCTGTGAGGTGTATATTTAGCTCCATTGAAACATAACCGAAGTTTCTGAAGGATAAAAGTAATGCATTGAATCGGCCAGGTGACCACCCATGTAGTTGTCCGCATCAAGAATACTTGTTGGGAGAAGGTCTAGGACAGTGTAAATGACCCTAAGCTTTGTTTTGTCTACTGTAATGTGGACAGGCATAGACAAGAACCGTGTCAGTATCAGTTTATCCTGCTCACAGATTGTAGTCCCAGGTATAAGGTCGATGACTGTTTAAGGTCCCCCGCCGGGGACACCGATTAGAGGATAAAGGTACAAGCCCTACATAAATGCGGTAGCATGTGCAGTCAGGTTTCCAGCAGGATAGTTGCATGTCTCAGAAGATTATCAGATTGGTCATTGTTATTGACCTGTACGTCCCCGTCGGCGCTGCGGACCAACATGGTTGTCGAGCCAGGCCATGGCTTCTTTAGGTGAGTTGTAGAAATGGGCCTTGCCATCCCAAATGACTCTTAATTTGGCAGGGAAGAGAATTGCGTACTGTAGGCCCTCCTGTCGGAGACGATTTTTTACTGCAGAGAAGGAAACACGTTGTCGTTGTACATCCGCTGAAAAGTCAGGATAAATGGAAATGGTATTGCCGTTATATTTAAGTGGACCCTTTTCTCTGGCTAAACGCAGAATAGTCACTTTGTCTTGGAAGTTGTGGATATGTGCAAACAGGGAACGTGGGGGAGTCCCTGGATTTGGCGCTCGTGGTGGGGTACGGTGTGCTCTTTCAATGAGGAAGGCGTGAGACAAGCTTTCGACCCCTATTACCTCTCGCAGCCAGGAGTGCAGAAACCGCTCAGGACGAGAACCCTCAGATCTCTCCGGGAACCCCACAAAACGGAGATTATTTCTCCTGGAGCGGTTCTCCAGGTCGTCGATTTTTGCACAAAGAGCCGCCATTTCTGCAGTGTTTGCCTGAACAGCAGCTGACATTGGTTGTACCCTATCTTCTAAAGTACTGATGCGTTCTTCAGCAGCTCCAGTTCTTTCCCTTAAAGTTTGTACATCTTGCTTCAATAGTGAGTTATCAATGCAGATGGTTTCAATTTGCAATGACAGGGAGGTCTTGCAGTCCTGAATCGCCAGCATGATCTCGGCCAGGGTAGGCTCCGCCATAGGTGGCCCAGAAGCCGTACTGTCAGTGGGGCTGTGGGAGTCCAACACCGGGTGGGTCTCATTCTGTGTTTTAAATATGGCCGGCCCAGATGCACACATTTCCTGGGGTGACGATGAAGAGGAGGCTGTATGTGGTGGGGACTGGGGCATATGCACAGGGTCCGCCACATTTCCCGCCTCCCCTTGTCTTCTAAACCTAGCCAGTTGCTCTGCCGCTGAGGCAGGTATAGGAGGACCGTATTTGACCATCATTACGCCACTGTAGGGGGACACGTTTCCCACCCCCCAGTCAAATAAATGTACAGGAGAACGACACAGATGTGCAGGGGTTACTTGCCCGGGAGAGGTAGAAACTGTTAAGTATTGTAGGTGAGGCTCTCCAGTGCTAGGATACAGGGGTGCAGTCTATGGCAGGCTGTGAGTGGTCCCCCACACCAAGTATTCCCAGCACCCCCTTTCTGCCGACAGGTCCTCTAGGGGGATAGAGGCAGTGTCCAAATTCTTATATAGCAGTATGGGATATAGTCATGCCCTTCCCTTTGGTGAAAAGAGAGGTAGTAGGCCCGGAGGGTGTACCAGGATGGCGGCCGCACGTTGTAGGCCGCGACTCCCTCCCAGTCCCCTTACTCACAAGATCCACTGGTGTTGTTGTCCCTGGATAGGTGGTGGGGCAGCTGGGTGGTCAGATGGGCACCCCGGGAGCCGCTGGAACATGGATGGCCCGGTCGTTGGAGGAAGAGGATATCCTTTTTAATGTAGTGCTCCTGCCAGTCCGCTTGGATGCTGGATGCAATGAAGGACAGGCCCGGACGGCAAGATGGCGGCAATACGCAGTCCCCCAGAGGGCCGCAGTCACTCCCACAGTTCCCCCACTCACTGATACCACTGGCCACGGGGATGGAGGGTTGTCAGCCCAGCTAGGGGGCAGCCTGAAGGCTATCTGAGGGTCAATGAGGCACAGATGGCCCAGCTACCAGCAAGATGATGGGATGTTGCAC
>BLSH010228224.1:542676-585683 GCA_018402905.1 Glandirana rugosa | reverse complement strand
TGTTCAAGTCAACCTGTCATGGCCGAGAAGCTCCAAAGTGAACTGAAATTGGGCTTATGGTGGGCCTATTTGAATCCCCCCCCCCTTTTCACAACCTGAGAATTTTTCCCCTGGGTGAGATTACCAAAGAGAAGGAGAGTGAGTTTCCCCTTTCCCACCACCTTTCCTATCCTTCTGGCTTTTCGGTCAACGGCAGCATTGCTAAGAACAACCAAGGGTTCATGGTGTGGTTCAGGCTGTCAACCAGCAGCCCTCTAGATCCCTTACGGTTGTACACTTACTGCATTTGCTAGCTTGCAGTTCAATATGTGGTTTAACGCTAATCATGTCCCCTGTGGTAGCTAACGATATTGCCAATCCTAGGACATGGATTTTTGTACTGCCAGGCCTGGGACAAATGGGTCCAGTATCTTTGGGTGCGTTTTTTGCTTACATCCCACCACAATAGATGTCTAGCTTTGTTTTCTCACCTCATATATTTGCTTAAGAGAGGCTCCTCAGGTTCCACGGTTAGTTCTTCTATGTTCGCCCTGTCTTTTGGTCAGGCTCCCAGTTGAGAAGACATTACGAGGGAATTCCCAGTTCGGCAAGTGGTACAGGGTTGGCAACGTTTTACCCAGGCCCCTGATTCCCTATGCCCGGTTCCTCCCCATATCCTCAACAATGATTTTCCCTTTGCTGTTGGTGTGTTCCTCGGCTTTTGGAAACTACTGTTCCGAGTGGCATTCTTCGGGCGTTTTTGGTTCCTTTCGTACCAGCAAGTTCGATTCGAAATCCAGATCATTGGCAGGCAGGTGTCAGAAATGAGAACGTGATCATTTTCTGAGCATTGTGTGTCTGTGTTGTTGCGCACCTTAATCTCCTCGAGGGTACCACTGTTCCGGTTCTCATTTTGACTGACCACAAGAATCTCACATTTTTGTCTGAGGCTAAACGCCTCTCTCCCAGGAGGGCGTGATGGGCTTTGTTCTTGTCAATCTTCAATTACATAGTCTCATTCTTACCCGGTACTGAGAATGTAAGGGCCGATGCATTGTCGCAACAGTTGTCCTCCGCTTCCAAGGTGGAGTCTGTTCCTGTGATACTGCCTGATCATATTCTGGCTACGATTTGTACCAGTCTCACTTCACCTTTGGGTGACAAGGTCCTTGCAGCTCAGATCCATGCTCCTCCTGAGAAACCTTGTGACCATTGCTTTGTCCCGGAGTACTCCATACTGCTGTGCTCCAGATTTACCATTCTCCCAAGGCTGCTGGTCACCCAGGGAAGAATCAGCTCATTTGGGCTATTTCCCAACAGTCCGAGTGGCCTAGTCTCTGCGCTGATGTAGCCGCCTTTGTAGCAGCCTGTTCCATGTGTGCTCAGAACAAAACACCACGGCATCTTCTAGTAGGTCTTCTACAACCCATACCCAATGTAGAGCGGCCTTGGACCCACCTGTCTATGGATTTTATTGTGGAGTTACCTAACTCTCAGGGTAACACAGTTATCCTTATGGTGGTGGACCAATTCTCAAAGATGGCACATTGTATTCCACTTAAGAAGTTGCCCACATCCAAGGAACTGGCATCCATTTTTTCTCGGGAGATCTTTTGCTTACATGGGCTGTCCAAGACGATCAAGGTGATCGTCTTGGACAGGGGTAGCCAGTTTGTGTCCAGGTTATGGCGAGCCTTTTGTGCACAGTTGGGAATTCAGCTTTCCTTCTCTTCTGCGTATCACCTGCAGTCCAATGGGGCAGCAGAACCAGCCAACCAGTCCTTGGAACAGTTTTTACCTTGTTATATTTCTGACCACCATAACAACTGGTCTGACCTGTTACCTTGGGCAGAGTTTGCTCACAACAGTGCCGTCAATTCCACTTCCTGATTGTCTCAATTTATGGCAAATTATGGTTTCCAACCATCCATG
Source organism: Glandirana rugosa (assembly GCA_018402905.1). Classification (NCBI taxonomy): domain Eukaryota; kingdom Metazoa; phylum Chordata; class Amphibia; order Anura; family Ranidae; genus Glandirana; species Glandirana rugosa. Next base: position 583,772 of record BLSH010228224.1, on the reverse strand, counting down.
TTGACTCATTTGTTCCTCAGAGAATTCCTGCGTTGGAGGAGCATCTCCGTAGTCTTCGTTCCACTTGGGTACAGGTCCAGGAGTCCTTGCTATGTGCCAATGATAGGTGCAGACACCATACTGACCGCAGACGCCTACCTGTGCCTTCCTACCAAGTTGGAGAGAGAGTCTGGCTGTCTTCTCGCAATCTCCAACTCAGTGCTCCCTCACTGAAGCTGACACTCACGGTTTATTGGGCCTTTCCGTATCCTTCGCAAGGTTATCCCCGTGGCTTATGCTTTAGACCTGCCTTCTAATATGCAAATTTCTAATGTATTCCATGTCTCCTTGTTAAAACCCTTGGCATGTAACTGCTTCACCACCTGCACCACATGCAAGAGGTGACATTGTATTAGTACAGGGTCTATTTATGCACTAAAATGGTCTCGCAGCTATTGTATGTTTTTACCTTTTGTTACAATGTCATTATCAACCCAGGGATGCCTCCTTGTGGTTGAGTATATGTTTTATATTTTTCAATAAAATTGTATACCTTTTATAATTACCTATCCTATTTTCTTATCTGCTGCTAAAGTCCAAGGGGGTTCATTTTGGTTCAGTCCATGTACTGACTCCTATTAGCAAATCATGAATATGTTTAATGTAATGGTGAGCAGAATGTCTTTGTCTCCAGCGTGAAAGAAGCACCATGTATTGACTAGAACAGAAAAAAGAACAGGTAGGGGTATGGAAGTTGTGGAAGAGTGATAAAGGGATAGGAGTTAAAGGAGTTGTAAAGACAGAAGGTTTTTTATCCTAATGCATTCTATACATTAAGATAAAAAACCTTCTGTGTGTGGCAGCCCCTCCAGCAACCCCTAATTACTTACCTGAGCCCCCTCTTTCTGCAGCGATGTCCATGAGTGTCTTAGCTGTCCCAGACACTCCTCCTGATTGGCTGAGACACAGTAGCAGCGCCATTGGCTCATGCCAATCAAAATCAGACAGCCAATCAGGGGTGAGAGTGGGCATGGCTGGGTCAGAGGGGGCGGGGCTGGGTCAGGGGGGCGGGGCTGGGTCAGGGGGGGCTCCATGTCTGAATGGATACACGGAGCTCTGACTCGGCTAGGATACCCCCATAGAAAGCTGCTGGCTGAGGGGGCACTCACCAGGAGAGCAGAAGAGAGTCCCGAGAAGAGGATGATTGGGACTGTTCTGTGCAAATCCATCTCTACAGGGGAGGTGAGTATAATATGTTTGTTTTTTGTTTGTTTTGTTTTTTAAAAAACAAGCTTTTACAATCACTTTAAGGAAATGGTTAGGCGGAAGGAAGGGGGGATATAAGTGAGGGGCTAGAGTCAGGATCAAAGGAGGATCATTGCAGAGGACCAAGGGCTATTTCTTCTGAATAATAAATATAGAGTACATATTTTCTTGCTAGTACGGGTTGGAGAAGCCTATGTGGGGGTTGAGTGTGAGAAGGAAGGACACGAAGGTGCACCATGTGAATCCTTTAGAGATGTGGTCAAGCAGAAATTGAGACACTATAAGGGAATCAAAAGGTAAGACGCATGTACTGAAATGGCGCCATCCAATGAAAGAGAAAGAGTGGGGGTCAAATAACAATGTGTATAAGCCAAATGAGCAATTGTGGGCTAACAAAACAGACCTCAAGGTCCACAAGGAGCCTGATTATCCACGGCAGAGCCACCCTGCTTTTCGGGGGTAGAGAATCCACTACAACAGACTCATTAATGTCTCAAACGTGAGTTGCCACCACATTAAATCTGCATGCAGACCTGACCATTGGATGATCATGCATGCCAGGGCCATGAGGGGGTCCACTCACCAATTACCAACTAAAGAGATGAGTTCATCCTGGGGTGTAACAATCAGCTTCCAACTGTTAGAACCAGTGACACAGCTGATGTCATGCATGTCTTAATAGTTTACAGAAAAGTTTCAACTTGAAACACAAAACAGCTGACGTTCAGACAAGTCCAGGGGAGTGTAACTACCAATTGTAACTGTAAAGGCCAGTAACCAATCTCATTCACATCTTAGTTGATGTTAGAAAGGTTGCAACTTGAAACAAAAGGCAAACAAACACTGTCATTTAACAAGAATGCTTAATTTTAGAGAAGAAAGAAGAGGTCTCTGGGGAGTTTGGGTGTTAGTATCAGTGAAGGTGAAATTTCCATCTCATGGGCATGGTGATCGGGCAATAGCAAAGTTAGGATGCAGCATAGTCAGGTTGATCTTTGCTTTACAGAGTGCTAGATGTGCAGGTGGATGCCATCTTGGTTACGCCATGTGCTAAACAGGATGCAATGCTGGTAATGAAAAAGTTGTGAAATTCTTAATGACACAAATGTCTGGCTGGTACCCTGATGCTTTCTCCCCTTATACAGGGTCAAAGTATGTCCATTAACATTAAACTTAAGAGAGGAACTCTGTGGTGCAGTGCTTCAGTTATCAATGTCTGCTTAAGCCTATCTCTTGGCCACACCCTTCAGGTTTATATCTACTTAAAGTAAAATGCACTTTTCTCTATCCAGATGTTTTCACATAGAGTACAACTGGGTAAAACCTTGGCCAAACTAAAGGAAAACATCCCAGAAGTGCCTTTAAGAAATGCAGACAAAATAAGAAACATAAAAATTAGCACAGGGGACATAGATGTGTCTCTTGTGCTGATGCCTCTTCTGTTACTTGAAATCCAACTCCATCCATGCCCCCCCCCCAAACCCTTTCCTTGAAGTGCAGGTTAATGGAACTAAAGAGCTGTCACTGGCTCTCATCAATAGAGCCCTATTATTATTATCCCTTTCCTCCCATCTGTTCTAATAATAGAAGCTGTACTATTGCTTCTATGAAGGAAACAGCCTAGAAAATGACCATCACTGTTTTTAACATTCAGCTGCTCTTGCCTTCAATGGGGGTCCAGATTCAGCACCAGAACTTTAGTCATGTTCGTCAAACCTGCCCCAAACTAGCTCCGCGTACTGTTGGCTCATCACTACCCTATACTTACAGGTATGAGGAATCATGTGACTCACTCTGCTTCCTCCCATGTGGTAGCACTGTTGCTAGATCGTTGGGGGGGGGACTTCAATTGTGAGCTTACACAGGACTTCTTCCTTGTATTCCTGGTGGCTGAACAGAATGGTGGGGGAGTGGATGAAGGATGAAAATATGCAGCTGGTGGGGCTGGCCAGTGACCATATTACTCATGGAAAAGGCATAAGATAAACGCTAAAGAAGATATCTGCATAGCACAATTTGCTAAACTAACCACAATGTAAACAAATGCTTGTGATGTTCCCATGTCTCCAATCTGTCTCCAGTCATATCCATGTGGAAGAAATAAAGCTGAACTCGTGGGAACACAAAAATCTCCCCTTGCAGTGGAGCTTTCCCCACACTTCAAAGGTTACTTGCTAGTTTAGGTATAGGGTACTTGAAAAAAAGCTGTTTTACTAATAGTATCCTCCATTCCTGCAGGCCTACTCAGTGCTGCTGTACCAGACCCCATAGCATCATCTCTTATACGTTCTGGTGGTTGCGGCTCCGCTGAGCCTATAGCTCTGCATTGCAGATGAGGACACTAAGGAACAGTCCACCACCAGAGCAAGGTGGGAGAGTAAGGGGAAGAGGACAGTGCCAGCTGCCAGGGAGCAAAGGATCAGGTAAGTGAAACTGTTTGTCTGGTTCCCTAAGTATAATTGGGAATCTAACCCTTGCAGTGCAGGTGCAACCATTCCCCGCCTCCCGCAAGGGAGAATTGTTCTTTTCACTACAGGTAGGTTCTGAAGCTCAACACCAGGAATATGAAAAAATCCACACTTAAAGTAGGGCCTCTTGCATTGCAAGAGTTAAACGTTTGATATGTCTAAGGTATACTGTACAGGCTGTGGTTGCTTATCCAATTAATTCAATTTAATCCAATTTATCCAATCTAATTCTGGCCCCCTCCTCCTCTCCCAGAAGCTCTGGTCTGTGGGTGGATCCCTGACATCATCATGTACAATGCAGTGACATTAACCTTGTATTGTATGTGAAAGAGGTTGAAGTGTGAGCACCGGCAGATGCAGCTTATAGGGAAGCTGTGGGGGAGAGGTTGCAGCACTGAAAGGACCCTGTTAGGGCATGTAATAAGGTAAGCAATTACACCCTATTCTAGCACCTCTAGACTAAATGAGCATTTAACCCTTGAAGTGGGGGGGGGCTTTTTTAACAGCTTGGCGGGTCTTAACCATTAAAACCCATTGATGCGTCTGAAGCTTCGCCAATTCTGTTTGTGGGTGTGCTGACAAATTTTCTTACAATGGACTCTGTAAATTTGTCCCGCTGATGCAAGTAAATGAGGTTAAGTTAGACATTTCAACTGCTTTTTTAAAAAACAAAGTTTTTGGAGAATTATAACTTGGAAAGGACAGCACGGAGCTAAGCTTACATAATAACACTTTACACTAACCTCCCACTGCCCTTTCCATAAATATTTCTTGGAGCTATTCTTTAAAGTGTAAATCTCCATTTTCAGAAATACAGGGCATTGTTCTTTTATTTCACATTTCTCTGTATGTCTCATGTCTCACTTACTATGAGATGTGCTTTAAAACAAATTAACCAAGTCGAGTTTCCCTGTTCAGTAAAATTGAGATTTGAACAGGTCAAACCCTTGAAGCAAACTGTTTACATTATAGCTCCCTGCTGCTTATTCTCATTACCAACTCAGCGGCATGAAGCCCCAAGCTGTTCAATGTGCAGACGATTGAATCTTATCAGGAGAAAATGACATCACAGGTTATTTCAGGACTGCTAACAACACATTCACATTACAGTGGAAGCAGACAGAGTGTGCGCCTACTGATGACGTGGAACTACAAATCCCTGCATGCCCAGCCAGTTTCTGTATTGTGCCAGGTTTAATATTGTAAGTTAAAGTCTAACTTTAGGCAAAACCAATGACATACTGTATATTATGCTCCAGTCTGATTTTAGCATTAGGACTTAGGGTTGCCACTTCATCCCTTTAAAACGGAACACATATTAATTACACAGGTTCTGTGGCTGATTAAGGTGTTAATTAAACTAAATTGATGCCTTATCTGCATTAAATTAGCCTTTAGAACCAGTGTAATTAATATGTGTTCAAGTTTAAAGGGACGAGGTGGCAACCCTATTAGGGCTTCACACAGGTGGCCAAAGGACAGGGAAAATTGAGTTGATCTGCCTTTTTTTTAATGCCCCATCCCCCTCCCAACCACCACCTACAAATGCAGCAAAAGGGTCTTAATGCTTAGAATTTTGGTGCAGCAAGTTCAGCTGCACATGCCAGGTAGGTGGCACGCTTGGCTCGCCATTGCAGTGCAATCCTGTGTGAGGTTAGTGTCTTGCCTGTACGGTAGGCACAGGTGTTCAGTGCATCAGCAGGCAGACAGAGCTGCTGCTCCCAATTCTAAATCCATGTGCGTGCAGGTGTGTGTCCCCAAACTCACACTGTCTACATTAGGGGACACACGCCTTCAGTAGTTCCATACTGCATGATGCAACACCTGATAAAGTCCAATCAGGACATAAGATGGAATGTCCAGTGATGTCATGACGCAGTATAGATCTATTTATACTAGTCTACTAGTCGCTAGTCTTATGCAGACAAGAGATTATTACAGGTGGCTGCCTACCCCAATATGACTGATAACAAGGCAAGCTTAAAATAGATTAAAGATGGTAATAACACTAATTACTATAAAAAGTGATTAACAGTGTGGACAGGGTGCACTGTCCAAAATAAAAAGTAGGAGGGAGCAGGGGAACAAAGGGGACTTGTTGAATAATAACTTCTGGAGGTTTCTTTGAGATGTTCTTTGGCCAGCTATCATTGGGGCCCTTTAAGAGCATTAGTGCACTTAAAAACAGTTCCTGCATGCAGTATAGGTACAGTATAGTACGGTATATTCTCAGCACAGGTGCAAGGTAGATGTGGTTCAGATGCGGTAAGATGTAAGAGCAATCCCTCTATGTTTGGGACTATTATTGGCAACTGAAAATGTAAACTTATATAAAAAACATATAGAACTTGATTTATACAAAAGCAACCAGTAGAAGATAAAAAATTGATTTTTTTTTGTGACTAATGCAAACATTTACATACAATACAATATATGAAAAAAAATATCCCACACATATATGTCAGCAACAATCTATGTCTGAAGGACAGAGACACCCAACGCATTTCGAAGCAGGGTTTTTTCAATCTTCCTCAGGGGTGTAATTATGTAGGATGAAGATGTTCTATAATGAAAGAATATTGTTGAATATAATGCACATACATTTTTAACAAAATATAAAACAGAGATATTTAACCATATGGTACTCTCTATGTCCTACTCTCAGTGGGCCAGTCCCTGCAAACAGTGTCAGTAATAAGGATGCTGCAGTGACCTCTCACTGTAGAAGGAGTGCACCCCACCCGGTCTCTTCCCAAAAGCCTCCTGTGATCAGCGGTTGGAAGCGGTGGGTGAGTGGACGCTCTAGTCTTCAGCAGCAAAGCAGGTGCTGTGATGTGGGCAGTGCTGCCCTGCCCCAGGTGTCATCACTCCCACTCTCAGGCTTGGATCTCCCCTAGAATGGTGCAGCACAGCATCAGTATCTCAGTAGAGGGAGAGAAGAATAAAAGGCAAATGTCTCCATCTCCATATTACTGTAGCCCAGCACCTGGCTTAACATCTGTATTCTTTTTATGCTGGTTGAATGTGGGCACATGTACATTTTTTTAACGCTTATTTTAACAAATTGGAGTTTTGAGTTTTTTTTACTGTTTTTAAGCTATAGCAATACCATGTGTAGATGAGTTCTTGTTGGAAAAAAATGTTTTAAGCAACAGACAGCATGGATTCATGAAAGACAGAAGTTGTCAAGCAAACCTGATTTCTTTTTATGAGGAGGTAAGTAAAACCTTGGACAGAGGGGTGGCTGTGGACGTGGTATACTTGGATTTTGCGAAAGCATTTGACACCGTTCCCCACACACGGCTAATGTGTAAGGTAAAGTCTAAAGACTTGGAAAGATCAGTTTGTAAATGGATAGAAAACTGGCTAAAAGGCTGAATTCAGAGAGTAGTGGTTAATGATTCTTACTCTGAATGTTTTAAGGTTATCAGTGGTGTACCCCAAGGTTCAGTGTTGGGACCCTTACTTTTCAATATATTTATAAATGATATCGGGTCTGGGATTAAAAGTACCATTTCAGTGTTTGCCGATGACACCAAGCTATGCAGTTGAAGAACGTCCTTACAGGATGTCTCCAACTTACAAGCAGACCTCAATGCACTAATGCTCTAATTGGGCGACTATGTGGCAAATGAGGTTTAATATTGATAAATGTAAAGTTATGCACTTGGGGGCTAAGAATATGCATGCATCATTCATACTAGGGGGAGTACAACTGGGGGAATCCATAGTGGAGAAGGATCTGGGGGTTTTGGTAGATCATAAGCTTAATAATGGCATGCAATGTCAAGCTGCGGTTTCCAAAGCAAGCAAAATCCTTTCTTGTATTAACAGAGGTATGGACTCCAGAGATAGAGACGTCATTTTGCCCCCCTGTACAAATAATTAGTAAGACCTCATCTGGAATATGCAGTTCAGTTTTGGGCACCAGTTCTCTAGAAGGATATCGGGGAACTGGAGAAAGTGCAGAGAAGGGCAACCAAACTAATAAGAGGCATGGAAGAGCTCAGCTATGAGGAAAGATTAGAGGAACTGAATTTATTGTCTCTTGAGAAGAGGAGATGAAGGGGGGATATGATCAACATGTACAAATATATAAGTGGTCCATATAGTGAACTTGGTGTGGAGTTATTCACTTTAAGGTCATTACAAAGGACAAGGGGGCGCTCTTTACGTCTAGAGGAAAAGAGATTTCATCTCCAAATATGGAAAGGTTTCTTCACAGTTAAAGTTGTGAAAATGTGGAATAGACTCCCCCCCCAGAGGTAGTTTTGGCCAGCACGGTAGATTGCTTTAACCACTTCAGCCCCGGAAGGATTTCAAACTTTAAGACTGGAGCCCTTTTAAAGCTGCATCGCTTTAACTGACAATTGCGCGGTCGTGCGATGTTGTATCCAAACGAAATTTGCGTCCTTTTTTCCCCACAAATAGAGCTTTCTTTTGGTGGTATTTGATCACCGCTGCGTCATTTCTGATCGCCGCTATAAACAAAAGAAGAGCGACAATTTTGCAAAAAACCCCAAATTTCTGACTTTTTGCTAAAATACAAATCCAAAAAAAAAATATAAAAAAACATTTTTTTCATCGGTTTTGGCCGATTTATATTCTTCCTCATATTTGTGATTAAAAAAATCGTAATCGCGTTTATTGATTTGTTTGCGCAAAAGTGATCGCGTTTACGGATGATGAGAATTCATTTCTGGGGTTTTTATTTTATTTTATTTTTTTTACTAGTAATGGCGGCGATTTTTAGCGGTACTGCGATATTTCAGCGGACATGCTATAAAAATGCACTGATTACTGTGTAAATACCATTGGCAGTGAAGGGGTTAACCTGCAGGGGGCGCTGTAAGGGTTAACTGTGTTCCCTGGGCGTGTTCTAACTGTATGGGGGCTGCCCTAACAGGGGAAGGGAAGTGATCACAGCTTCCGTGTAAAGGAAGGCTGTGATCACAGTCCTTCCCCCTCTCACAGAACGGAGGTCCGTGTTTACACGGACCTCCGTTCTTTTTCTCCGGGGGGGGCATCGCGAGTGGCCGGCGGAGATCGAATCCGCCGCACCCGCTCCCTGGCCCTCCCCGGACACAGTGAGCGCGCGGGCGCGCACGCGCTCTCTGTGCGCGATCTGGCAGCCGCTGTCGTATGACGGCGTTTTGCCTTAAAGAGCCACTCTGTCGCCGTCAGATGCCGATCGGCGGTCGGCAAGTGGTTAAAAAAGGCCTGGATTCTTTCCTTAATGTAAATAATATGACTGGATACTAACATTTCTAGGTAAAGTTGATCCAGGGTGAATCCGATTGCCTCTCGGGGGATCAGGAAGGAATTTTTTCCCCCACTATAGCAAATTGGATCATGCTTTGCTGGGATTTTTTTGCTTTCCTCTGGATCAACTGTGGGTGAAGGATTGGAAGGAGGAAGGGATTGTATGGTTATATATAATTTTTCAGTTTTATTTATTTAAGTTGAACTAGATGAACTTGTGTCTTTTTCAACCTGACTAACTATGTAACTATGATACATTGTGAGTATGCAACATCATTGATCCTGATTTTATTTGATTTTTCTGTACTAATAAAATGTATTTTTTTCTGTTTTTACAAAAAGCGGTTATATATTGGTGATGTGCCCTCAAGAAAAGCCCCATGGGTGTCAAAGGCTTGTTTTGCTCTTAACTGGACACCAGTGCAAAGAGGCATTTTTCCTACCAATATTAGGGAGTCTGTCTATCATTGGCGTAACTACAGGGGCTGCAGGAGTCACAATTGCAACCCGGCCTGATATTCCAGGGGGCCCGTGTGGTTCCCCTGTACACCAGGATAGGATAGGCAGCAGGGGTGGCAATAAAGGAGCCAATCTCCTCCATTTTCCTCCTGCAGCTGCTAGAAGCCGGCTTCTCCTCCTTTCCCTCCTGCAGGCATTCAGTGGCTGCAGGAGAAAAACAGAGGGGATCATTTCCTCTATATGTCATTTACCAGTCCCTTCCTTTTCTGAATGGACAGTCAGTGATCGGTACCAATCACTGACTCTGTTCATTCATAACCGAAGCATAGTAAACTGTGTTTACTATGATTCAGATTGTGAATAAATGGGAAGCTCTGTACATTCATTCTGTGCATCTGAGGCTGCAGAGATGGAGATTAAGGACTGTGTTCTCAATCTCCTTTCTCTGTCTCAAAGGTGAAACATCAGAGGTCTGTTTAGACCCCTGATATTTCACCAAAGCACCCCAACAGGGCTCCAAAACAAACTGTAAAAAATAATATATAAAGTTGTAAAAAGGTAATAAAATTAAACGGTTAAAAATAAAATAACATGTATAAAAAACTACTGATTCCAGTAGTGGAACTACCAGGGTGGCAAAGGTCACACTTGTGACAGGGCCCTGGTGTTCTGCCACTGGGCTCAGAAGGGAAAAGCCCTGAGCTTGGCAGGAAGGGTCCCACTTTAGGGTTAAGGTGGCCCTTCATGGTTTCTTGCACCAGGCCCTGAAGGTTCATGTTATGCATTTGCAGTCTATGCTACTTTTCTGCGTTTCTTGTGGCCTAACAATTGTTTTAAGGGTTCCTCTGGGGTAAAAATGTTAAAGTAGAACTACAGTTGAAAATAAAAAAAAATGTGAATAGGCAGGCTGTTTATTGCAGAAGAGAAATGCAATGTCTTTTCTGCAATAAAATACACCTGTCTGTTCACAATCCTCTGTAGAATATACACAAAGCTGCACATGCATGGGAGTGATGTTATCCTGGCCAATTAATATGGCTGAATACTGGCAGCTGGAAGAAGCAGAAGCCGGCAAGGGACCTTGCAGGTGTTGGACTGTTGGAATAGAGGTAAGTATTTTTGACTTTAGTTCCACTTTAAGAAAAGAATGCTTTACATTATGTAGACTCCAAAAGTAGACCTGGAATAACCCAAAAGGTGAGCAAGAACACGCAGCCCTTCAGGACAGGCAGGAACTATAATACCAAGATTTTATGACTGGGTCCTCCAGACCTTTAAGAAGACTGAGGATTTTTCTTTCCTCCATTCTCCGACTATAACTGTGATATTTTTGGAGGAAGTGGTCCTGTTATAGATAAACATTTTGTCAAGTTCAATGCTGCCAAATTGTTAATGTGGAGTGAAAATATATGATCTTTCTCTTTAGCAATTAATGCATAATTTCTTTTCTTATCAACTTATGTCATCTCGATGGCTTCTTTCGGTGCAATTGTTTGAGAAGTAATTGGGATGATTCGTAAATACAATAAAAATCTATGAATTGATCACAAATTCAGGTCCCATACTGTGTTATAGACACTGTAAGAGCCTGCATAGTTTTCTGTAAGCAATGCTGCACACTAAGCCGTGTATGCGCAGTTCAGGACACTAACATGATACTAGATCATAAACTGGAAAAGATTAATTCCACCAATAGTTCTGGAGAGCAACACATTCAAGCCCAAACCAAACGCATGAACAACTTCCTTACTGAGCATAGCTTAATTGATGCAGGAAGGAATCAAAACCCTAGAATGACAAACTATACATACTATTCCGCTTCACTCAATTCTTTTACACATATTGACCTCTCTGACAAATACCAAATTATTATCTGTCTCTTGGTCAGATTATTCCCCACTTCGTTTACAATGTAACACCCAATCCCCCTGTCCAAACCACTCCAACTGGTGCTTGAATGACTCCCTACTTTTTTTCACAGAATCAACGAGATTTCCCTTAAATGAGTTGTAAAGTCTCAAGGTTTTTCACCTTACTGCAGTAAGGTGAAAAACCTTCTGTGCTACAGCTGCCCCCCAGAGCCACCATTTTTCTTACCTGAACCCAATCGTTACCGCGCCGAGCATGACCCCAGCAGCTTCAGCCGCTGTCTCCATCCTCTTTGGATACATTGAAAGCAGCAGGAACCATTGGCTCCTGCTGCTGTCAATCAAATCCAATGAAACGGGTGTGAGGGGGCGGGGCCGAGTCTTGCTGTCTATGTCAATGTATCTGTGTCAAAAGCATAGTACTTCTGTATGTTCCAGTAACTTCCTTATAAGCGGATGTATATAAGGAAGTGACGCTTCTACGCACGTCCCCTGGAGCTAGCAGAGCTGGTGCACACACTGGAGACAGTGGGGTTGATTTACTAAAGCTGGAGAGTGCAAAAACTGGTGTAGCTGTGCATGCTAGCCAATCAGCTTCTAACTTCAGCTTGTTCGATCAAGCTTTGACAATAAAACCTTGAAGCTGATTGGTTTCTGGGTGGAGCTGCACCAAATAAGGACAATCATTAGAGACTCTGCAGGGACGAACAATCGGTCACACAGCCTTTGTGTATAAGGCCTTTTTAAAGAGTTTTAAGTGTTTTTATTTGTTTACCCTTGTAAATAAAGGAACAGTGGTAAATATTACCCTATGAAGAGTTTCTTTCACTCTTATATCTGCTATTCTCTGTATTACCTGCATCTGGAGAAACATCTCTACCTAAAGGAACCAGCGCAGACCACGGCAGTGGGAGAGGTCCCCCTAAAGAGACCTACAGGCTTTTTAGACCTATTTTGCCGTATGGTAGGTTGGTCCAATACTTCTGGTGAGTTTGATACACCTATGGAGTGGAGCCACGGAAGTCACTTATGCATTGAGCACAGGAGCACTAAGCACTTTAACAGAGACTTTTTATTTGCACAAAGCTCACTTTTGATATATATATCATTTATTTTGTATAACTTTTTGTATGCTATTTAATACGTTTATAATAATAGCAGCCCTTTGCATTAGGCACATGTCACTTTTAGCACTATTAATACTTTGCATGTTATTTTGATGTTTTAGAAAATAGTGCTTTTTCTCATGGTCTCTTGGATAACAATAAAGATGAGATAGCAGCCCGAGACATACCCACTGAGCTGGAGAAGTTGATCACGTTTGCCATTCTCATTGACTCCAGACTTCACGCATCTCTCTGCGAATGAAAGGGCCTTTAGGAGGAGGGAGAGATTGTGCCTTTATTGTGGCCAGGCAGGCCAATTTTTGAAGTCTTGCCCTACCAGGAAATGCCCGCACCTTGAGGTCCTGTAGGGGACATATCTTAGGTGGCATTGTTTCTTCACCAGTTATCCTGAAGGATAAGCCCTTGGTTCCGGTTACCCTTTCTTGGTCTGAGTCTTCCCTCAAGATACAGTCTCTAATCAACTCTGGGGACTGCTGGCCTGTTCATAGATGGTGCCTTCATGTCTAAGCACTCAATTCTGCTGCAGCTTCGTGCCACTCCACTTGCCATTGAGGCTATTAATGGGAGATCTCTACAGCCTGCCCATGTGTCTCATGAGACTGCTCCGTTGACCATGGCCGTAGGGGCTCTTCACCATGAGATAATTCAATTTCAAGTCATTTCCTCACCTCATTCCCAGCAGTTTTTCAGGAATTCATCAACAATGTCCTTTGAGATGTGTTGCAGCAATATGTGGTGGTTTATCTCAATGATATCCTCATATGTTCCAAGTTCCTAGAGAACCACCACACAGATGTCTGCCATGTGCTTCAGAGGCTATAACCTGTATTGTAAATTGGAGAAGTGCGAGTTCCATCGTGAACAGGTTAAATTCCTGGGTTATGTTATTTCCACTGCTGGTTTTTCGATGGACCCAGAGAAACTATCGGCAGTTCTACAGTGGCCCCGATCCGTGGGTCCACTACAAAGTTTTCTTGGCTTTGCCAATTTTTATCAGAAGTTTATTCATAACTTCTCCTCTCTGGTCAAACCCCTAACTGATATGACCAGAAAGGATGGTAACCCACAGAATTGCTCTCCAGATTCCATTAAAGCCTTTGAGTCTCCCAAGGTTGCCTTTGTTTCAGCTCCTGTGTTGGCACATCCTGATCCCACGTTACCCTTCATCCTTGGGGTTGATGCATCCGAGACTGGAGTTGGTGCCCTTCTGTATCAATGTCCTACCTCTGAGAGCACTACGCATGTCTCCTGCGGAATGCAATTACGAGTCTGCGGACAGAGAATTGTTAGCGATCATTTTAGCTCTTAAAGAATGGAGGCATCTCCTCGAGGGTACCACTGTACTGGTTCTCATTTTGACTGACCATAAGAATCTCACATTCTTGTCTGAGGCTAAACACCTTTCTCCCAGAAGGGCGCGATGGATTCTTTTTTGTCAAGCTTCAATTACATAATCTCATTCTTAAACGGTACTAATGTAAGAGCTGATGCATTGTCACAACAGTTTTTCTCCGCTTCCAATATGGAGTCGGTTCCTGTTCCTGTGATACCTCCCAATCATATTCTGGCTACGGTTCGTACCAGTCTCACTAGAATTCTAGCGCTTAGATCCATTCTCCTCCCGAGAAACCTTGTGACCGCTGATTTGTCCCTGAGAATCTCAGCACTGTTGTGCTCCAGACTTACCATTCTCCCAAGGCTGCTGGCCACCCAGGGAAGAATCAACTAATTTGGGCTATTTCCCAACAATTAGGCCACAATTCTGGTGGCCTAGTCTCTGTGCTGATGTAGCCGCTTTCATAGCTGCTTGTTCCATGTGTGCTCAGAGTAAGACACCACGACACCTTCCAGTGGACCTCCTACAACCCATACCCAATTGTGAGAGGCCTTGGACCCACCCACCTGTCTATGGATATTATTGTGGAGTTACCCAACTCCCAGGGCAACACAGTTATCCTTATGGAGGTTGACTGGTTCTCGAAAATGTCACATTATATTCCACTTAAGAAGTTGCCCACGTCCAAAGAACTAGCATCCATTTTTACTCTGAAGATCTTTCACTTACATGTGCTAGCCAAGATTATCATCCCGGACAGGGGTAGCCAGTTTGTGTCCAGGTTTTAGCGAGCCTATTGTGCACAGTTGAGAATTCAGCTTTCCTTCTCTTCTGCATATCACCCGCAGTCCAATGGGGCCGCAGAAGGAGTCAACCAGTCCTTGGAACAGTTTCTACATTGCTATATTTCTGACCACCATAACAACTGGTCAGACCTCTTACCTTGGGCGGAGTTTGCTCACAATAGTGCCATTAAAACCACTTCCTGATTGTCTCCATTTATGGCAAATTATGGTTTCCAAACATCCGTGTTGCCTGACTCATTTTGTTCCTCAGAGAATTCCTGTGTTAGAGGAGCATCTCTGTGGTCTTCATTCCACTTGGGTACAGGTCCAAGAGTCCTTGCTCCGTGCCAATGATAGGTACAGACTCCATGCTGACTGCAGACGCCTACGTCCACCTTCCTACCAAGTTGGGGAGAGGAGCTTGGCTGACATCTCACAACCTCCATCTCCGCGTTCCCTCACTAAAGTTGGCACCCCGGTTTATTGGGCCTTTCCGTATTCTCTGTAAGACCAACCCAGTGGCTTACGCTTTGGACCTTCCTTATAACATGCGTATTTCAAATGTGTTCCATATCTCCTTATTAAAACCTTTGGTATGCAACCGCTTCTCCACCTCAGTACCACGTCCCAGTTCAGGTTTAGAACCAAGAGGAATATGAAATACAATCTATCATTGACTCCCGTAGGTTCCGTGGGCGCATACAGTACCTAGTTCATTGGAAAGGGTACAGTCTGGAGCAGCGCTCTTGGGTCTCATCTTTGCATGTACATGCTCCTGTCCTCCTCCGTGCTTTCCATAAACGTTTTCCCCTCAAACCTGGTTGCCCTCCGAGGGGGAGGGGTCGTTGAGGAGGGGGTACTGTCAGGGCTGGGCTCAGCCCTCCCTACTCAGCTGTCAGTTAATTGCCAATGCTCATCATTCCACAGTGAGTCACCTGATGATCATATCCTGATCATCAGCCAGCCTTGCTGGCTATTTTAACTGCCTGGATCAGATCTCCTGTGCCTTCGCCTTGGTCAACATATGTGGATACTCTCTGCTGTGTTTTCCTGTTAAAGGCTTTTGCCTGGCTGACTTCCCTTCTGGTTCCTGATCCTGTTTGCTGACTATGCTGATCTCTGGATTGTTGTTTTACTGGTTTGTTCTGACTAACTGCTCTGATTACCGAACCCTGGCTATGTTTTGACCACGTTTATTCTGTTTGCACTATTTAACATTGTATTAAAAAGTGTGATTTTTACTGCACTTCTATTTCAGTCTGATTCATGGTTCCTGACACTGTCCCATAGCCAAAACAGGAAGTCAGGGGAAATCCCTGCAAATTAAGGGAATTCTTTAGGGACCCCCAGGTCACCAGAACTAGTGTCCACATTGGAAGAATTCTCCTCTATTATTTTTCTGGGGATAAACCAAAATTTGTGATTTTCTTTTACTTTAATTTCAATGATAACTGTACACAGGACAAATAGTGAGGGTGAATCTCTATAATGGAGGCACAAACAGCAATAAAATCTTACACGGGTCTAATCCCTCTCCACTCTATCCAAAATTTAAAAAAAAAGTTTTGCAGTTACTTATACTTTAAGGTGTCAGATGGGCCAATTCCATACCCGATGGTGAACAAAGCAGCTGAGATTTAAATCAAAGAGCGAGCTGTGTCTTACTTTTTCTTGTTTCCCATTAACATTTTTACAATATTATTTGTGGCTCAATATTCCTCCACAACACCCCTCTTCTTTGACAAGTGAATCCCTTCTTGTAAGGTCATAAATTGAAAAAATAAAAGTAGAACATGCTGATATAAGGCTAGCACTGTCCTTGCATATACTTACCACACATACAACTTAAAGAGTAACTCCACTTTTGTTAACAAAAAAAAAACAATCCCCTCTGGGTGACCAATGTACATTGCAAGGATTTTAACAAACTGTGTTGCAGATGCCTAACCCTTTCTGCTCTGAAGACAAAGCTGCTTATTTGACTATGTTGATGTGCAGAGTGAATTTGAATAGCAGGGACTTTTTCATTAATAATTAACTGATGCATTTGCTCTAATAATGAAAGTTGCAATGTCTGAATCCCTTTAGAAGTAATTGAACCTTAGGAAGATGGCTAAAATGTTAGTGCAGACTTCTGGGGCCAAAAAAAAAAATCAGTGAGCCTACCACAAGTAGGAAATTACATTTCTGAGGGGGCATTCTGTACATCAGCTGTGTACAGAACGCATCCAGGTAGCCATATTGCATAGTTACATAGTTACATACATAGTTACATAGTTAGTCAGGTTGAAAAAAGACGCAAGCCCATATAGGTCAACCAACAGAAAACATATATATAACCATACAATCCCATATACACAATCCTTCACCCACAGTTGATCCAAAGGAAGGCAAAAAACCCTAGCAAAGCGTGATCCAATTTGCTACAGCAGGGGAAAAAATTCGTTCTTGATCACTTGAGAGGCAATCGTATTTTCCCTGGATCAACTTTACCTAAAAATGTTAGTACCCAGTTATATTATTTACATTAAGGAAAGAAGCCAGGCCTTTTTAAAGCAATCTTCTGAGCTGGCCAAAACCACCTCTGGAGGGAGTCTATTCCACATTTTCACAGCTCTTACTGTGAAGAAACCTTTCCATATTTCCATATTTGGAGATTAAATCTTTTTTTCCTATAGACGTAAAGAGTGCCCTCTTGTCCTTTGTGATGACCTTAAAGTGAATAACTCAACAGCGAGTTCACTATATGGACCACTGTATTTGTATATGTTGATCATATCCCCCTTAATCTCCTCTTCTCAAGAGAGAGTAAATTCAGCTCCTCTAATCTTTCCTCATAGATAAGCTCCTCTTATCAATTTGGTTGCCCTTTTCTGCACTTTCTCCAGTTCCCCGATATCCTTTTTGAGAACTGGTGCCCAAAACTGAACTGCATATTATGAATTGAATTTTACAGAAAACTGCAAGGCTGCAGATTTAAAAGGAAGGGTAATTTTAACAGCATTCAATTACAGCATGGTTTGTGTAGCAGTTGTATATGCTAGAATACTTTTTTTTTTTATTTGCTTTTTTTCCCACGAAAATGGAATTACCTTTTAAATCCCAACTGCAGCAAAAATGATATTTTGAATAGAAACTCTCCCTCTTCTTTTTGCAGGGCTTCTAGGACTGATCGGGATTAATCTGTCCTGGAAGCGCTGCAGAAAGAAAAGGGTGAAGAGTGGGGATATAAAATCCTCGGACTGCAGCACTGACTGTGTGGGCACTGACAGCTCATTACCCACTGAAGTAAGTACCAGTGAGAACCGGAGAAGGGGTTAGGGTTGCCACCTTTTCTTTAAGCCAAACCGGAACACTTTGTTGTAGGATTGTAAAAGACCTTGTACGCCATGGGGAGTAATAATGCGTGCACATACTGCGATGCAGCGAACAGTGGGTGTGGTCAAACTGCAGTGACAGATGTAAAAAGATTTGTGTGTGACTACCTCGGTTACTTTGGAGCCACAGTCTGGTCTGAATAAGGTGTCCGGCTTTCAGGCAGACTAAACCCAGACATATGACTCAAAACCCAGATTGTGCAGCTTAATCCAGGTCAGGTGGCAACCCTAGGTGTCACTCCCCCCCCCCCCCCCCCCTTTATATAGGGGTGGTCAGTGTCACTCTCCCCTTCCTCATAATACAGAGGTCAGTGTCACCTCCCTTCTTCATAATACAGAGGTCAGTGTCACTACCCCCCCCCCATTGTAATAAAGGAGTCAGTGTCACCCCCTCTGTAATACAGGGGCACCCCATTAGATCAGTTGGACTGGAGGTATGTGTGTCCGGGTTTCAGGCGGACTGAAACTCGGACGCATTTGACAAATCTCAAACTGTCTGGGCAAAACCGGACAGGTGGCAACCCTAGGAGGGGTGGAAGGGGGGATGTACAGTGTTAGTTCATCATTTCATTTTCAATTGGGGACTTACTTTATGGTCCTTTGAAGCCCCAGTAATAGCAATAGGAGCATCGATTGGCAAATATGGAGTAGTGGCAGTGATCTCTAGTAGTCTCATGTAATAAATTCCTAGTCTCTGAATGTCTCCTGCAGCAGTTTATAGTCACACTCCCTGTAATATATCTTCAGTCTCTGACCATTCAGTAGTACGTCTGCAGCCTCTGGCAGTCTTTTGCTTCTTCCCATATAATTAATCATGTTTAGAGTCTATTGGTGCTTTTAGAGGCAGTGGTTAGGGTCCTCTATGCCTTATAAATTAGTAATCCTGGATCCTGGTTGTTTTACCAATCTGGCTGAGCAGTTGTGGAAAACGTCTCTGCTTCTCTGTATAGGGTCACACTTTAACCAACATTATAACAATAAAGCTTATTGTTATACACTATCTGTTATATCAGATGCTGAGGTCTATGTTTGTGTAAAACAGTCACATTAACAAGCATTATTTAAACATTTGCCACATTGCAAGCCCACTATTAGTACTTACTTTATAGTATTATTCTTAGAGTGGTTGTATCCCCACTTTTGTAATTTTTACCTACAGTTAAGCCTATAATAAGGCATTTCCTGTATGTAAAATATATACATATCTTCTAAACCTGCACAGTTTAGATATTCAGCCTGAATGCAGCCGCTAACGTCAGCAGCGCATGCGCAGTGAAGGTCCGGC
This sequence comes from Glandirana rugosa, assembly GCA_018402905.1. Taxonomy (NCBI): domain Eukaryota; kingdom Metazoa; phylum Chordata; class Amphibia; order Anura; family Ranidae; genus Glandirana; species Glandirana rugosa. The sequence continues at coordinate 564,560 of BLSH010228224.1, read as the reverse complement.
GGATTTTGCCGGACCTTGCCGGAATGGAGGACTCCCACGCACATGCATGGGAGCGACGTGATTGCGGCTCCAGCCACTCACAGCGCCGGAAGCCGTGAAAACGGAAGAGACTGAAAGTCAAAATGTCATCTCCCTCAGCGCTAACCAGGTCAGGCTGCGGGGGCCTCGTTCTAAGGTAAGTATTTCCATACTAGCTCATTATGCTATTGTCTTGCAGGGTATTTTTTTTGCGGCGGGTTTAAAAGAATCAAATCTCCAGTACACTCTACAATATAAAATAGGTGCAAAATGTCAGATTCCTTAACAAGTGCTTATATTGTATCACACTACCATCTAGTGGACAAATAGCATCACTGTTTATAACGTTGAACATGACAGTACAAGCAGTGTAGTTATAGAAAGATGAGCAATAAGGACCAAAAAACCCACCAACAAAATTACACTGAAGTAGAGCACTGCCTTCTTGAAACATAAGGCATTTATATATACTAATCTATATATCTTTTTTTTATTTAAACCAACCCCTTAACAAAACTATCACTGCATATTTCAGAGAAACAACCACTATCTCTATATGAATATATATTCAAAACAGACAACACTCCAGTTCATCCCTCTCTTCTTATCAGGGGTGAAAGGGAGTGAGGAGTAGAGAGATGCTGCTGAGCCTAGGTCTGTGTCTGGGTTTTCCCCTTTTTGTTCAAGCCAAACCCGAACACTTTAGCGGTGCACAGCATTTTTTTTTTCAGCATGCACTATAGCAGGGGTGGCAAACAAGTTAGACACAAAGAGCCAAAATTTTAAACTGTGAGAGTCAGAGAGCCACACCACGCAGTGACCTGCCAAAACAGACAAACACTCACACAGAAGCGGCGCGAAGCGGCGCGATGCGGCGCTCGAGGCGATCTCAAGGCGGCTTGCGAGGAGACTTCTATCATAGAAGTCAATGCAAGCTGCCTGAGATCGCCCTCAGAGAAACATGAAACTTGGCAAAGAGCCACATTATATACAAAATATAATAAGAGGCAAAGAGCCGCATTCATTATGGCCGGGAGCCGCATGCGGCTCGAGAGCCGCGTGTTCGCCACCCCTGCACTATAGGATAACAGACCTGGCACAACTTTGGGTGATCCAAAGGGAATAGTAATGTGGCATGCATAGTGCCCCTCACCCTGTTCTGAGCCACATTGCTGTCTGAATAATGTGTTTGGGTTTCAGGGGGACTGAAACCCAGACACATGATTCAAAATTAGGGTTGTCACCTGTCCTGGATTCACCTGAACAGTTCAGGTTTTGAATCATGTGTCTGGGTTTCAGTCCGCATGGAACCCGGACACAATATTCAGACAGCAATGTGGCTCAGAACAGGGCCTGACAGGAGGGTGAGAGGGCACTATGTGCACCACATTACTATTCTCTTTGGAGTGCCCAAAGGTGTCCCGGGTCTGTTACAATCCTATAGTGTGTAGCACTCTCCTACACTACAGTATAGTTTTTGGGGCTTTCTGCTTACCAGAAAGGCTGTCAGGTAAGTTTTGATGCTTTCTGCCTACCAGGGAGCAGGGATCCATTAAAAAGTGTCTACTCATGGTGCTCAGGTGCTGCTCATGTTGTCTGAATGTTTCACACTGTTCCAATAGGACGGGGCATATTGGACAGCGAGAGGAAACCTGACAAATGAAAGCACAGGCATAGTTACAGCCCTGGTTATTGGCAGAGGAAACTGTCTCAGTGCGTGCTGGGTGACTGTATATATGCCAAGGGTACACGTGCTCTGGGTCTTCAGCTGGAGAGTGGGGTCCCAGTGGGAGGGGGCGCCTGCCCCTCCTATCGCAGAAGCTTGCCAGGTGGTTGACCTGAGGGCCTGAATCTGAGTAAAGCTGCAACCTAAATGTCCTGCAGAGTTGACTGGAAGGGAGACATGCCAGGAAGGATCTGATTCTGCCTACAGTGAGTGCAGATCTGTATCATGAGGCCTGTCCTGTGAGGGCCATCCCTTCAGCTAGTAGAGTCAGCAGACGGGTTCAGTCAAAGGGGATGCTAGTGAGTGTCCTGAAGATAAACATTTTCACCAAGTCTGCTGCCAGAGCTAGCAAAGGACTTATTCCTCCCATACAAATATTGTATGGTATAACAGAAAGTCTGCTACCACATCTAACCTGGTGAGGGCAAGTGAGGGATGTCCTCGTCTGTAATTAGTTCCATTTGGAGTATCCCACTATTCCCTTCCCCCATCCAAGTTCCAACAATAAATACCAAAAAACCCAAATCCCTGGATTGATTATTGGATAACGAGTGGATGAGAGTACGGGCGGTTGTGTGAAAAACCCTAGTAACTGGCTGCAAGATAAAAAGGGGAAAAGCCCAGGAAGGTCTACGTTGCTAAAGTATTCGGGTTTGGCTTGAAGAAAAATTGGCAACCCTATTCAAAACCCAGACTGTCCGCGTGAATCCCGGACAGGTGGCAACCCTATCTGTGTCTGATGGACGACGGTTTAGAGCAGGGGTAGGGAACCTGCGGCTCTCCAGCTGTTGTAGAACTACATTTCCCATCATGCTTCTGGGAGTAATTGTATCCATCAGCCTTGCAATGCCTCATGGGAAATGTAGTTCTACAACAGCTGGAGAGCCCCAGGTTCCCTACCCCTGGTTTAGAGGGAGGTAGGAAAGGAAGGGAAGGAAATGAAGGGGAACATGGGAGTCAATGTAAACATTAGCAGGCAAAATACAGGAACTGCACTGTCCAACAGTTTGTATCAGCAGTAAACTATTGTATCCCTTGTAAGGGCACCAGGACACAGGGACAAGTGGCCCAAATGTTCTAGAATTTATCATATTGGCCTTTACAAAGAGGGACTCATCTCTCTGCTTCCATGTAATTTACTTTGGTAATTCATTCAGAGATCAATGACAGTCAATCTTGTCTCCAGGGAACAGGAATGAATCCCTATGCAGCATCTATTATGTGGGTGGTAACACTGTAGGGGGAATTTAGTAAAACTGGAGCAGAGAGAATCTGGTGCAGCTGTGCATAGTAATCTATCAGCTTCTAACTTCAGCTTGTTCAGTTAAACTTTGAAAATGAAAGCTAGAAGCTAATTGGTTTCCATATAAAGCTGCTCCACATTTTCAGAGAATTCCCCTGTGTATCTGTATTGTTCATATATAATGTGGTCAGATGAAAAAGAATAGGCAGGGGGCAGGCCCGGACTGGGACAAAAAATAGGCCCGGGCATTTTAGATTGGGCAGCCCGATCGGGGGTGGCGGTAAGACAATAGTTTGCATAGGTGGTCGGTGACAGGATATTCTGAGAAACATCCAAGTCCAGCTAAGAGACATCCCCATATAGCACAGGAGAGGCATCCCCAGTCAGCACAGGAGAGGCATCCCCAGTCCAGCAGAGAGACAGCCCCATTACCAGCAAAGAGACAGCCCCATTACCAGCAAAGAGACAGCTCCAGACCTGCAAAGAGACAGCCCCAGACCTGCAAAGAGACAGCTCCAGACCTGCAAATAGACAGCCCCATACCTGCAAAGAGACAGCCTGGACCTGCAAAGAGACAGCCCCAGACCTGCAAATAGACAGCCCCAGACCTGCAAAGAGACAGCCCAGACCTGCAAAGAGACAGCCCCAGACCTGCAAATAGACAGCCCAGACCTGCAAAGAGACAGCCCCAGACCTGCAAATAGACAGCCCAGACCTGCAAATAGACAGCCCAGACCTACAAAGAGACAGCCTCAGACCTGCAAATAGACAGCCCCAGACCTGCAAAGAGACAGCCCAGACCTGCAAAGAGACAGCCTCACCTCTTTGTTGTGGCCATGACTTTCTGTCCCGCATTTTCAAGGCAATCCCGCCCTCCCCTGGACTACATCTCCCATAATTCTTTGCAGTACAGAAGGGAGGGGGAGGGAGGAACACTGTGCTCTGTTTCCCTCCCCTAACCTCTGTACTGCAGGGAGAGTGCAGGGAGGAAGGAGGAGGGGGCTGACATAGGAGAGGGGCGGGATGCTGGGAGGGACTGTAGTGTATTCAGCAGAACAGCAGGCAGCTTTCCGGAGGGTGGCGGCCATGAGATGAGAAGAGCAGCTCTATCCAGTGAATGAAATTCAGAGGAGGAACGGCTTCAGCCTGTGTGCTGCTTGTAGCATCGCCGCTCCTCCTCCTCTCAGTATCATTCAATGGATAGAGCGGCTCTTCCCATCTCATGGCCGCCGCCCTCCGGGAAGCTGTCAAACAGGATGGCATGGAATAGTCGGGACTCGGGCGGGCGGCCAAAATGACATGCGGACTAGGGGCCCCGGCCCACCGGACAGGTTCCACTCATAACGGGCCTCACCATGGTCAACCAAAGCAGTTGAGTGCACATGCTCAGAGTCATATTCAGAGGTTGTCTTTGGGAAATATATATAAGTGCTGCCAGCTTTGCTGCAGCGGTTGAAGGGATGGGGGGTCAGCCTGTCAGTGCTTAGACCATACGCCACACACTGCATCATATTGGTCTGCTTGGCTGTCTTTCCAGAAGGAAGCCTCTTCCAAAGATGATGCACAAGAAAGCCCGCAAACAGTTTGCTGAAGACATGCAGACTAAGGATATGGATTACTGGAACCATGTCCTGTGGTCTGATGAGACCAAGATAAACTTATTTGGTTCAGATGGTGTCAAGCTTGTGAGGTGGCAACCAGATGAAGAGTACAAAGACAAGTGTGTCTTGCCTACAGTCAAGCATGGTGGTGGGAGTGTCATGGTCTGGAGCTGCATCAGTGCTGCCGGCACTGGGGAGCTACAGTTCATTGAGGGAACCATGAATGCCAACATGTATGGTGACATACTGAAACAGATCATGATCCCCTCCCTTTGGAGATGGACTGGACAAGCATGTCTCCAGACCTAAACTCTATTTAGCATCTGCGAGGCATCCTCAAACAGAAGTGGAGGAGCGCAGGGTCTCCAACATCCACCAGCTCCGTGATGTCGTCATGGAGGAGTGGAAGAGGACTCCAGTGGCAACCAGTGAATATCTGGTGAACTCCATGCCCAAGAGGGTTAAGGTAGTGCTGGAAAATAATGGTGGCCACACAAAATATTGACACTTTGGACCCAATCTGGACATTTTCACTTAGGGGTGTACTCACTTTTGTTGCCAGCGGTTTCGACATTAATGGCTGTGTGTTGAGTTATTTTGAGGGGACAGCGAATTTACACTGTTATACAAGCTGTACACTCACTACTTTACATTGTAGCAAAGTGTCAGTGTTGTCACATACATAATAAAGATAGATATAATAAAATATTTACAAAAATGTGAGGGGTGTACTCACTTTTGTGAGATACTGTGTATGCACACCAATGAATAGGGAGCATGACAATGAATTAACCATCAACATATATTTGTTACAGAGGTTCAAGATTCAGGGGGAAGAGGAGGGGGCTTCTCACCATAAGCAGATTGGTCCCAGCATGGCCAGTTTAAATACAAGCTGGCACACTGTGTTTGCAGCGGACTGGCAGGATTAGCACACAATGCCTCTGAATTCTTGTCAGAGGTACTGAGCTCAGTAGACAGCTTGGAGCCTTGGACCAATGGTAAAACACCATTGTCCCAAGCTGTCCAATAAAAATGCTGCAGTGGAGGCTCTCCTCTCACTGCAGTGTCATAGAATGGGGCATGTGTCTAAAAGACACATGCTTCCTTCCAGCCCAGCCCTCTTAACTGCAATGAAAAAACATGGGTTTATGTTTATACGATTTACTCATAATCCCATATTTTTCTCACACAGTTAAGAGAGAAAATCTGCTGCTGCTGAAAAGGGACTTTTTTAATCAAGCTAAATAACATATTATTATGCTGTATGTTACAACATAATAATAATTATTTATCTATTTACTGTGAAATTACTGGTTAGAAGTTATAACTTCAAACTTCAGTAATTTGTCCTTTTAGCCACCTGCTTGAGTAGTTTTTGAATATATAATAAATTACCTTAAAAACAATATACAATAATTATTTGTATATTACTTACTTATGGTAATTAACCCTTTGCCGCCCAGGCCAATTCTGACACTTCTCTCCTACATGTAAAAATCATCATTTTTTTTGTTAGAATATTACTCTGAATCCCCCAAACATTATATACTGTATATATATATTTTAGCAGACACCCTAGGGAATAAAATGGTGGTTGTTGCAACTTTTTATGTCACACTGTATTTGCACAGCAAGTTTTCAAACGCGCATTTAGAAAAAAAAACTGTTTCATGAATAAAAAAAAAACACTAAAGTTAGAACGATTTTTTTGTACAATGTGAAAGATGATGTTACGTCTAGTAAATAGATACCTAACATGTCATGCTTTAAAATTGCACACACTTGTGGAATGGTGCCAAACTTCAGTACTTAAAAATCTCCATAGCCGACGCTTTAAAAAATTTTGCAGGTTATAGGTTTAGAGTTACAGAGGAGATCTAGTGCTAGAATTATTGCTCTCGCACGTTCACGGCGATACCTCACATGTTTGGTTTGAACGCAGTTTACATATGCTAAAACAAGTCCTTATGCTGGTTAAATTAATAAACTATGAGAACTAATGAAGGTGCTATATATAATTATTATTATTATTATTATTATTATACAGGATTTATTTGGCGTTGACAGTTTGTGCAGCGCTTTACAACATTAGGGCAGACAGTACAATTATAATACCCTTCAAATCAATACAGGAGGAATAAGAGGGCCCTGCTCTTTAGAGCTTACAATCTAGGAGGGAAGGTCAAGTGATACAAAAGGGTAATAACTGTGGGGGATGAGCTAATGGAGAAAATAAAAAGTGTAGTTGTTAGGTGGAAGCAGGATAGGCTTCTCTAAAGAGAAAAGTTTTCAGGGATTGCCTAAAAGTGGATAGATTTGGAGACAGTCTGACAGATAGGGGTAGGTAATTCCAGAGGACGGGAAAGGCTCTGGAGAAGTCCTGGAGGTGAATATAAGAAGAGGTGATGAGGGAACTAGAGAGCAGGAGGTCTTGGGAGGAACGAAGAGGACGATTAGGTTGGTATTTTGAGACTAGGTTAGTGATGTAGCTGGGAGCAGAGTTGTGGATGGCTTTGTAACTTATTGTTAGTATTTTGAATTTAATTTGTTTGGCGAGTGGCAGCCAATGGAGGGATTGGCAGAGAGGGGTAGCAGACGCTGAGCAGTTTGTAAGATGGATGAGTCTGGCAGCGGCATTCATGATGGGCTGAAGGGGGGGATAGTCTGTTTAAAGGTAAGACAATGAGGAGAGAGTTGCAGTAGTCAAGGCGAGAGATAACCAGGGAGTGAATCAGGAGCTTTGTCGTTTCATTGGTTAGGAAAGGGCGAAGTTTAGAGATGTTGCGGAGGTTGAGACGCCAAGCTTTGGAAAGTGATTGGATGTGGGGCCAAAAGGAGAGTGCGGAGTCCAGGATAACACCTAGCACCCTGACATGTGGGGACAGGTGGATGGTTGTGCCATTGCTCTTGACAGAGAAATCAGGGGAAGAGGCACATGGGGGAGGAAATATTATGAGCTCGGTTTTAAACAAGTTCAGTTTGAGGAAGTGGTGTGACATCCAGACAGATATGTCTTTTAGTAAGTTAGTGATGCGTGACGGGTGGTGTCACGTACCTGGTGGATGAGTCTGACTTATGCAGTGGGTAACCTCCCTTACGACCCTGACTCGGGAACCCCTGGTAGAGTAGACAGGTGGCTCGGGAGTGCAGGATGGCACGAGGGTCGGACTGGGTCACTGGTGTTGATAGGAAGTCCGTAGGTGCACTCGTGCACAAGAAGCGTGGTCGTACAGGCCGGGTCGTGAAGCTGGCTGGCGGTGCAGTACAGAAGGAGCAGGCAGATGGATGGTCGGGTTCAGGCAGGGTCGTCAACAGGCGGGCAGCAGAAGTACAGGAGGGCTAGGCAGGAGGATGGTCGTAGGCAGTCCAGGGGTCGGTGCAGGCGGGAATCAGCAAGGTCAGGCAGGCCGGGTCTTAGGAACAGGTAATCAAAGTACAGGCAGATCAGGAACACACACCACACGCTGTAGATCAGACAGCAGAGTCTGTGTGCTGCTGAGGTGTTTAAATAAGGCAGCTGGGCTCCAATCAATGAACTCACCCTGCACAACTGTTAACCCTTAGTGACCCCTGCGCTGGTTAGCAGATCCAAGACATGCCTGCATAGGTGCAGAAAGTCAGCTTTAGCCACAGATTCTCTTCCTAACAGGTGGAGAGGTAGATTTATGTGTCGTCAGCATAGAAATTATATTGAAACCCGTGGGAGGCTCACCTCAACCCAGGGAAGAGGTGTAGATTGAAAATAAGAGAGGTCCAAGAACAGAACCTTGGGGGACCCCAACAGAGAAGGGAAGTGGAGAGGAGGAAGTAGAATTGTAAGTGACACTGAAGGTGCGATGGGATAGGTAGGATGAGAGCCACTGAAAAGCACAGTCACGGAGACCGAGGAAGTAAAGTTTTTTGAGGAGGAGGGGGTGGCCAACTGTATCAAAGGTAGCCGAAAGGTCCAGAAGTAGGAGTACAGAATAATGTCCATTGGTTTTTGCGGTTTGTAGGTCATTTGTGAGTTTTAGAAGAGCAGTTTCTGTAGAGTGTTGAGGGCGAAATCCAGATTCAAGGAAATCAAGAAGGTTATTCTTAATGAGGTGGTCTCTCAGTTGGTTGTAGACAAGGCATTCAAGAAGTTTAGAGGAAAAGGGGAGCAAGGAGATTGTCAGGAATCGCAGTCTGGAAATCAGGACTGAACGACCATTCCTGTGCGCAGACGTGCGCAGGCGTGAATAGAAGCTCTATTTAAACCTGCCAACAGCAGACAGCTGGTGCTGTCCATTCTACAGCATATCCCGTGTCCCCAGTGATCTGAATCCATGTGTTTCCTGTGACCCCAGCTAGACATGATTACCATTGCTTTCCAACTGTACCGACTTCAGCTTGTGTACGACCACTCTTCTGCCTGCTCCTCCTGTACCACACTGCCCGTCTGTTGATGACTCTTGCCTGTGCCAGACTATCCTATCGCCTGCTTCTCTTGTGCCGCATTGCCAGACCATTGCCGACCCAGCCTGTACCACCCCTCTACCATCCCTGCAAGAGCCTTGCTGAAGCCTACCCTGCTTGTACTTGCAACCAGCCAAGCCCTCATGCCATCCCGCACTCCTGAGCCTCCTGTTCCCACCTCCAGGGGCTTCCAAATCGGGATAGTAAGAGAGGTTGTTCCCCAGCACAAAACCAGACTCCACCACCAGGATTGTGACAGTAACGGACAGTCATGATGGAGTCTGTGCGGGGACCCTCTCCCATGGATGAACTGTGCCAGCACCTGGCCGGCCTCACACAGACTGTGAAGAGCCTACAAGAGGGCTACATGCGGCTTGAAGAGCGCGCACAGGAGCTCTCTGCACCCACTGCATCAGGGACTGCATCAGCTGCTGCTCGTACTGTTGTGGCACTACCATCTGAACCTAAGGTCCCCACACAAACACTTCTCTGGAGACCGCAAGAATTTCCGGGCGTTCAGAAATGCCTGCGAGCTGTACTTTTCACTCCGGCCCCGTACGTTCTCCCTGGAAACCGCCAAGGTCGGCTTTGTGATTTCCCTCTTGCTCGGAGACCCCTAGGCCTGGGCTCACCATCTTCTGAAGCAAAGAGCAGCTGCTGTTTCTAACCTAGCCCAGTTCTTCCACGCCATGGCCCAGCTATACGAGGATCTGCATCAAACCGCCATGGCAGAAGCTGCACTCCATGCCCTCCAGCAGGGCCGGCGGACGGCGGAAGACTATGCCGCTGAATTCCAGTGTTGGAGCACCGACACCGACTGGAATGATGCGGCTCTTTGTCACCAGTTCCGTTTAGGGCTATCTGAGCCCTTGAAGGATGAACTGGCCCAAGTCGGGGGCTCCCCGTCCGCTGAACTCCCTTATCAACTTGGTCATCCAAATTGATCGCTGCACCTTAGGGAATGTAGGGCCGAGAGATCAGTGGGCCCATCACGCCCCACCTGGATGCTACCCCAGGTGCCGAGTTACCCCAGTCCAGTGCCCTTTGCTTCTATGGCACCTCCGCCTACAGATCTGCCAGACGTGGATATTATGTGAGAACCTGCCCAGCTAAGTTTCGTAAGTGCCCTACAGTTATGTCTAGTGCCATGTCTGTGCTTCCAAAAAACACCACTCACTTGGCTCTCCCAAATTCTTTACAGTCCATATGACTCCGGAGCTTGCAGCTGTTTTCTGGACCAATCATTCACAGCTCAACACCGTATTCCCTTACAGCCCAAAGCACACCGGATGGTCGTGCACCTAGCTGATGGATCTACCATAAAGTCAGGTCTCGTCATACATGAAACCACCCCTTACCATGCCTGACGGGCACCAAGAGTTCCTGTGCTTGGATGTCATTGCATCCCCTCTATTTCCCATCATCTTGGGTCTCCCCTGGCTACAGCCGCACAACCCTGACATAAACTGGAGCACGGGTGAAGTCATGTTCCAATCCTCTTATTGTGTCCAACATTGCCTGCAAACAGGCCCTGAAGCTGCTCCAGCCCTGCTTTGCCTGGACTCTGATCTGGATCCTGAGACCCCCCAGGCCGTTCCACCTGTATACCACGCCTTCTTGGATGTCTTTAGTAAGAAGGGCGTAGACAAGTTGCCACCCCACAGGCCTTATGATTGCCCCATCAAGCTCCTTCCCGGGGCAGAAGTCCCCTTTGGACATATTTTTCCTCTAACCGAGCCTGAACTGATGGCCCTCAAGGCCTATCTGGACGACAACTTGAAAATAGTGTTCATCCACCCGTCCACATCCCCAGCAGGGGCAGGAATATTTTTCGTAGAGAAAAAAGATCACACCCTGCAACCCTGCATTGATTATAGAGAACTCAATAAAATCACAGTAAAGAATCGTTACCCCTTGCCTCTGGTACCCAAGCTCTTTCAAAGATTATGGACGGCTACCGTGTTTACCAAATTGGATCTACAAGGAGCTTACAATCCTGTCCGCATCAGAGAGGGCGATGAATGGAAAACTGCTTTCCGTACTCGCTTTGGGCACTACGAGTACCTGGTCATCCCCTTCAGGCTCTGCAACGCTCCTGCAACGTTCCAACACTTTGTGAATTACATTTTTAAAGACTACCTAGACCTGTTTGTTATCATCTACTTGGATGACATTTTGATTTTCTCTGCCACTCTGGATGACTGTCAACAGGTAGCAAAGGTATTAAGCCGCCTCCGACAGCACGGGCTCTACACCAAAGCGGAGAAGTGTGACTTGCAAGCGCTCCAGCATCCCCTTCCTGGGACTAATTATATCGGTCACGAGTGTCACCATGGACCCGCAAAAAGTTGCTGCTATCCTGTAATGGCCCATACCGGTGGATAAAAAGGGTGTCCAACGTTTCGTTGGGTTCGCCAACTTTTACAGGAAATTTATAAGAGGGTTTTCAGCCATTATCTCTCTGATTACTCAGCTTACCAAACAAAACATCCGCTTCCAGTGGACCAGCGAGGCACAGTCAGCTTTTGAGAAACTCAAGAAACGTTTTACTTCTGCACCTATTCTGAAACATGCAGACCCAACTTTGCCATATGTCCTAGAAGTGCGTGCCAGCATTGGCGCTAGAAGTGCTATTTAAACCTGCCAACAGCAGACAGCCAGTGCTGTCCATTCTACAGTATATCCCGTGTCCCCAGTGATCTGAATCCGTGTGTTTCCTGTTCCTGTGACCCCGGCTTGACCTGATTACCCATGCTTTCCGTCTGTACCAACCTCAGCTCGTCCACAACCACTCTTCTGCCTGCTCCTCCTGTACCATGCTGCCCGCCTGTTGATGAACCTTGCCTGTGCCTGACTATCCTACCGCCTGCTCCTCTTATGCCGCATTGCCAGACCGTTGCCAACCCAGCCTGTACCACCACTCTACCATCCCTGCACGAGCCTTGCTGAAGCCTACCCTGCTTGTACTTGCAACCAGCTAAGCCCTTGTGCCATCCTGCACTCCCGAGCCTCCTGTTCCCACCTCCAGGGGCTCCCAAATTGAGATAGTAAGAGAGGTTATTCCCCGCACAAAACCAGACTCCACCGCCAGGATTGTGACAGAGATAGGGCATAGATTGTTAAGATTGGCAGGGGCCAAGGTTGGCTTTTTAAGTATGGGGTGACCAATGCATGTTTTAGCGCATTGGAGAAGATGCCAGAAGAGAGGGATAGATTGACGATGTGAGTTAGAGAGTGTAGGATAGAGTCGGAGGGTGACTTTAGTATTTGAGAGGGAATGGGGTCTAGGGGACATGTGGCTGGGCATTAGAAAGGAGTTTAGCAACTTCATCTATAGTAGCAGGTTTGAATAAGGGGAGTGTCAGTTGTACCTGTTAATGTGGGGTTTCAACTGGGGGAGATACCAGCAGAGTGGAGATTTTATCACGAATTGCATCAATCTTATTTTTAAAGTTATTAGCAATTTCCTGTGCAGTTAGTGAGTTAGTGAGTGGGGGCAGTGGGGGACGAAGTAGAGAGTTGAAGGTAGAGAAGAGTTGATGGGGACTGGATGAGAAGGTGTTAATAAGAGTGGTAAAATATGTCTGCTTGGCAGTGTGGAGGCAAAAATTGTTTACGGAGGGCAGATTTGTATTGGTTGAAGCCTTTGAGAGACTTAGTCTTGTGCCACAGACGCTCAAGAGCACGGCTACGTTTTTGAAATTTCTGGTGTCATCTCTTAGCCAGGGTTGTAGGTGTTGAGGCCTGATTCTGTGTGTTGTGAGGGGAGTGAGTTTGTCCAGGGTGGAGGACAGGGATTTATTATAGATGGATGTGGCTTGGTTGGGGCAGGATAGGGGAGAGATTTTTTTCATAGAGGTGGTCGGTAGCAGAGTAGAGGAGAGAAGGGGTGAAGTGGCGAAGGTTTCTACAGATGACGGTTAGGCGATTGGAGGGAAGGGTTGTGGAAGACAGGGAGAGAGAGAGAAAGTAAGGTGGTGGTTGGAGAGAGGAAATGGATTGTTGGAGAAGTTGCATGGAGCGCATAGGTAGAAGAATACAAGGTCAAGGGTATTTCCATCAGAGTGAGTAGAAGCCTGTACCCATTGCTTCAGGTCAAATGAGGAGGTTAGACTAAGAAGTTTTGATGTAGCAGGAGTGTTTGTATTAACAGGGATGTTGAAGTCACCGAGAAGGATTGTGGGAATTTCAGAAGAGAGGAAGTAGGGTAGCCAAGCAGAAAACTCATCAAGGAAAGCTGACAGCGGTCCAGGAGGCCGGTAGATCACAGCAATTCTAAGGGAGGTTGGAGAGAATAGACGTATACAGTGAGCTTCAAATGATGAGAGGGAAAGAGAGGGAGGAGAGGGAATAACCTGGAAGGTGCTCTGTGGGGATAAGAGGAATCCCACTCCACCTCCCTTGCGGCCATTAGGCCTAGGAGAGTGAGTCCAGAGAAGGCCGCCACAGGAGAGGGAAGCAGGAGAAGGAGTGTCATATTCATGGAGCCAGGTTTCGGTGATAGCAAGTAGATTGAAGGAATTAGTGATAAAGAGGTCAGGAACAGCGGTGAGTTTGTTGCAGACAGAGTGGGCATTCCAGAGGGCACAGGAGAAGGGGAGATGGTTGGTTTTGGGAAGAAGGGGAATGGAGACTAAATTGCGTAGATTGCAACTACTGCCAGAGGGTGTGGGGTGATGGGTGTGTTGGGTAGAGTTGAAGGGAAGCCCAGGATTTGGGGAAATATCTCCAGAGGCTAGGAGAAGGAGAAGAGTAAGAGAGGTGATATGAGAATACGATTTATATGAGGGGGCATGCTTCAGCATCCTGTGTATCTGTGCGTATCACATAATCTATGTGTATGTGTATCTGGCTCTGATACTAGCCAGTGCCTCACCAGCCACTGACCTCACCGCACGTCCCTCGTACATAAAATTCATGTGTAATAGTCGTGTGCACAGGGCATATGAAAAGCTGTGTGTGGCAGTCATGTCGGTTCAGGAAACATAGGTCGGCCATGACATTTTTGTAGAATAGAGATATAATAACAGCAGTGATTTCCTTCATATCCCCCTAGAAAGGCATTCGCTATACTCCACAAGCTTGAAGCTGCATACCAGATCATTCTTATCAGTTCCTTGAGAGGACACATGCAGACCCTCTCACGCCTATTACCTGAATCCACACTTCAGTCTAGGGGCCCTCGTAAACCGTCAGATTTGCAAGCTTGAACAGTCAGAAAAACAACCAGATATCTTGCCAGATCACCTCCACCATAAATACGTTAGCAGGAGTCTTTAACCAACACAGTCTCAAAATTGAAGTTTCCAAGACATCTCTCTATTAGGCGCTGGAAGGTGCTGGGGGCATTACTGTTATCAGGGTATTGAAATTATGTGCTGGAAGCTTCTTATATACAGCAATACACTTTACTTTCATGAAGAAATACAAGAACATGTCTTTTCATTGAACAGGAACAAGGAGCATACAACTACACACACTGAGAGAGACAACACTTCCTCTGATTACATCACCACAGATACACACTACAGTGCCATCTGCTGGATAGATAGGTATAATGCACACAGTATACAGTCAGTTTATAAAAGCAACTTTACATTACATGCTGTTGTCCTTCCAACACCCCTTCTCAACAGGGAAGACAATACCCGCTCAAAGCCACGGCTTCACTGCACAGATGTGACCGCTTCCATAGGGTGCAGGCTCCGCCATGATACAGGAGATACTGAGAAAAGTTCTTCAGACAGCCGCACTCCAAAAATTGCAGTTTATTGGTAAAATCAAATGAAATACAAGCAGAGCATATTGGGGGACAAACCCCAGGTACAAATGCTGACGCGTTTCACGTCTATATCTGACGCTTAATCATAGCTGAGCTATGATTAAGCGTCAGATATAGTCGTGAAACGCGTCAGCATTTGTACCTGGGGTTTGTCCCCTAATATGCTCTGCTTGTATTTCATTTGATTTTACCAATAAACGGCAATTTTTGGAGTGCGGCTGTCTGAAGAACTTTTCTCAATAACCCCTTCTCAACAGCATGTGCTTTGTCAAATTATATTCAGCTTCTTCTGGATATAACTATGACGTCCCTTCGATAAAGGCTTGGTGAGTGCATCGGCACTCGTCTCCTCTGATGGGCAGTTTTGAATGTCAATAACACCTTGCACTTGATTGTCCCACAGTAGGTGATATTTGACGTCAATGTGTTTGGTACTAGGATTGACCCTTTCTGATTGCGTAAGCTTTATGCATCCCTGGTTGTCTTCAAAAATGGGAAATGGTTTTGACATGTCTACCCCAATGTCCACAAAAAGTTTACAAATCCATATTGCTTCTTGACATGCGTGTGCTACTGTAATGTACTCTGCTTCAGTTGAAGATAGAGCGACAGTTACCTGCTTTGGACTAGACCAACTTTTGGTTCCTTCCCCATACTGGAAGATGAATCCACTTTGCGGTCTGTGCAGTCCCCGGCCCAATCAGCATCCACATATCCGACCAGTTTTGAATCTGATGTTGCTGGTAACCATAGTTCCTTTGAGGTGTTGCATCATGTTTTTTACCGTGTTCCAGTCACGCTGACAAGGAGCTCAAAATATACCCACTGCTGCTATGTCTGGTCTTGTCACAGTGGCAACGTATACCAGCTTACCAATTGCTCTGCTATACATATCATTGTTGGATAGCAAGTTTTCTACTTCATTGCTCTTTAGATAGCCTGGTTCCATAGGAGTTTTCACTTCCTTTGCATCTTGCATATGGAATTGTTCCAAGATTTCAGAGATTTTCTGAGATTGGTTGAGAAGATAACTTCCATCTTCTTCTCTCTCTATTTGGATTCCCAGATAGTAGCTAATGTTCCCTAGCTCTTAAGTTATAATGTCATTGACATCCAATAAGGATGTATATCCATCTGTCTTCTTGATTCCTGGAGTAGAGATGGGGATCTGATTTACTTCTTGAGAATCCCTCTCTAGTAAGCACTTCATTCACTTTCTCATTCCACATCCTTGCACATTGCTTAAGACCATAGATGATCTTATGAAGTTACCATACAAGGTAGTCTCCTTTATCAAACCCTGGTGTTTGCTCCATGTAGAGATCTTCCTTAATGTCTCCATATAGGAAAGCAGTTTTAACATCTAGGTGTTTCACTTGCATGCCCTTCCCGGCTGCAACGCTAAGAAGCGATCTGATGGTGGAGAGTTTTACGATGGGAGCGAATGTTTTATTGTAATCTTCACCAAATTTCTGGGAGTAACCCTTGGCAACTAGTCTGGCTTTGCATTTGTGGATTTTCCCTTCTGCGTCTGACTTTACTTTGAAAGTCCCCTTACTGACAAAAGCAGCAGGGTGAATTCTGAAGTGTTTCGGGCAATATTATCTGCTCATATTCAGCAAATGCTTCAGAACTCATTGGACGGCGCTTCACAGTGCAGATGGACAATGACCCGAAGCATACTGCGAAAGCAACCAAAGAGTTTTTTAAGGGAAAGAAGTGGAATGTTATGCAATGGCCAAGTCAATCACCTGACCTGAATCTGATTGAGCATGCATGTCACTTGCTGAAGACAAAACTGAAGGGAAAATGCCCAAAGAACAAGCAGGAACTGAAGACAGTTGCAGTAGAGGCCTGTCAGAGCATCACCAGGGATGAAACCCAGTGTCTGGTGATGTCTATGTGTTCCAGACTTCAGGCTGTTATTGACTGCAAAGGATTTGCAACCAAGTATTAAAAAGTGAAAGTTTGATTTATGAGTGTTAATCTGTCCCATTACTTTTGGTCCCTTAAAAAGTGGGAGGCAAATATACAAACTGTTGTAATTCCTACACCGTTCACCTGATTTGGATGTAAATACCCTCAAATTAAAGCTGAAAGTCTGCAGTTAAAGCACATCTTGTTCGTTTCATTTCAAATCCATTTTGGTGGTGTATAGAGCCAAAAATATTAGAATTGTGTCGATACCCTGGTCGTGGTAAGCTCCTGGGAAATGGCAGAGTACGATCTATGCCTTGCCATGATCCAGATGCGACTGCCACAGCTCCAGGTGTACTAGGGGACCCGGGTGGGGTAACCAGTGCCCCAGAAAGACCTAGTTGGCTTTTGATGTGCAGAGCAAGTCCTGGATACCAGGCAAGCTACTTAGTTATGACAAGACACTTTGGTGTCTGTATTCCGGTATTGTCACATGACCCTAGGGCTAAGTTTGAAGATAACCCATGGGACCCCAGCATTGGGGTATCTGCTGTTTTGAGGGACTTAAAATGTTGAATGTTGTACATCTCAGGGAATCTGGCCAGCAGGACACCCAGCCAGTCGCTTGACCCCAACAGTGGGATACCCAGCCAGTTACCTGACCCGGGTGGGGGGACACTTTGCCTATTGATGGATCTTGGCAGTAGGGCATCTTGCTTGGAACCTGGCACTTCTTCAGTCTACAAGGAACTTTTTCTTGGGACTTGTGTAATGGAAGACTGTTTTTCATGGACTGGTTCGGCTATTGCTGTTTGGATGTTTGGAGCGTCCTGAGGCCTCTCCTTGGGGGGGCGGGGGGGGGGGTACTGTCAGGAAAGTCCCAGATCCATGGGCTGCAGTTCCAGTGTCCACCAGCGGGTGTCTCCCAGCAGCCAGAAGCTCATTTAGTCCTCACCTGATGCTTGGATGCAGGAAGGGTATTTAAACCCTGTCTGTCCTGTGCTGATTGTCTTGGTGTTTTGGTCTCCATGTGCCCCTGATCCTGCATCCTGCATCCGTTCCTGGACCCCTGTCTTGCAGGCTGATCCCTTCTCACCTGCTCTCTCCATCTCCTGTTCCCTGCCCCTGCCCCGTCTTGCTTCCTCTGATTGATCTCCAATGTATTGTATGACCTGGGCTCGGCTATGTTTGCGGTTTGGCATTTGCCTATCTGATGTATATATTTAATTTAGGCAGTTGTTCTTTGTGTGTCACTATTTGGTTATTTGGCTTTTCCTACACAGTTTGGTATGTCGGAGGTGTGTTTACATCTTTGTCCACTTATCTTTTAAATAAATTATACTATTTTACACTACTTGTGAATGGCATTCTCTGCTGCAGTTCACACATTTCTGGTCACACCAGTTGCTGACAGCGTAGCTCTAGTGTGTGTGTGTATATATATATATATATATATATATATATATATATATATATATATATAATATATATACACAGTATCTCACAAAAGTGAGTACACCCCCCACATTTTTGTACATATTTTATTATATCTCTTTGTGTGACAACACTGAAGAAATGACACTTTGCTACAATGTAAAGTAGTGAGTGTACAGCTTGTATAACAGTGTAAATTTGCTGTCCCCTCAAAATAACTCAACACACAGCCATTAATGTCTAAACCGCTGGCAAGAAAAGTGAGTACACCCCTAAGTGAAAATGTCCACATTGGGCCCAATTAGCCATTTTCCCTCCCCGGTGTCATGTGACTTGTTAGTATTACAAGGTGTCAGGGGTGAATGGGGAGCAGGTGTGTTAGATTTGGTGTTATCGCTTTCACTCTCTCATACTGGTCACTGGAAGGTCAACATGGCACCTCATGGCAAAGAACTCTCTGAGGATCTGAAAAAAAGAATAGTTGCTCTACATAAATATGGCCTAGGCTATAAGAAGATTGCCAAGACCCTGAAACTGAGCTGCAGCACAGTGGCCAAGACCATACAGTGGTTTAACAGGACAGGTTCCACTCAGAACAGGCCTCACCATGGTCCACCAAAGAAGTTGAGTGGATGTGCTCAGCGTCATATCCAGAGGTTGTCTTTGGGAAATAGACGTATGAGTGCTGCCAGCATTGCTGCAGAGGTTGAATGGGTGGGGGAGTCAGCCTGTCAGTGCTCAGACCATACGCCGCACACTGCATCAAATTGGTCTGCATGGCTGTTGTTCCAGAAGGAAGCCACTTTTAAAGATGATGCACAAGAAAGCCCGCAAACAGTTTGCTGAAGACAAGCAGACTAAGGACATAAATGACTGGAACCATATCCTGTAGTCTGATGAGACCAAGATAAACTTATTTGGCTCAGATGGTGTCAACTGTGTGTGGCGGCAACCAGGTGAGGAGTACAAAGGCAAGTGTGTCTTGCCTACAGTCAAGCATGGTGGTGGGAATGTCATGGTCTGGGGCTGCATGAGTGCCGCCGGCACTGGGGAACTACAGTTCATTGAGGGAACCATGAATGCCAACATGCACTGTGAGATACTGAAACAGAGCATGATCCCCTCCCTTTGAAGACTGGGCCGCAGGGCAGTATTCCAACATGATAACGACGCCAAACACACCTCCAAGATGACCACTGTGTGTTAAGTTATTTTGAGGGGACAGCAAATTTACACTGTTATACAAGCTGTACACTCACTACTTTACATTGTAGCAAAGTGTAATTTCTTCAGTGTTGCCACATGAAAAGATATAATATAATATTTACAAAAATGTGAGGGGTATACTCACTTTTAGGAGATACTGTATATATATATATATTTAAAGAAAGGACAAATGAGGAGGAATGAGGGACAGAGGGACTGGTAGCTATGCCTTAGAACAGGAATCTCTCCAAACTACAGCCACATACGGCCCGCTACAAGATTTATCTGGCCCACAACTGACTTGCACAGTCTCCGTTTTGACGGTGACCCTGGTGTAAGGGGGACTCTGATGCAAGGTGGGAGTCTGATGTGGACTCTGATAAAAGGAGCACCCTGATGTAAGGAAGGACTCTGATTTGGATTCTGACATAAGGAGGACTTATGGGGACCCTGATGTAAGGGGGGACACTGATGGGGACCCTGCTGCAAAGGGGACTCTGATGTAACGAGGACACGATGTAATGGGGGACTCTGATGTAATGTGGGACTTGAGGTAATGAGGACTCTGATAAAGGACCCAGCTTTAAAGGGACTGGGGATGAGAAAGGTGCAGGCTGAATGTGCTTTTGTTTGAGCTTTATGAATGGCTCAAATTTTTTTTCTGTATTTTACTAAAGTTATTTCTCTGTTGCTCATGCTGAAAGCAAGAAAGGCTCCAAAAAAACCCATATTCATTAATTTTATTCATTTATTTTTATAACTGATTTTTTTCTTCAGTCTACGAATATTTGAAAAATATACAGCGTGACCTTTATACTGAAAATTTTGGAGACCCCTGTCTTAGAAGAGGACGACAGATGAAAAATGTATCAGGAACAGTGTGGTGTTACAGACTATATAACATGTTACTTCCCAATGTAACCACTAGATGGCAAAATAAGATTAGAAAAGACAAGGATACCAGTCTGCAGCATGAGGCCTGTATTTTATGGGCTGAGAGTGATTACTTACTGGTGTCTCTTCATGCACCAGTTTCCTCATTCATGCAATTGTGAAATCTTAATTCCAGAGGTTAATTACACATTTCCTTGTGATTTAATTCTGAATGGACAATATTAGTGCAGCGCTAATAACAATGAGTAGAAACAATTCGAATATTCGGCTTGATTGAACTAGTGGGGGTTGGTGGACTCAGTTTGAACCCAGAATGCCAATGGGCAAAATGTGGTTAATCACATCAAGGTGAACCAAACCCACTCCATAATAATTAGTATTTAATGACATATAAACATAACGTATATAGTATTATTCCCACAACTCAAATGCTGAGATGTGGGAATAATACTATATACGTTATGTTTATATGTCATTAGATACTAATTACTATGGAGTGGGTTTGGTTCACCTTGATGTGATTAACCACATTTTGCCCATTGGCATTCTGGGTTCAAACTGAGTCCACCAACCCCCACTAGTTCAATCAAGCCGAATATTCGAATTGTGTATACTCATTGTTATTAGCGCTGCACTAATATTGTCCATTTAATTACACTGTATGTCAGGGTGTTGTGCTGGCGGCTGTCATTCTCAATTTTATAAGTGAGCGCGGTAATCCTCTTTCCATTATTGATTTAATTCTGAATGTTTTGAGGAGTGAAAATATGCCTGATCCATGATTCACCACAAGTGATGAGTGCTATTTTTTATAAGTGATTCTTTCACTGAAAACATTCACCATAGATACTCATTATAAATAAATAATGATTTATATGGTGAAAAAAAGGTAAAAATCCCACAGGTAATGGGTTTGATTTACTAAAACTAGAAAGTGCAAAATCTGGTGCAGCTCTGCATAGAAACCAATCGGCTTTCAGGTTTAAGGCCTCATACACATGGACGTTTTTACATCCGCGTTTTTCAATGTTCTTTGCAGCTTAAAAATGCATCTCCATGTTATTCAATGGCCCCATACACGCGCTGACGTTTTTGAGCTGTAGATGGTGTCGGTGTTTGTAAGCTGCAAGCAGAACCCACGGCCAGCGCATTCTGAAGCTGCAGCGCTAGAGCATTTTTGACGCTGAGCAACCAAAACGCTCACTAACACTCACTGATGCGCATTGGCGCCGTAGCAACGTTCACCCACATTTTTAGCACTGGCGTTTTCAGGTCCAAAAATAGCAGAGGGATGTCTTTTCAAACAATACGTAACGTAGCGCTAAAGCTCAATAACGCGCGTTAACGCCAATGCAAACGGCAATGCAAACCGCCGATGAAATCGCGTTTTTAATGCTATTTTTCTTGGCGTAGATCCCGAGGTTACAGCTTGTTTTTTCAATACGCCCGTGTGTATGAGGCCTTGTTGTCAAAGCTTAATTGAACAAACTAAAGTTAGAAACTGGCTATCATCAGGGCTGGGACAAGGGGTGGGCAGGAGGGGAGGCTGTCCTGGGCACTGTAGTATCATGTGAGGTTCGGGCACCAAAAGGAGATTGAGGGGAGGAAATTTATGTTGGGGGG